>CM068367.1:1393113565-1393713565 GCA_034769895.1 Magicicada septendecula
CTTCGCCATCTTGTTTCTGGTGAAGTATTTGTGTGTTGGCTGCTGGATGTTATTAAGGTTGTTTGTTGGTCTTTGGTCTTTTAAAGTTGTATTATTGTGTGTGGTTGTGGTATATGTTTTTGTATTTTGTGTATTTTCGATGTTGAGTGCTTTGAATATTGTGTCATGTTTTGTATTGATTTGTATTTGTTCTGGTATTAGTTTGTTTTGTGTTTTATGTTTGTATATCTGTAAATTTTCCCAAATGTTCATTATGGTGCCTTTGTGTGGTATATGTTTTATAACCAGTACAAATACAAATCAATACAAAACATGACACAATATTCAAAGCACTCAACATCGAAAATACACAAAATACAAAAACATATACCACAACCACACACAATAATACAACTTTAAAAGACCAAAGACCAACAAACAACCTTAATAACATCCAGCAGCCAACACACAAATACTTCACCAGAAACAAGATGGCGAAGGCTGAAGATGAGAGAACAGGAACTCTCGAAACATGTTCCAAATAGAAAAAACATCTTGAGGTAAATTCAGTATAAATATTAAAGTATTATATATATCAAGAAACGGACTGTAGCAGAAAGTGATTGAAATATTATTGTTATATTACTAAAGGCATAGTAGAGAAATCGGGACTTTTTTTAACTTTTCGATAACTGAAAAATGATCTAATATCGAAATTTATGTAATAATAAATGTACTTCGTTGTTGGAGTTATTCTCATTAGGCCGGGCTGTTAGGCCGTGGTCCACGGTAGTCGTTACTGACAAACGTTTCGGCCCACCGTCGGAGGTTATCATCAGAGTCTACATTGGCAATTCCAATATCGTCAGGCTCCGCCAATTCACCTGAAACACTATAGTAGAGATGAGGTAGAAACTATACAACATACGATGAATTCTGTTCTGGGGTGTTATAATTTTCTCGAAGTTTTAAGGAAAACAATACCAGTATATAATGAATCAATTATTTTGATAATGTAAAACGAACTGTATCAACTCCCTCCAAAAACACATTCAGTCAATTAATTGATCTGTTGTGTTTGATATTTTCTCTTGTATCAAACAGGTCCTGATGATGACAATAAATATTGTCGAAACGTCGACACAAGTGTAATATAAAATTTGTGTCATAGGCCTACTTATTGGCTGATCCTCGCTAAACTTTCCATCATTAAAAAAAAAGTATTTTTATTGTTAATAAGTACACTATATGTATTTAGTAAATTTAAACAATTTTCGAATATAACAATACTGTACTATTTATTTTTCAACAATATAGTAATTTCATTATGAAGTACATGCTAATGATGTATAAAAAGTGATTGGTTTAGTTGCTGTTGTTATTTTAGGTGTAATGACCTCGTGTCCGAGATTGTCCTAGTTTTTGAACCCGATTGTCCCAAGAGTTCAGTTTGGCTAGGGTTACCATACGTCCTCTTTTTCCCAGACACGTCCTCTTTTTTAGTATTAAAAATCTATCCGGGAGGGAAAAAACTCTTTTTTTGTATAAAACTGAAAAATTTTACACAAATTTTCACGCGCAAGAGCGCTCCCGCTAGCGTCATATATGTTGCTTGCCTACAGCTCTTTCCCCCGTATTCTGCAATTCTAATAGGCGTCTACATTCGTGAATTTTTAAGGTTATTGATAGTTCTGAATTGAATTGCTTATTTTCGTGGACATTCTCAGTATAGTTAGTGGTAGTTATAAGTTGTAGACCAGACTTCACAGCGGACCATATAGAGAAATAGGTTAATGATAAAAACTGTTAAAGGTGTAATTTGTGTACAGTACAACTTTAAAAGTCTTTCATGTGTTCAGTTCTATGATTATTTATTAGAAAATAGAAAAAGCTTTTAATGGGAATTGATTCATCTGATAAATACCAACAACGGCAGAAAGACACACAATTGAACATTTAGACTGTGAATCCGATTCAGACTGATTAGTAAGCCTATTAAATTAATGATTGTTGTGATTAAAAATAAATATAGCAAATAATCTTTTCCTATGTAAGTTCCGCTTCTAACTAATAGTTTTAAGTTTTGTTTGTAAACATTTTCTTGTAATATGACAAAAATTAAATTGTACATTGTACTGTATGAACTCTGTAAAAATGCTTAACTTAATCATGAATACCTTCTTATCCATAATATATAATGTTTTTACTGTCCAATTTTTTTTGGATCCGTAAAGTAACGATCATTCTGTTAAATTTTCACGTTGCCCTCTTTTTTCACCTAGGTCATATGGTAACCCTAGTTTAGCACATGGCAACTCCATGTAAAAGCGCCCACTCCACAGAGAGATATAAGTACGTCGCAATATCTATTTTTATTAAACACAAGCTTTACAATATTCTGCGTTGTGTTTATTGAATCGCTGGCTAGTCTACACGGAACAGAGCGGTTTGGAAACGATTACCACCGATCACGACGTCAGTGGCCCCGCTATGGTATTTCCGGAATGCGCGCGCTTGACATGCTTCCTATTGTGTGCGTGTGAATGAGTGCCTGTCTGTGTGGCCTTGCTTGTCGCTGTCACAAATCAACTGTTGCGTTGTAACAATAAAAGAATAAGAAGAAGAAGAAGAAGAAAGAGAAGAACGTATTTATTTCCTGTTTTATAGTCGAGTTTGTAGACGAAACTCGATATTAACTCGGATAGGTTTACAGCTCTTCTGTAGGGGGGGGGGGGTGAAGTTTACAGTCGAAACGACTAAAGCAAACGTGATTTTACCACATCATTTAGTCTATGAAGATTTAAATACACCATCATAATCGCCAGCGTTGCCAGATTTTGATTTTAAAAATCGGGTTTAAGATTCGTATAGCCAAAAATGTCACATTGTTTTGAGGAAAGCTAGACATGAAGTAATATTAATTTAATCTGGCGAAAGCATAGTAAAATAATAAAAACTAAGACATACAATTTTGGTATACATCAAACATTCTATTGTCACTCTTCTTCGTCTTCTTCTTCTTCTTCTTCTTCTTCTTCTTCTTCTTCTTCTTCTTCTTCTTCTTCTTATTATTATTATTATTATTATTATTATTATAAACAATTACAAAATCGTTTTTATTTTTTACTGGATTTTGTTGTCCATAACTTGTCCGTTGTTATTAATCGACTGTATATAGGCCCTAACACTACCGACTCGGATCACAAATTATTATTGATAAATCCTTAAATTTTTAGTGACCGTCAATCAGTGAATGTTTTAGTGGATGGTTAGTGAGAATCGGTCAATAATACAACTTTTAGTTATTTTGCGTCGACGTTTCGACAATATTTATTGTCATCTTCAGGGCAATTGTTGCTGACGCCAAACAACTGTGTGTTTGGCGTCAGCAACAATTGTCCTGAAGATGACAATAAATATTGTCGAAACGTCGACGCAAAATAACTAAAAGTTGTATTATTGACCGATCCTCACTAACCATCCACTAAAACATTATTTATAAAAATGATAAAATTTTACTTGATGGCCTAAACTAGTTTTCGCTCCGTTAGACGAAGCCCTAATACAGGGAGATATCGTCCGATTTATAAAGTACAGAAGAATTAGCTGCATAGGAAATGCAGAAAGAACGGATAACCAAAGGATAATGAATGGGCGCAGAAGTCGAGGCAGGCCAAGAAAACGATGGCAAGACGAAGTGGAAGTAGACCTGACTAGGATGGGTGTCGGCTCGTGGAAGACCAAGGCACATGATCGGACTATATGGAGGCGGTTCATTAGGGAGGCCAAAGTCCATCTTGGACTCTAGCGCCATATATTATGTATGTAGGCTGTAACGAGCAAAAATTTTAAAATTTTTAAATTTTCACCTCGACGGAGTACGTTCACACGAGGCGGTGTCAACGACTTATAGTTGGCGCAATAAATAAAGCGTAATGAGAAGATGTCAGTACAGCGTCGCTAGCTTGACAATAGAAAGACATTAAGTACGATACAACTATAGAAATTGGTGGCACAAGATGACAGGGAAAGTGTAGTCCAGAATTATTGCTCACTACAGCTGTAACAAAGTAAGCAAGGACATTCACACTTGTACCGAGAATTGTGGCAGATGTTTGACCATGTTACGTCAGTATACGATAAACGACAAAAACGAGTGAAACTACATATTACAATGGTACGGATGCACTGCACCTTAAGAAACAATACAGTAGGATAGATCTGACAAAAACTCAAGTCATGTTACGCAGCTGGAGTTATCGTCTAAGTGACAGACAGGATTTACGAGTGGAAAGTTGGGGTGACTCCACCAGCCAGCAGATGTTCAAAATTACTAATAGCCACAAAAAAGGGGGTATAACGTAGAACAATACGCCAGGAAGACCGAAAGTACAGATAATGGCAATCTAGAGAAACACAGAGTTTACTTCAGACAATAGGTTGATAGAAAAGTGTCTAATAGCCGTAGTTTCTACGAAAAGGGTCAACGTTCGTCAGAGCAAAATCGGGGGACGTTTAAGAACCTATCAGATGCCTTCAGCCAGGGAGAAAATTGGTGGTGAGGAGTGTTTCCATAGCAACCGAAACGGAAGACCTATCGGAAGAACTATGACGTAGGATCTCGACATGGTGGGACAGAATATTCCAAGAAAATTCAAAACTGACCAATCTCAAAATGAAGTAGGCGTGAACTGCGCCAGAGACAAAATTTTGAGTAGGGACGAATTAATAAAACTATCTGTCCAAGACGGAGGAGAGACAGTATATACTCAATTTTTGAAACAGTTTTTACTCAAATCTTCAGACAGTTTTATACTCAAATTTTTCAGTTAGTTAATTTCAAGTACGGAACAGTTGATACTCAGATCTCAAACATTTTACTCTAAGTGTTCGGAGTTAGTTTTATTCTAAGTTCACAAGAGTACATTAATAGTGCGGAGAATTAACTCGAGTACGGGACTTAGTACGTTAACCTGTAACTTAAAAGACTTAGTAATACCTTCACGTCATGATAGTAAGTCTTAGTAAACTTTTAAAGAGTGTATTTTGAAGTGTGTCGTAACGGACTTAGATAAGAATTATATAAAGTGAACAATCAGACCGTTACACGAACAGATATCACCACATAAACGATGTACTAAACAGTTGAACTTAATATAGTATTACTACACCTTATTAACAACATAATGAACATAAATATTAAACTAATTAACAAATTATACGAATCTTTAAAGAAGCAGCGATAAGTGAAACCAGACATGTACATTAACGTCAAAACGAACACACAACATACACCGTAAGATGGAACATTTGATTGAACACTAAACTTCAATTATCCACATAATCAAACGCCAACGCGAGTGACCGGAAAAGTGAGTGTTAAGTGATTGTGATAAAACAGCATCCGACGAAATGTGTCTACGAGTCATCTTCATCACCGGAACTAGACTTCGTCAACAATTAATGGATATTCAATAATCAAGTAACCATTATTTTAATCATTTCTAATTAGTTACTTCTACTGACCTGATTCTTTCAAAGAATTCATCCCTGAGAAAATTATTAAGAAACGCAATGAATAAATCTGAATAAAAGTAATTAATAAATATATTAACAAAAGCTTATTTGGGATTTAATGAACGCATTAAATAAGTAGAATATGAATTGTTATATTATTTGAATTATATATGTATGTATGTTGTTCTTTGTTTTCAGCGTATATTGAAACATGAATTTGTTCCTATAAAATATGTATGTATTTCAGGTACAGCGACGTATCATATGTACAATTTTAATTTGTTGTGAATTATTAATAAACTAGTAATTTAAGTTGATCATATATATGCGTTCATTATTACCAATTACATCCAGATATTAACTTAAATTTTGGAGAAAGACAAAATAGATTTTCAAGAGTTTCATATGTTCAAATAAAATAAATGAATTGATAACGCTAATCTACTAAATGATATCAAGTAGTTGTTAATAAGAATCAGAATAGTTATACATAACATTAAATGGTCGTATAACACACGGCATGAAAGTAATCAATTAAAGCAAGTAAACACATATTATCTATCGCAAATCAATATAATAAAATATCATTATATTGATAACGCCCAAAGTACGTAAGACGTTACAAATCAATTTTATCGATTACATATATTTATAATATATAAATATTCATTACAAGGCCTATGTAATAATTTGTGAACGGAGTCGGTAGTGTTGTATATAGTAAATTTTATTTTTTGTTGAATTAAATTAATACTAAAATGATAAAATAAATTTTATAATTTTTACTTGTACGCCTACTTTTCTGATGATTTAATCTGTACTAGAATGTTTATTGTGTTGTAAACTTCATTGCAGGGTTACTGAAAACTGAATTGAACAAGCAACTCCGATTCAACAAAAGATTTGTTTCTCATTTCAGACCGTTTGAGAAATACTCTTTCTATAAAGCAGTTGGATGTCGGTACATTCAGATTGTGTGAAACTAACTTAAAAATATTTTTGATACCTTGTCAGGATGCGACCGAAATAACGTTTTTGTACATTTTATTGCAGATTTTTATTTGAATTTTTCATCATGATATAGGCCTTACGTAGAGGGTTTTATTAAATTACCGTCTTCTTATAACTGATTCATTGAAGTTTATTATTTTTAATTATTTTATTATTTCCTAATTGAAGAAGTCGTCGTTAGGTGTATTAGGCGATTTTTTTCTCATTCTACAATCAAGATTGAAGATCATGGATTACGTTTTGTGTAAACTGTGAGATAAACTGTTCTGTTCTGTTAAACGTTTTCAGAAGGCTTCTGGCGAGACTCCTGTACGTTAACAAACTGTTTACAAGCTTGAAAGACTGCCGTAAATAAATTGAAAACTATTTATTGGTTGTCAAACGAGATTATGTTCTCGCGTTCCACGACATCGATAGGCGCAGTGGTAAATAAAGAGTACAATCCGGACATTTAACGCCATTCGTATAAAGCTATTCGTACGTCATTGCTTGCTAAGAATTTTGCCAGGCTATGTAAAAAACGTCATAATGATGACACGGCAAGTGCCGTATTCACTAGATGTGTCCCCAATAGTGGTAATTTCCACGAAAGGACAACGTTTCGCGATCGTTGAAGACGTAAAACGAAAATCGCTAAGCGAGCTCAAGGCTGTAGCAAAAAGTGTATTATACGCTTGAAATATTTTGAAGATTGCAAAACGGCTGGCTGTCGTGTTACATTCGACTGAAGGAGGAAACTCATTTTGAACGGACAGCATTGCACGGCACGGCTCGGCTCGGCTCGGTTCGGCTCAGTACGACCCTGCAGTAACCCATTATAAACAGTCAGCACGGCACAGCTCCGGCCAAAGGTTTTGAAGATTTGTTCACTATTTTCAGTTGCAATGGACAGTTCATCAGAAGAGGAGCTTGTTGTAGTGGCTGCAGTCTGTGCGGATCGAGAATACCGGCAAAAGCGTGTGCGGAGGAAACACAAGTTTTGGGCGCATGAAATATTCGAAAAGAAGAGTGATTATGGCATAGCGAACTCCATCATCTGTTTCAGGAGTTGTTAAAAGATGATGCCAAGTTTTTCTTATAATTTCGTATGTTTCAAAATAAATTCTATGAATTGCTGCGCATACTTCCGTTTGCAACGAAATACAGTACCTTTCGAAATGTTCTGAAGAGCGTCTTGCTTTGACACTTAAGTAAGAAAACTATTGTAATTAAATATGTTAACTAAACCTTCCAGAACAAGGTACCCAGGATTTGTACAATCGTACAGGAATAGGTAATCCCGTACTGCTTCTATGAGAAGTTCGTCCGTGTTCATTGTAACAAAGTAATGACACAAAACTATTGAAATATATTAACTTCCACGTGGACGAAGAACCGTACTGGCCGTTCGAGGCGAACGGAAATAATGCTCTCCAGAGCATCCGGCCGTTCCGTTGCTGTGATGAGCTGTCCCGTGCCGTGCCGAGCGCTCATAGTGGGTTACATTCCATTTAAATAAACGCAAAGCAAAACGGTAGGTCCCGTGCCGATCCGAGCTGTTCCGTGCCGTGCCGTGCTGTCCGTTCAAAATGGGTTTCCTCTTTGAGATTACTTTGAAGGGGGCAGTATAAGTGTTGATGAAAGGCATAATTTTTAAAATTAAAAAGAACTGCATGAACTTTCTGGTCAAACCTCGTAGACGAAGAAACAGTTAAGAAAAGGAATAAGTACAGAAAAATAATAATAATTGAGTAATTCAAGCTAGAAGAAAATATCAACAGACGAGGGAGGCGAGGTGAAATCACGAACAAAGAAAAAAAGATCAGAAGTGAAAGAATTAAAGCCTACTGGGAAAAGAGAAAAGAACAGAATGTGCAGTACGATCCAATGTGGACTTAATTGGAAAAATATATTTAGTTCAAAATAGTGTTCTGTAGCTCAGGGAGCGTAGGCCTACTAGTAATACTTTGTTAAATTCTTGGATTTCGTTGTCCATGACGTGTCCGTTACATAACTAAATATAATTATTTCACAACCGACTCGGAACACAAAGTTTTTTATGGGTAAAAACGTAAAAGTTTTAACTTATAGGTTAAACCGGTTTTCGCTTTCAAAAAGCTTCTTCAGAGGCTGTCGTTGAGACCACTGTCCGTCTTGTTGTTGGCGACGGTATCGACTTTTGAAAGATCGATATTGTGTGTGTGGGATGTGATATGTTCGAATAATGCGTGTGGTTTGAATTCTGCCTGTTCGTTTAGGATGTCATTTTTATGTGTTTTCGTGTGTTTGTACATTTCCAATTGTTCTAGAGTGTCTAGTTTTCGGCCTTTTGTGTGTACGTGTAGAATGTCCATGTTATTGTCGATGTTTTTGTATGTTTGGTCACAATTCAAATCACACGCATTATTCGAACATATCACCCCCCCCCACACACACACACACACACAATATCGATCTTTCAAAAGTCGATACCGTCGCCAACAACAAGACGGACAGTGCTCCCAACGGCAGCCTCTGAAGAAGCTTTTTATAAGCGAAACCCGGTTAAGGCTATAAGGTAAAACTTTTACGTTTTCACCCATAAAAAACATTGTGTTCCAAGTCGGTAGTGAAATAATTATATTTAATACTTTGTCTCTAAAAGCAGGACGTCTAGCACAAATCGGGACGTCTGACTATGTTGACAATGTTAATACAGTACCCCCAGCACACCAGCAGTATTTGTGAGACACTGATATTGTTCTACGTTGTTTGTTGGTTAGTTCATGCGCAGACTGCTCAAGGGGTTTGCCTGTACATTGTCTGTGTACACAATATTCTGCGCTATTGTCTGCAGTATTGCCCAAGTATTGCATAATAGTGTACTTTGCAAGTTGGGCTCTCCCTCAGCTCTTACAATAAAGTAATCAACTTGGCTGACGCAAATGAAAAGCTCCAATGAATTAGTAAGCAGCAGCCTACGTCTATGAAATCTATTCTATTCATCATATTTGAACCGCCTGTATTTGCCGTCAATGTTTTTACAAGTAAATTTACACGTCCCTCCCCGAGCTTATTTTGGACGTTATTATGACTAATTTTGGGGTTTTAAATTTACATTAAAGGAGGTTTAGCTAGGGTGGACCAGGGGCGTATTTACTGGGGGGGGGGGGACGAACGGGACCGGACCCTCCTTCAGAGGGTCGAAAAAGTTGATGAATTTTCTTAATCTCTTAATTTTTAGGCTGTTTTCTTATTCTATTTTTCAATTGTGTACGCTAACGTAGTAGTAGCTCTTTTATAAATATACAAACAGGTTTATTACAGCATTAGGGTGTACGTTTGATATATAAAATATACGAAAATTAATTCAGTCAGTATCTTTTAACAATGTTTCAAAAACTCGTATTTTTATTGTGTTATTACCGTTCATTTTAACGGGACAACCTTCAGGAAGTTATCACCCGTTTTTCAGCCACTTTAAAGATGGCAATGTTGAATAGGATTAACTTGTTTTTTCTTTTGTATGAAGCCGACCCGACCCCTGACCCCCCCCCCTTAAAGCCAAATTCTGGGGACGCTACTGGGATGGACCAATCGTCTCAAACTGAAGACTATAAGAGAATGGTGAATTTGTGTTGGGTTGAAAAATAACTTCACTCGACTTTCGTAAGGATTTTTGTAAATTATTAATTTGATATAAATTTAATAGTAAATAATAACAATAATAATAATAGTAATACTTTTTTATTAGAAAGAAATCAGAATATTATGAGTAATAAGAAATAAGTAAAATTTTGAAAATTGTATAAACTCCTTAAACGTAATTTCTACCATTATTTTATCATACTTAACTTTTATACCTTTTACGGTGTTCCAATCAAATGTGTGGAACAATAAGAAGAACACTGAAAGAAAAGGTTAGAAGAGATACTGTTTTGGAATTTTATAAAGTGGTGGCAGTGTCATGCGGCCTTTATGGTAGTGAGACTTGGACACTGAACGCAACGATCCAAAGCCGGATACAGGCTAGTGAAATGAGATTTTTACGATCGGTACTAGGAATATCACGAAGGGACCGGCTATGAAATGATGATATAAGGAACATCCGTGGAATATACACTCTCAACAAAAGGATAAAGCAACACAGACAGGATTGGACAAACAATGTTGAAAAAATGCATAAGAACAGTATACCAAAACAAATTTTGACTAATAATCCGAAAAGGCGGCGGAATATTGGAAGACCAAAGAAGACATGGTCAGACCCAGGAGTGCGCAACGGATCGTAAGGTCCATAAAGAAGAATTTTATAAGAGAGTTCATGATGAAGCCTTCAAGAACTGAAGCATGGAAATATGAATAATATTTTGTGCTTGTGACTAATAACAATAAAATAATAATAATAATAATAATGGATTAAGGGCCAAGGATGTCAAAGAATCAGAAAGGGAAAGGAACATAGTGAAATAATTAAGAAATTAAATGAAAAAGTAAGAGGCGAAGATGGAGTATAAGTTATGTCACGAGGTCCATAGCTGGCCAAGTTAGAAAAAAATGATACTAAAATATGTTTCATATTGATAACAATAATTATAATAATCTTAACAATAAAATATCTTGTGTAATAAAATAGTATAATCAAATATTTCATACTATAAAAGTGGCCCGGATTTCGGCTCAGGCAAATTGATCAGCCTAGTGTAACAGGCCAACGGATATGGTGCTAACGCGTAGACGGTAATCTAGAGATTCATCTGTTGATTCCCGGCAGCAGCATTAAACCAAAGTGTGCTCTTAAGCCGTCGGATTGCTCCACCTACGCAGCGAATAGTTATAGTAGAGGGACAATAATTGGGGCTGTACCGTAGCGGTGGCCACACTGCCATACTGGGTATGCACTATCATTATGTAAAGAAGTAAATAAATGATTTTACAAGGCCAAATGTTATTTTAAAATTGTTTTTTTAAATAAAAGTAATCTTTTATATTTTCTAAAAGCCTATGCAAATAGTAGATCTATATTTATTTTTACTGAAAAAATTAAAAATATACTATCTTTAAAAGATCAGTATTCACATAGATAAACTAACCTTAACAGTCCGCCTCGTGACTTCTTGTTTACAATTGATGCGCGTTTGAAAGCATGTGCTTCATCACCAGATCTTTAAAATATCGGTATGGAGAACCATACATGACTTCCATGTTCTAAGATTTATATTTAAAATACTTTTCGAAATGAACTATTTCCATAGAAACTACTTCTTTCTTCAGCCTTAACCACAGTACTGTGATCACTAACGTATACCACCTCATGATAGCGCACTCAATTTTCACTGACCATGGCAGTCGATAGCACTGCCGAAACGTCTGGTTTTATAGAAAACATTGTATCAAGCCCAAACAGCCCAGGAAGGAATTTTAACAACAAACTACTTCTTTGTTGCCGATAACGTAGTACACATAACATATAAATAAAAATTATTATCCCCCTTCAACTATAATTTTCATTTATAGAAAATTACCCCCACCCCGTTCAACTAGCCTCTTTATTTATAGATATTTCATCTACGTTTCTACAGTGGATTATTAAGATCTTCTTATCACGATACTTTATTTATCAAAATTAAGTACTTTACTCTGTTACAACAAAAAATGTTTCAGGTAAACTACCCTTTCCCCGTAACAGATCTTCACCAAAATCAATAGGCCTTGAGTCCTCTACAATTCAGGCACATATGTAAAAAATTATTTGATTCTGTTTGAATTTACGGCAGTTATCGTTCTTCATGAAAAAATTTCCTTTGTTACAACATAAAATGTTGCTGGTAAACTACCCCTTTCCCTTAACCGATCTTCACCAAAATCAACAGACATTGAGAACTCTACAATTCAGAGTTGTATGCAAAAAATTATTTGATTATGTTTTAATTTGCGGCAGTTATCGTTTGCCATAGAAAATACCCTTGATAAAACATAAAACGTTGCAGGTAAACTACTCCTTTCCCTTAACCGATCTTCACCTAAAACAATAGATCTTGAGAACTCTACAATTCAGGGCTGTATGCAAAACATTATTTGATTCTGTTTGAATTTGCGGCTGTTATCGTTTGCCATAGAAAAAATCTACAGACACACACACACACTTTTCGAAAAATGACTTTTTTCATGTTTTGAGTGTAGTACAATCAGAATCTGCAATAATCTCGAACACGATTTTTTTTTGCCATCACCATACTTCCATTTCCTTAAGGAACATGGAAGTAAAAATCCCTCGTATCAGGCTGTCACTGCTTAAAATATTAATCTCGCATTTGCACTGTAATAGAAAGTTACACCTGTAAGACATCACACCATAGAACGTTAATTAGTGACACCTGTTCCATTAGTTACCCACAAACCACTGTATTCTGTATTCTGTCTGCCCCTGCATTCCGCTCAGAGTATTACTGATAGTCCTCCGTAAGATCATTCTGTCTTTTGTGCGTCTAAAATAACATGTGCGAGTCCGAAGTACTGTACTATACGCACACCAGCTTTGCTACCGAGACGCCTTTGGAGCGGGGGGGGGGGTCGGGTCTACTTAATGATAGTGCGTGCTTGTGTTGGTGGGTTCTGAAAACGCTGTTCAGGCGTTCAGAAGACGTATTTAGTTGTAATTTTGTGTGCGTATTAGACTGAACGTTCGTACATTATATGTAAGCGTAATTTGTTGAATATATTGTTAAAGTGTCTTTATTTATTCGCTACAAGAAATACCTTGTGAGAGACAGTCAAGTCACACTGAGACTGTGTTAAACGTATTTTAAATGTGTAGTGTTACAGTGGTGCGTGCAGTGGAATGTCGTACGCCACCACATTCCATGGGCGCCCATGTAAAATGTTTCAGGGGGGGGGGCGAAAATTATATAAATAAGAAGAAAACACAGAGCACCAAAAGGGTCAGCTTCTAGAGTAGTGTCATTTTTCTAGGCTTATTATTTGTAGTTTTTAAGAATTTTACTGATAAATAAATATTAGTGAAGAAACATGCATATTGGTCAGTGATAACAAAAAGATGTAATATTATATTTTAAGAATTTAATTAATATTATCATCGTGATTTGCAAAAATAGTATCTATCATTATAAATATTATAGAATAGTAGCTATCATTATAAATATTATCTAGAATATAAAAATAGGACTAAGTGTTAAACATATTTTTCATTGCACTAATATTTCTCAGAAAATTCAAATTGTAGTTTTCTTTTGCTTTCAGCGAATCTGTTTAAAGTTTTCTCCTCTAAGTTCAGCCCTTTCATTCTTTCTCTATGAACACTAAAGAAGACAGAGATTTGAAAGACGATCCTCTGACATTGTACTTCTAAACCAAGTTTTTACACGGCGAAGTGTACTAAAAGACCTCTCCACTGTGCAGGTCGTTAGAGGTATTATCTGGTAGTAGACGAGCATCTTTCTTACTGCTGGAAAAAATATAGTTTCATGAAGAAGATCAGAAATTTTCACATTCTCACCGCATTCCTTGCTTTTCCACACGTCGTACCATGTCCTCGCCTCTGCTTCCAGGTTTTCAATATTGTAGAAGTCTACTAATGATTTTATGATCTCTATATAAACTTCTTTCTTCTCTTTTTTCAAATGAAGAGGGTGTAAAATACCACCCTTTGATGGAGTTTCATTGGTTCTCCCAAATCTTGTATTGAGAGAAGTTAATAGGGAGTCCAAGTAGGGAATGAAAATGTTAATTCTGAAATAATCCAAAGGGGAAGAAGTTTGTACGTTTGAATTTGATCGGTGCTTTTGCCTTTCAACTAGTCGTGGTATCTTTACATCAATATCCAACTTTTCACAAATTGCTGTGACTTCCATGAATAGATAAAATTCGTCTGTATTTTTAGCTTTCGGAACACTCTAACTAAATCAGTCTTCACGTATTTATGTACATCATGTAAATCACAGTCTACCTTTTGTAACTTGTTCACAACTGGGTCAAGATATGATGCATATCTCGATATAATAATCAAGCATACAATAAACTTAACTGTAGACGTTGCACTGTCCAGCTGAGTAACAAGCGATCGGGTTTCTTGGTTTACTTTAGGATTAGTTGAAAGAGTGCATAGAGCTTCTTTAATGGCCATAAAGTTATTTGAAAAGATCCGAATAGATTTACACTTCTCTGACCATCTAGTTTCACAAAGCAAGGGAATATTAGGAATCGTTTTTCTGCGCAAAATGCTTTCTCTAAAAACTCTTATTACTTGTTTAACTATACCAATAGAGTTCCTAATTTCTTGTACATCATTTAGATCATTTACAACCAAATTCAAACTGTGGGATGCGCAGTGGAAATATATTGCTTTAGGATAGTTTTCCCTAATTCTTTGTTGGACACCATTTTCATGACCTGCCATTGTCGAGCATCCATCGAATCCTAAGCCTATAAGCTTTTTCATGTCTTAGCCTATATTAGTGGTAAATCGCAAAATAGCAGCTGTGATCCCTTCGGCATTGAGCACATCAAGTTCGGCAAAACCAAGAAACTCTTCTTTTACTTTTAAATTTACATCACCATCCTTTTGGACATACCGTATGCCTACAGACAGCTGTTCTTTGCCACTAATATCAGCTGTTTCGTCACCAAGTAATGAAAAGGCTTCACAGTTATTGGCTTCTTGCACAATATTTTCTTGAATTATTTTTCCATATATATTTATTAAATCATTTTGTACCCTGTGAGATGTATATTTTGCTCTATCTCCATGTGTTCTTAAATGCTTTTCAAGCACTTGATCTCCAGCATCAACTCGAAAATTAAGGAGATCCTCAAAATTTCCTCCGTTAGAATGTTTTCCTCGAAGAAAAACATGTGTACCACAAAATATTATAGTGCTAATGATGGACTTGAGTTTCTTTCTGTTGGATCTTACCAGTTCAGCTGCAGCAGAGTCCAACTGTTCTGCAACATTTTTTTATTTCGTCTCTATCGAATCAGAGAACTGTTTTGCATTAACAGTTCCATCAATGTGCCATTGGATCTTCTCGTGGGCTCGTGCATCCTCGTGAAAATGTTTGAAGTCCTGTTGGGCTTTAACCACAAATGCTCCAAAAGTGCCCCGTTTTAAGGTTGGTTTAAAAAGAATGCAATATTTACACAATCCACCTTTTAACTGAGGAGAATATACTAGCCATGTATATTTACTTAACCAGTCCTGCTGAAAAACTCGCCTATCTTTTCCCTTCATTAAAACGTCTTTCTTAAAATCATATGAAGAAAATTTAACCCGAGGGTTAGTTAACATCTGATATTTTTCGTCATCTGTAACCCCTATTTTACTTATATACTGTCCTAGCAGTAGATAATCAAAACTAGCATCAACATTCTCAAAAAAAGTTTCTTCATGTTGAATAGATGGAAGCGTGGAAGATGACGTTGAACACTGTACTGTAATAGAATATGGGTCAGTTGTGCAAGGAAGATCGGAAGAGCTTGTTTTTGCAGAATCTTGGAGATCTACTCTAGTCTTCTTTGCCGCCGTTCTGTGCCCACACACAAAGAAATTTCTGATTCCCATTTTCCTAAAACCAAACCAGATGGCATTAGAACCCAGTAGTGAAATGGTGGAATAGTTTTTAAGAAATCTTGCTCACCGATTAGTTTCGTTAACTATTTCGAAAAATGTGATTTTGAGATAAATGCCCTCAAAGTTACAACGCCAATGTTGCCCACGAAAAAAAATGAATTTCGGCGATATATGGATCAAACACATTAAGTATTACTGATAAATAGGCAAAATTACTTTTTTTATACGGGTGCTAAATCATTTTATTTAAATAAATCTAACAACTTCCTTAAGTGAGTAGTCTACTGATCGGGCCCAAAAACGAAAGTGTTTTTTTTTTTGGAATTTTTTTCAGAATGTATGGAAGGCTTTTATTTGAAAAGTTAATGACATATCTATTGACTCTTTCGGTACACGGAAAATTTTTTTTATATTTTATGCAAAAATGGGCATTTATAGAGGACGCTGAGCATGTTTCGGTTTCGCTTATTTTTCGCACATAAGTCGGTTATAAAATGGACAATTTTTTATGAAATGACTTGATAGAGGCAATTTCCCTAAAGAAACTATATACGAAGGTGCCTGTAAAATTTGAAGACGATATCTTGAATAGTTTTCTCTGAATCGTGTACCCCGTACCAAAAAAGCGTGTTTCAAGAAAAACGCGTTCAAAATAAGTTATTAAAAGTGTATCTACTACTGTAACGGTACGCTCCGCGAAGCAGGTATATCTTTAAAACTACTTCGAATATCGATATAAAATTTTAACAGCATATTCTTAACACTTCAAACTTTCTATTTCAATTTTTTTTTTATCAATTTTTCGCGAAAAAAGTAGACTACCGGTATCCCCTTAATTTTGCTTGGATCAAAATTTGATGGGGTTATTCTTTATATACAATACTTTCAAATGCAATAAAAAAATATCTTTTTTCGACCCACTTAAGGGTATATTATAACCCCTTAAATTGAAAGAATCACATTGTTAATTTAATTACTTCCATATTCCTTAAGGAATGGAAGTATGGTGATGGCAAAAAAAATCGTGTTCGAGATTATTGCAGATTCTGATTCTACTACGCTCAAAACATGAAAAAAAGTCGTTTTCCGAAAAGTGTCTGTGTGTGTGTCTGTGTGTGTGTGTGTGTCTGTGTGTCTGTAGATTTTTTTTTCTATGGCAAACGATAACTGCCGCAAATTAAAACAGAATCAAATAATTTTTTGCATACAGCTCTAATTTGTAGAGTACTCGCGACCTATTGTTTTTGGTGAAGATCGGTTGAGAGAAAGGGGTAGTTTACCTGCAACGGTTTTTTTTTTATCAAGGGAAATTTTTTTTTTTGCAAACGATAACAGCCGCAAATTCAAACAGAATTAAATAATGTTTCGTATACAGCCCTGAATTGTAGAGTTCTCAAGACCTATTGTTTTTGGTGAAGATCGGTTAAGGGGAAGGGGTAGTTTACCTGCAACGTTTTTTTATCAAGCGTATTTTCTATGGCAAACGATAACTGCCGCAAATTCAAACAGAATCAAATAATTTTTTGCATACGTCCCTGAATTGTAGAGGTCTCAAGGACTTTCGATTTTGGTGAAGATCGGTTAAGGGGAAGGGGTAGTTTACCTGCAACCTTTTACGTTTTAACAAGAGTAAAGTACTTGAAAATTTATTTAAACTTTTTCAAACAATGGTAATTGTTAAAAATAAAATAATTTTGTTGCCAGGCAATAAAATTAAAATTTTCATTTTAATGTAAATCATGTATAAGAGAAAATATATCGCGCTTGGCAGGCGATATTAAGATTTAAATATAAATCTTAGAATATGGAAGTCATGTATGGTTCTCCATACCGATATTTTTAATTTGTACTGTTATTTTAACAGCAGTGTACTATTCATTTAATAAAGTGCGTCGAATGTAATGGCTATGGTTTCGACAGTACAAAAAATATTTCAAAGTCATTTTACTTCCATGTTCCTTAAGGAAATGGAAGTATGGTGATGGCAAAAAAAACCGTGTTCGAGATTATTGCAGATTCTGATTGTACTACACTCAAAACATGAAAAAAAGTCATTTTTCGAAAAGTGTGTGTGTGTGTGTGTCTGTAGATTTTTTGCTATGGCAAACTATAACAGCCGTAAATTCAAACAGAATCAAATACTTTTTTGCATACAGTCCTGATTTGTAGAGTACTCAAGACCTATTGTTTTCGGTGAAGATCGGTTAAGGGAAAGGGGTAGTTTACCTGCAACTTTTTTTTTTAATCAAGGGTAATTTGTTTCTATGGGAAACAATAACAGCCGCAAATTCAAACAGAATCAAATAATTATTTGCATACAGCTCTAATTTGTAGAGTACTCGCGACCTATTGTTTTTGGTGAAGATCGGTTGAGAGAAAGGGGTAGTTTACCTGCAACGGTTTTTTTTTTATCAAGGGAAATTTTTTTTTTTGCAAACGATAACAGCCGCAAATTCAAACAGAATTAAATAATGTTTCGTATACAGCCCTGAATTGTAGAGTTCTCAAGACCTATTGTTTTTGGTGAAGATCGGTTAAGGGGAAGGGGTAGTTTACCTGCAACGTTTTTTTATCAAGCGTATTTTCTATGGCAAACGATAACTGCCGCAAATTCAAACAGAATCAAATAATTTTTTGCATACGTCCCTGAATTGTAGAGGTCTCAAGGACTTTCGATTTTGGTGAAGATCGGTTAAGGGGAAGGGGTAGTTTACCTGCAACCTTTTACGTTTTAACAAGAGTAAAGTACTTGAAAATTTATTTAAACTTTTTCAAACAATGGTAATTGTTAAAAATAAAATAATTTTGTTGCCAGGCAATAAAATTAAAATTTTCATTTTAATGTAAATCATGTATAAGAGAAAATATATCGCGCTTGGCAGGCGATATTAAGATTTAAATATAAATCTTAGAATATGGAAGTCATGTATGGTTCTCCATACCGATATTTTTAATTTGTACTGTTATTTTAACAGCAGTGTACTATTCATTTAATAAAGTGCGTCGAATGTAATGGCTATGGTTTCGACAGTACAAAAAATATTTCAAAGTCATTTTACTTCCATGTTCCTTAAGGAAATGGAAGTAGGGTGATGGCAAAAAAAACCGTGTTCGAGATTATTGCAGATTCTGATTGTACTACACTCAAAACATGAAAAAAAGTCATTTTTCGAAAAGTGTGTGTGTGTGTGTGTCTGTAGATTTTTTGCTATGGCAAACTATAACAGCCGTAAATTCAAACAGAATCAAATACTTTTTTGCATACAGTCCTGATTTGTAGAGTACTCAAGACCTATTGTTTTCGGTGAAGATCGGTTAAGGGAAAGGGGTAGTTTACCTGCAACTTTTTTTTTTAATCAAGGGTAATTTGTTTCTATGGGAAACAATAACAGCCGCAAATTCAAACAGAATCAAATAATTATTTGCATACAGCCCTAACTTGTAGAGTTCTCAAGACCTATTGATTTTGGTGAAGATCGGTTAAGAGAATGGGGTAGTTTACCTGCAACATTTTATGTTTTAACAACGGTAATTTTTTTATGACGAACGATAACTGCCGCACATTCAAACAGAATCAAATATTTTTTTGCATACGTTCCTCAATTGTAAAAGACTGAAGGCCTGTTGGTTTTGGTGAAGATTGGTTAAGGGAAAGGGGTAGTTTACCGGCAACGTTTTATATTTTAACAAGGGTATTTTCTATGGCAACGATAAGAGCCGCAAATTCAAACAGAATCAAATAATTTCTTGCATACAGCCCTGAATTGTAGAGTACTCAAGACCTATTGTTTTTGGTGAAGATCGATTAAGGGAAAGGGGTAGTTTACCAGCAACGTTTTTTTATCAAGGGTTTTTTTTTTGCAAACGATAACAGCCTCAAACAGAATCAAATATATTTTTGCATACGTTCCTGAATTGTAAAGTACTGAAGGTCTATTGATTTTGGTGAAGATCGGTTAAGGGAAAGGGGTAGTTTACCTGCCACCTTTAATGTTTTAACAAGAGTAATTGTTTCTATGACGAACGATAACTGACGCACATTGAAACAGAATCAAATAATATTTTGCATGCGTCCCTGAATTGTAGAGGACTCAAGACCTATTGATTTTGGTGAAGATCAGTTAAGAGAAAGGGGTAGTTTACCTGCAACATTTTATGTGATAACAAGGTTAATTTTTTCTATGACGAACGATAACTGCCGTACATTCAAACATAATCAAATAAGGTTTTGCATACAGCCCTAAATTGTAACGATCTCAAGGCCTGTTGATTTTGGTGAAGATCGGTTAAGGGAAAGGGGTAGTATACCTGCAACATTTTATGTTGTAACAAGAGAAATTTTTTCATGACGAACGATAACTGCTGTAAATTCAAACAGAATCAAATAATTTTTTACATATGTGCCTGAGTTGTAGAAGACTCAAGGCCTATTGATTTTGGTGAAGATCGGTTACGGGGAAAGGGTAGTTTACCCTGAAACATTTTTTGTTGTAACAAGAGTAAAGTACTTAATTATGATAAGTAAAGTATCCTGATAAGAAGATCTTAATAATCCACTGTAGGAACGTAGATGAAATATCTATAAATGAAGAGGCTAGTTGAACGGGGTGGGGGTAATTTTCTATAAATGAAAATTATAGTTGAAGGGGGAGAGGATAATTTTTATGTGTACTACGTTATCGGCAACAAAGTAGTAGTTTGTTGTTAAAATTCCTTCCCGGGCTGTTTGGCCGTAGTCCAATGTTTTCTGCAAAACCAGACGTTTCGGCAGTGCCGTCGACTGCCATCATCAGTGAAAATCGAGTGCGATAACGTGTGGTGGTATACATTAGTGACCACAGTACTGTGGTTAAGTCTGAAGCAATAAGTGGAAAGAAGTAGTTTCTATGAAAACATTTCATTTCGTAAATGATTTTAAAATATATAAATCTTAGAACATGGAAGTCATGTATGGTTCTCCATACCGATATTTTATTCGGTTATACTCAAAACAATGTCGAGCGATGTCAATAACAGCGTTGCGTAACGGTCAAAGCATTGGTTACGTTCATAACGTAACGTTCATCATATTTATGCATGAGAAAAAATGTATGCTATATAAAAATTACTGAACATTTTGTTGGCAAAAATTAACGATTAGGATTTCACTGATTCAACCAGAATTTTTGTTAAATCAACTAAAAAAATTTTCTCAGTGTATGTATAAATAAAACAGAAAAATTCTTGCTTGCTGTCTTGAAAGGTTAAGGTTTTATGCCTTTTCTGTGAAATATGCATAACTGATAAAATGAAAATATTTATGTGCACTACGAAGAGTACATCAAGTTAAAATTTTAAATGTTGGCATATTTTAATAATATTGTATGCAAAATTAAACATTCTTTTGTTAAAAATCGTTGTGTTAGGGTTAGGTCTATTGCCCCGTATTATTTACATCTAGGAGCTCGGCAGAGCTCCGGCGTTCTATCCGTTAACCGATTAGGAACTATACTATTATAACTTTGCTAATTGCTGTGTCTGTTGAACGAAAAAAACAGTACTTACTTTCGTACCTGCAGCGTTGAAATGCTCTATACAGCAAAATGTTCATCGAATTAACTTAAAAAGCTCACAATTTTGGCACTGGATATACTCAGGAAGTAACGCTAGAATCTCGTTTAGTTTACTCCTGACGAGCTTCGGCTGAGCAGCATATATGGCCAAATACTTAAATTATCTACATGAGTAAATACTCGTACAATACTCGGACTAGTGGATCCAACGATCAAGTGAGTAGCCGAGTAAATAACACACGCAGATCAGGGTTGGTTTCTGACAGCGCTACGCTCACATTCTATGACTGTTCGACAGCTAGAGACGCCTAGGACGCAAAGCGCGAAATTGCCTAGCAGTAGAGCGCGGATTTAAATTTCAAATATACTAAATATTAAGAAATAAAAGAAATCAAATGTTTTTAACGCGTATAATTTAATTAACTAATCTAATATAATAAATTTTAGTAACTATAAAACCAAAATTGTAATTAAATTTTTTATCGATCCGTCGGTTGCTAATGAAATTAATTGTAATACAAAATAAAATTTTAGTATACATTTTACATTAAATAGTATTTTATATTACTATACTATCTTACCGATAACAATTAATTATTCATAGAAAATGGACACTTTTTACACTTAATTACACGTAACTATGGAAAATTCAGGCATTAAGAGTTTAATTCACAAAAAATAGGTATAAATATGTTAGAAAATATTATTCAGTTACGCGGATTACTTAATTATATTATACGCTTTAGAAACATTTGATTTCTTTTATTTTTTAATATTTAGTATATGTAAAATTTGAACCCGCGCTCTACTGCGAGGAAATTTTGCTGCAGTTTGCGTCCTAGGCATCTCTAGCTGTCGAACAGTCATAGATTGTGAGCGTAGCCCCGGCTTCCAGCATATTTACTCGGTCGCTAGTAAATTTCTTGAAATTATATTTCAAGAACGACTTCGGACACATCTGTAGCATTTACGGCAGATATTCTTCTGAGCCGGGGGGGGGGGGGGGGGAGCCCCCTTGCCACACGTATGGGCGCTCATTCCACATTCCTATAATAATATCATCCCACTGACTCTTGGATGTTAAGAATCAAAAGATTATACTGACCATAACTTAAATAAAAAAAAAACGAAATTAAACAAATCTTTAGTCTGTTGTAATGTGTTTTGTTTTCCACACGCTTCACACCGTGTGAAGGCGACTCAATAAATCGACTTCTAATACATTTCATTCATGTATTATACCGGAAATGACGAAAATATTTATCAGGCATTGGCGAGTGTTAAATAACGAATCAAGTTAGATCACAGGTTCCCAGCCAAGTTAAATCGATTCGTAATACATTTCATTCATATATTACACCGGAAACGATGAAGATATTCATCAGGCATTGGCGAGTGTTAAATAACGTATCAAGGTGTGTCGCAGGTTCGCAGCCGAGTCCGAGTTGTACTGTTATTGTCTAAAAACAGCGGGTGACGCCGTGTGTCCGCTTCCTAAAACTAAGTTCACTTTTAAAAATACATTCCACTGAGTAACAAACAAAACGTTTTTGTCAGGAAAACAAGTGACAAGCCGAAAAACACAACATTGAATTTCCGCAAAACAAAAACCGCCGTCGCTGTTTCTTCTTCTTCTCGGTAACGTGTTATTTATCATTGTAGCGGCGGCGGAAATGTTGGCAACAATTACTACGCAGGTGACAGGGACAGTGGCGCCACGTGCGCGCCTGTTGGGCGTATCCGTCTGCCCGCTGTTATTGTGACCTACAATACTACAATAATAATAGTCGTAATAGTAAGTCAGAATTAATTATTGCATCCAGTATAATAATTACAAGGGCATGTACTCGTTCTTCCGAACGATGCGTCGTGTAAGGTTGCCACCTCTCCCGATTTGATCGGGAGACTCCCGAAATCGTATCGTTTCTCCCGACTCCCGATTTTAATTTTAAGCTCCCGACTTTTGTAAAAAAATATTTTTTGTATTAAAATTAATTTTATTTTCTCAGTCATGAACTCTACAGTTATGTAAAGTACCTTTAAATTGTTCAGAGTACATTGGGTTTATTTTTTTTGTAAATCGACGCATGCGCACATTCATCTACGAGTAAATGGCAGTGGCAGTGCAAGCTGTACATAACCAAATTACCAAACGTTTGTTTACAATGTAGTCCTCGTTGCAGTGATTTTAAAAGTTACTTAAAGTTAAAATGTGATCATTAAATAAATTAGTAAATCTAATTAGTATAAGTTAGTTCGTAACTGTAAGTATTATGAAAATATTAAATATGCATGTCATGTCAATGATAATAACTAAGTTATTTTTTAAAAACACGTTGTGAACAATAAAAATGTTTGATTTATGTTAATTTATTTATAATTTTGGCCTAAAATAAAATAATTATTTAAATTTTGAGTATTTATTTAATTATTAAACATTTATAACTATAAGTTGTTTATTAACACACACACACACACACACACACTTACAAATTCATATGCACGAACGAGGATGAGTATATCTCCCGACTTCGTGATACTTTGAGGTGGCAAATCTCCCGACTTCGTGATACTTTGAGGTGGCAACCCTAGCGTCGTGACTCACGGACTAGGCTGTATGACCAATCGTCCCAGAAGAAATCCGGCATGTGTAAACATTTCCCGGGGACAGACTACAGAAATACTGATTTGTTCCTGATTTTAAACACGGTAAAATATTGTATGGGATGATTGTTTTTGTTTTATGAATAAACACGTGAAAATAAATTACCGTAAATCAACAAGTTAATTTTTATCGTAATTTAAAATAATATTGTAGTTCTATAAACACAAAACCTAACGTAATTGTTAGTACCCTTTACTCGCTCTCTCACAGACTAAAATAATAGTTAATTCGCTTGCCAACAGATGTTGCAAAAGTTAAAAAAACAAAAAACGGAGTAGTCGGATTTAAAGAGACCATTCTAATCTTAATTAGGGATTTCAATCTGTACAGATTTTCCCGAACATGTGGTCTTTCTTCAATGGGAGGCGAACGTCCGGGAAGAATTTTTGTTCAAGTCCGGGATTTAATCAATCCTTAAAAACTGTGGTTGGCGCTAATATCAGGTAGAAAATTGACTCTGATCTGTGTATTAAACTATACAAACTTTCTTTGTGAATTTCGCTGAGTAGATACAATTTTTAAACCGTTTGTATCGGCGTTTCGACAGGTTTTATTGTCATCGTCGGGGTCTGTGTTCTGAAAATGTAGAAATCATCAAATAGGCCTACATTAAGAGACTAAATGAGTCAATTTGTCCGTGCGTGCGTGTTTGTTAGAGCGCGCGCGCAGTTACATAAAAAATATTTATCGCTATTACATCTATGACTATTGTTATATCCTTAAATTCGTAGTGAGCGTCAATCAATCAATTTTTCAGTGAAAGGTTTTCTGAGGATCGGTCAAAAATATAACACATATTTTAACTTGTTTGTGTCGACGTTTCGACAATGTTTATTGTCATCATCAGGACCTGTGTGTATGAAAAAAATTGTTCTGTTGTGTTTGACATTTCTTTTGTATTTATACACAGGTCTTGATGATGACGAAAAGCATTGCCGAAACGTCGACACAAATAAGTTAAAATTTGTGTTATATTTTTGACCGATCGTCACAAAACCTTTCACAGAAAAATATCTTGTATAATTATGATATTTTGAAAACACTATTAATACATATTTAGAAATTAATGTATTAATATTATAATAATCGATTAATCATACTTATAATTGAGTACAGTTATAATTGAGTGTATATTTGAGTTAATAAATTTGAGACTCAAATACACGTTTAACATATGATATGGCCTGAATACAGGATGCAGAGGCAGTTTAGTATTAATATTATTTAAAATATAGCGTATATGGTACAGTAGCTACTTATACATGTCACTTATTGTTGCTTTGTATTATCGAAATATATTTGTTGATTTATTATAACATTATTTTTTTATTTAATATTTATAATTGTTTTACCTCAAGATATATTATTCCTTATTTGGAACACGTTTCGGGAATCCTACGGTTCCCATCGTTTTTTCAAAATGTTCAAAATAACGTTTTTTCAGTCGTTTTCTTGTTTCTCCTATGTAACCTCTACTGTAATCTTGGCGTTCAATTTTGTATATTCCATTGGTCGTTGTATTATCTTTGTTGTGTGGGTTATTTAGTTTTTGTAAGTTATTTTTGTTAGTTTTGTATGGTATTTTGATGTCTGTATTTTTAAATAGTTTTGTAAGCTTTGTAATCCTATTATTTATGTACGTGAATGTGGCCAGTTTTTTTATTATTGTCATTGTTATTATTTATGTGTTGTTCATTTTTATCATTTCTTAAATGTTTAGTTTTTATTTTCTATTTTGTGTATAGTGTTTTTATTGTATCCATTTTATGCATCTGCATCAAGAAATTGACTGTAGCAAATAGTGTTTGAACATAACATTACTATAGCAGAATTACAGGATCTACAAAATATTCAGACTGATAGATAGTCGTTTAATGAAGAAATTTGTGTTAGTGGTTGAAATCACAATCAGAATGATCAATATTGCACACCACTATATAAAAATTATTCCGATTAGCGCTTTCAAGCTTCACAGCTCATCGTCAGATCAGGAATAGACAGATCAATATTGGTGTGCAATATTGATCATTCTGATTGTGATAGATAGTCATTGTAGATTGAGATACTGATCCATAATTATTACTTCTAGTACTGAAAATGTTCGTCTATAAATTAGAGAATTTATGTACAAAATAACAGCTTTACGTAAGATTAAAACCACTCGAGACGTTCACTGCAAAAACAAATGTGAGGTCTCACAGAAAATTCCGACGCTTGTCGAGTTATGGTCATTGTTAATTAAGCGTTTATATTACGTATTGTTACGACACTACAGATCAATCTACGTGTTTCTCGTACGCTAACTGTTGTGGCGTACGTGATTTCAACATGAGCTCGCGAGACTTTTCTAGAAGCCGCCAGCCGCGCGGACTGTGTCAAGGCCGCAATTAATTACGTCGTAGTGTAGAGCTAACGCGCAGTATGGAATAATCTAGTATTTCAGGGGGATATAAATACCAGTACTCAACGACGTTCAGTTTCAGTTATAGTTGCGAGATATTACAGTGCGTTTCCAGAGTATTGTCGGGTGATTACAAGTGATTACTCTGTGCGTTCAATATGTTTATTGTGGCGAAGTGTTGTGTTTTATGATCGGGCGGAATAATTGTAATACAATTGTTTTATATTAGTTGACTTTTTATTGCGTGTGAACAATTTTTATTTGATTTGTTGTAAGTGACTGTATTGTTAATTACGAACTGATTAAATGTGATAATTAAAGCTGATAATTAGTGACGTAATTAGTGTCTTGTATTTTGTTTCCCACTGTACCATACGACGATCAGTAGACCGTCGTAACTGTTCAAGATGTAGGTGAGGCATGTGTTACGTATAGTTAGGGTTGCTACAATTGTTTATTGACCAACCGGGGGACACACCTATTCAGCGTGGGAGGGGGTGAGAAGAGAGTCTGAAATTAAAATATAAACATTACAGCGTTTGTTACATTGCTACTTTATTGAGTGTATATAATGTACAAATACAATACTTAATACATAAAAAAGTGTAATTAAAAGAAAAATACTTTTTACAAAATTAAGTGCAGTACTTAATTGCGTTAAATCTAAAAACTACTCAGTGTGTTAAGAATTTGTAAGAAGTGTGTAACTTAAACTTCTTTTTTAAACCACTCATATTTTTCACTTGAATGCACCTTTCTCAATGTGTCCCTTTTGTTTTGTTGTAACAAATTCATTACAACTAAGTCCAAAATTTACTTCACCCAGCATCAAGCCACGCACTGTTGACTCCTGCATTAAACCTCTGTGATCTGCCCAAGATCAATGAGAACACTCTACAGGAGCTGATGTTCCAGGAAGGCAAAAGAGATACTCAATTACCAGTCCAAGACTGCGCATTGGGGTGTCATTTCTAGGAACCAAATGCACCGACCGGACATTTCGGCAGCCGGGCGGGACACCGGGTCTGCACTCTGAAACCGGGACTATCCCGGTCAAACCGGAACGTATGGCAAGCCTACTTATAGTTAGTCAGTTTTCACAAGTGTCTTTCGTAATTTATTAGGTCGCGATTTTTTTTTGTTTAAATTAGTGTCATGATTAACTTGTAGTCCTAGTTGGCTTACAGAGTTATTTTATTGGACAAGTCGAATTGCATGGCGGGATCCCGTGCCGCGCGCATTTACACGCCTACATTAAACATCATTTATCGGTTTGTGTCAATGCTCATGCTAAACGAGCCTCTAGCCTCTACTCTCTGGCCTTTAGTACGTCCTGGCAGTATGAACGTGTCCTTTATAGAAGAAGAACAGTGATGTAAAAACAAGCCTTTCAGAATAAAAGGAGATTGAGCCTTCACAATAAACGCATCGGTATTGTTTCAAAGGAGTCTTTTATTAAATCCTTTGTTTGGCGTGCGTTGGTATAAGATATGAATCTTGGACTTCGAAGAAGGCTTGAAACTGCGGAAAAATGTGTTGTTTCTGAGGAGACTCCAGAAAACGAATTGGGTTGAAAGAACATACCTGCCAATTCAATTAGCAGGCTAAAGTCGAAGTAACTGCGTGTAAAATAAGAATTTTGCAACCAATGATGTTATGAATTCGTTTGTTTCCATACACCGGTTTCCCAAAGAAATAAACACGCAACATTGATTGCGTCATGGTTTCGTCTCCAAGCGCAGCTGTTGTTTAGTCTCTGTTCACTGCTGCACCTTTTCAACACTAATATCATTGAGTATTGCTTTGCTTACTTCCGAACAAGTCAGATAATTGTATCACGACCAAACAGTAATACCGTATATCGATTGTTCAGTAAAACTTTCGAGAATCGAAACAGTTAAGTAAAAAGTACGGGTAAAGTAAACTCATTAATTAAAAAAGACTGTATTCAAAGACATAAATAAAAGTTACTTTCAAGGGAGTAAAAATCTGGTATATTAGAACTGAAACGAAATTATTTAATCATGTTTCGTATTTTATTTCTTATAGTGCTGGCGTTTTTTTAAAGTAACTTTATGACAAGAAACAAAAATTAAAAACAGTAGGGAAGTTTCTTTCAACAAGCAAATACAGTCAAGAGTTTAGCAACTGAAATTAAATTTTGATCATTTTTATGCGTGTGTGTATAATTCAATTGTTGTATAATCCAGATAACAATTGTCTCTTCCTCCAAAAGTAAAAAAATAACTAAATCAGGGATAAAAGATTAAAAAAACAGTACTGAGTGCTTTGGATTAAATGGGATTGGCTTCCAAGAATCACAGAGGCATTGGATGGAGATATATCAGCTGAGTGGGGTCCGGCGCTGTGTTCATTAAAACTTGGAAAGAGAACCAGAGCCACGGCGGCGGCAGCGGCAATGGCCTGGTTTTATTTAATTAATATATTTCTATTCATCTGTAATTAATATATAGTCATTTATTACTCTTTATAGTGTATTCATTTGCTTCTTTATATATACACGTTTTTCTAATTATATTTCTATTCACTTGCAATTAATTTAGCCAATTATTGTTACACTGAATACTAGTCATGCGCGCGCGCGCGCGTGTGTTCACATTTTCCTTTTAATTTTTCCATAGTACCAATTTTGATAGACTGAAATAAAATACATACAGATGAATAAAATGAACTAACAAACGGTGGGGTGTACCGTGTGTATTTGTTTCTGTTCACAAATTGTCGTTTCATTTCTAAATGCAAATTATTACACTAATTTAACTAGTAAGTCCCTGAGCTGCACAACTCTCCTCTCACTATTTCGAACGAAATAGTTTATTATTGGATAAATATTTATATTAGATAAATTTTCAGTTAGAAAAATTACGACAATTCCGATTACCCTACTGTTTTTCGTTTTACAAAGAAACAATTGTAGAGCAGTTATACAATAAACGATAAATACAGTAGAGCATCGAATATCCGAAAATCCATTAATCGAACGATGTATTATCCGAACTCACTAAAAAGTACAATCATGTACTGTACTGTACAGTAATGTATTTGTATTGGACACGTGTAGGCGTATTGGATATTTATTGAACATAAAAATTGTATACTATAAATTATTACATTACTGTACAGTAATAAATAAACGCTGTAGCTACAAGTAAACGCTGTAGCTATATAGCCTTACAGCCTATGAAAACGGCGAGAATACTACTAATACAAAACCACGACGGCAGCAAAAGGTTTTGACTCACTTGAGACTCTTCTAAAGTGGGCCGAAGCAGAAGACGAGATAGATTGTATTCAGAATATGAAACTTAAACGGCTTCAGTCTTTAGCAGCGAGAAAACGGGGTATCTCTTTGAAGCAGAGAGTGATAAACAATTCTTCAAAAAAGTGTAAATCTATGATACTGTATGTTTTGTTTTGTTTTTTAATTTTTAATTAATTTTATAGTACAGTGTTTTTCGTTAAACTATAATTTTGTTTTAATTAACTTTTTGTTTTTATTAACTACACTCAGTTTTAATTCAATGATTTTTAGCCTTGGAATACATTACAGTACAGAATACAGGTTGCTGTAATTATATAACAGTATGCTAGAAATGATTTTGTAATAAATATCTTAGTTTTTGTGAAGGGAAATAATGTTTTCAATTTTCGATCTATGATCCGAAATATCGATTTTCCGAACGGCCCCTGGTCCCGAGAGGTTCGGATCCAAGCAATGGGGTTTGTCTTAAAATTCCCTTTAGTCTGACGCCCGGATGAATTTTTATACGATTTTTTCAAGTTTTTGATCCCATTTTTGGATTGTGGGATCAAAAAAGTTTGGAACTTTCAAAACTATACACTATATTAAGATTTTTGTTAAAGTTCTATTTAGTTTAATATCACACGTGGAATTTCCAATTTTATCAATGTTTTAATTGGGGTTGTAGTCCCAAAATTTTAAAATTTCCAAAAATCAACACTACTACATTCAGATTATAGTTAAAATTTTAATTAATTTATTACGCCTTATGAAATTTTGTGTTCTTATTAAAATTTTTACCCACCTTTTGGGCCATCACGTTCCAAAATTTGAAAATTTAAAAAACGAACACTAAATTCATATTTTCGTTGAAATTCCCTTTAATTTGATACCCCAAATTATGGGCTTTTGCGATTTTGTTTACAATTTTAACCCCCTCACGTTTTTGGCTTCCACCTTCCTTTGGGGGGGGGGTGATCAATCTAAAAAAAAATAGGGTTCAGGGTTTCTATAGGGTAAAAGTATGGCCATGCCTGCCAAGTTTTACGAAAATGGCTTGATGTGTTCAAAAGTTACTATGAGACATACTCCCACCCAAGTAGACAGACGGACAAACGAATCTTAAACGGTCCAGTTAAAACTGAGAACTCGCTTCGCTCGCTCAACTAAAATACGCTTTTAGATAAAATTTAAAAATTACCTTGTATGAAGCCAGTTAAACTACCGGTATAATTTTTGAGACAAGCGGATACAAAGCTCAATGAACAATAGTCTCATGAGGTTATTGTTTCTTTGTATTTGACTGAGTCTAGTTACACATTTGAATTTTAATTTAACTGACTGACTTTTGCCATCAAGAAAAATATATACACGTAACGTTTTAGCCACGCAAACAATCGGCGACCGTCTTCAGGGTAATTATATACTAATACATGTAAAGAAATAAATAATACTTTATCAACCAGCGATAGAGAGCCAACAGAATAATTATAACAAAACTTCACATAAATAAGAAGAGTATATCCACAGCATTTAATAAATTCAGTTAAGATCCTTTACAAAAATACATCCATAGTCCCGGATCTGAATGGCAGCTCTCAGGTGCCATTCCAATAAATAAGGGAGTTAGGCAGGGATCTTGTGTTTCCCCAACTTTGTTTAATATATACATTGACGACATGTTGAGAGCATGGAAATCCAAAGTGACTTCGGGAATACAGCTTAACAAATTTAATTTGTATGGGTTCTCTGCTATATGCGGATGACATAGTTCTTATAAAATGAGGGTGATTTACAAAGGGCTATGTTTCAATTACAAGAAGTGGCAAGAAAATACTCACTGACAATTTCAGTAAGAAAGACCAAAACCGTGGCCTTTAAAAGTAAATATCCAGTGAGGACTAAGAGAGTAATAAACAACAGCACTTTAGAACAAGTGACCCGTTTCAAATATATCTCGGCTGTGCAGTAAGCTATGATATAAGGAAATGATATAAGAGATAAGATAAACAAATTTAGGAATATTTGTGGTACAGTTCATAGAAATCTCAGAATTAAAACAAGACACAGCACAAGAATTAAATTTTATAACACAATTGCAATACCCACATTGATTTATGGTAGTGAGGCGTGGGTCATGACAAAAAAGGAATGCAGCAGGATTCAGAGTGCTGAAATGCAGTTTCTTCGAAATACTTTAAATTATTCATTTCAAGATAGAATAAGGAATAAACATATCAGAGCAGAACTCGAAGTATATATATATTCGGGTTAAAACGTCCTGCGACGTTGTCCGATGCCTAATTGTCCTAATGCTGAAATCGAAGTAAAGGGCATAAATTAAATTATTTCAATTTACAGAAGACATTGGTGGGATCATCAGCGAACGATGACAGAGGAACGATTGCCGAAAGCGGCACTGAACTATAAAGCCAGTGGTAGAAAAGAGACGTGGGTCGTCTGATGATGAGATGGGCGCCGGAACAGGTTTATATACAGAGGAGTATCTAGGGGGGCAAGGGGGCAGTCGCCCCGGGCGGCATAGCCAGGAGGCGGCAAAGTGACCACAGACTTGAAAAAATTGTTTTCAGTTTATAAAAGTACAAACAACTTGTTCCTTTGATATCACTATTCATTTCATAAAAGAAGCATAACCAGGCAGCTTGCTGTTGTCATACCTTGCGTAATAAACAGAATTAGTCTATTTTGTACTAAAGAATCGTAATTACGGTTCATTATGACAACAAATTACGCTGTAACAGAGGCTCTTTGTCCCTCTCTGTACAATATAGTATTTCATTCTCGGATGTTTAGTCTATGCGGTTTCGTATCTCGGTGTTTTAAACAGTGCATGCTGTTTTAAATGAGTTTTGTTATCTTGCGTGCCAGTGATAAGTAGACGTTTAGTCAGTACGGTTTTTTATAAGTGTTCGTGCTTTTTGTCTTCACTTGCTGTCTCCAATATTTGTTACGACTTTGTAGTGAGTTGTTGTGAAGTGTATGTCATCATACTAATACTATTATTAAAAACCAATTTTTTTTTTACTTTTATTTTGAAGCTGATATGAAACGAAGTAAACTCAGTGGCGCCCGGTTCGGAAGAGGAGGGAAGAAAGATTAAGAGCTACAAGAAGTTCCAAAGAGTTTACGAAGGCTTTTATTCAAGGAAATTCAAACCATGAGTGTCAAAATATTACAGTTAACAAGGAATCAACTTGCGATCATAAAATGGATGTTGTTAGCGACGAGGCTGTTGATAAATACAATAAAGTTAACGACGTGAATACTTCAAATTGTGAAAGTGTCAGAGTATAGTTACAAGAGTCAGTTGATTCTAGTACCATGATTGATGTTGCATCTTGAAATTACAGGCGATGAAGGACAGAATATTACTACCAACAATGTAGACCGTGTTCTCGGTGCTGCTTTACAAGATATGGGAGGTTGGCCAAGCGAGATATCTCAGTCCTTCCGAGATATAATGGTGAATAGAGGAACATGTCACTTGCAGAACAAGGACAGCCATTTTCCTGAAGATGAAGATTGACGATCCTTAAACAAGTACAAAATGGCGAAAAGATAAATCGCACTTGGATGTGTTTTTCGTTGGACTTTATTTCCACAAAAAAAAACCTATCAAAGAAACCAGTTCAATAGTGAAAATGGGTTTTCGTCGTGGGGAAAGTTAAATCCCCGTATTCAGGATCATGAAAACAGTCCTGCTCATCGGTCTGCGTTTTTGTAGTGGAAGGAATTGGAACGTTCTTTAAACAGAGGGGGACTTATTGATGGTGGGGCGTCAGTATCACAAAAAGGATAAGAAAGAAGCGCACGATGCCAGGGGAGTATACAGACGACTCTGCGTTAACCGTTCAGCAAGAAATGCGACGTTCTCTAATAGAAATTTTGGATACAATGTCAGTTGAAATTTCAAGCTGTTTCTCTAACACAAAAGAGTTAGAAAAACGCTTTGCTCTGCACATTTTAGGCGTACGTAAATGATGGGGATATACATTTTAAGAAACAGCTTTCCCAACTCAATATTAAGTGCACCGTGCTTGCAAAACTGTATCCAGATAACCTAAACAGTGAAGAATTGTTCAGTGACTTGAAAGACATCGTACTTTTTTAAAAAGGGCAAAAGTTAACGGAGAACAAATGGACTTTACACCTCAGGGACCGCTACAATACATTTCTTGAATGGGATTAGAAGCCTAAAAAACACTAGCAACAGCTTTAAAAATTTTCTTACTACCAATATCTGTGTCTTCATGTGAAAGTTCGTTTAGTAAACTTAAATTGATTAAATCGTACCTACGATCAACAATATCTCAGGACAGAGTATCAAGTCTAGCGATACTTTCAATTGAAAACGACATTGCTTCGTGTTTAGGTTATATGATTTAATAACCGACTTTATTAAATATTAAAAATAAATATTAAGTGTTTATTAATAGAAGACGAAACCATTAACGGAAGTAATAGTATTAGTAATAGAAGTGATTTATTTTATTACTTTTAATGTAGTTCTTTGTTTAACTTTATGTTGCTTTAGGGTATTCTTTAGACAATACGCTTTAGACCTACAAGGAATTTGCATATTTATTATAACATTTTTATGTTATAAATTTGTTATATTACTACATTTTTTGTAGTCTACATTTATTACTAATAAATGTAAGCCTATACAAACTGAATACCGGTAGGCCTAATATTAAACTTACAATATGTAATTTCTTAATTTTGACTTAACAAATATTCTTAAGACGTTTTCTGGACGTTCTTTCATAAAAAATCTACACATTTGCATTTATTAAGTACTTTGTTCACTGGCTGGACCTTCATTTTTGGTCTTTTGTCCCCTTTTAATTGTGAAGGCGAGGCGGCCGACGATCTTCTTGCCCCGGGCGCCAAACAGCCTAGCTGCGTCACTGTTTACATAACCTAATCCTTGAAGAGTAGAGAGATTTTCTTCACATAAAATATAATTAACAGGTAAAATAATCCACTGAATACTCACTATGAACAAACAGTCAACACTCACAAAACGGCGCGCAAGTGTTTGTGCGCATTGTGTTTTTTTGTTTCACTTCTGATGACTCCATCTGTCTAAGATCTCTAGGAGTCCAACATTTTGAACCATACAACAGTATGTTACGCACTACCATCATCTCATAAACTTTTAGCTGCGTGTTTTTTAATATCTTATTCTTAAGGGTTCTTATTAATTTATATAAATTTATTTTATGTTATATTTATATAAATTTATTTTATTTTATTGTCTATGTCTCTGCCTCCTTCGTAAGAAATGTCGCAGCCCAAGTATTCAAGGTTTCAGAACTATTAGTATTGCTGAAGACAATTTTGTTCTTATGGGATAGTTACCAGAAAATACCATGGTTTTAAATTTTTGATAAAGATTTTTCGTATTGTAAAGGGAACTCAACTGGATAAAGGTTATAATAGACAGACAACTATAACTTTCGTCTGTGTCTCCTATTACAACTTCGTCGTCCACAAATAACATTCCATTTACATCAGCAGCGTATCTAGAATTTGGCTTTGGTGGGGGTCCGGGGTTTCGTCGGCTTCATACAAAAGAAAAAACAAGTTAAGACTAATGAACATTACAAACTTTAAAGTAGCTGAACTTACTCCCATTAAAGTAAACGGTAATAACACAATAACAATACGCGTTATTGAAACGTTGTTTAAAAAGATACTGACTGAATTTATTTTCCTATAATTCGTATTTCAATCGTATACGCTAATATATGCTATGTATAGGCTATGTAATAAACCTGTTTGTATATTTAAAAAAAAGTTACTAGTCTATATAAGCGCACACAGATGAAAAAATAATAACAGACTAAAAATTGAAATATTAACAAAATTCGTCAACTTTTTCGACCCTCTGGTGGGGGGTCCGGTCCCGTTCCTCCCCCTCCCCCCGTAAATACGCCCCTGATTAGCGTATTATGTGTTGCGACCGATATCTATACCTGAGTCCATTCTTAGTTTATCCGTTCTCTAAGGACATCATCTAAACAGAGATGGTGACAACAAACTCCATCCCTGCCTCAACTCCTCGATTGACGAGAATTTCGGTTGTTAATCGTTGTAAATTACTATTGTCGTAACGTACTAAGAAGGTTTGAAAGAAAGAACTTCAGACATGTTCATGGCCCGGTTAAAGCAGGTCATGAAGGGGGAACCAGAAATAACCAGGAGATATATGACCTATTGAATCATGAAAACATTGTAAGATTCATAAACGCCCAACAAATACAATGGTTAGGTCGGATGGATGATCAGCGTATGCCAAAGAAAATCCTGAGGGCGCAGGTCTGTAAAAGCAGAAAGAGGGGCCGACCTAGGATAAGATGATTCAATGGTGTGTTACAAGATCTCAGAAGAATGGATGTGAGGGGTTACACTGAGATGGCAATGGACAGGAGACTTTGGAGAAGATTGGTGTTGGAAGCCAGGGCACACTTGGGCTGTAGTGCTGAAGAAGAAGAAGAAGAAGAAGAAGAAGAAGAAGAAGAAGAAGAAGAAGAAGAAGAAGAAGAAGAAGAAAAAGCAGAAAGAGAGAGAGAGAGAGAGAGAGAGAGAGAGAGAGAATTATCGAAAATTATTTATTACGATTGGCTGTATAGTTGCAGTGAAGAAAAATTACTGGATGAAAAATAAATAAACTATTAAAAAATAAACTTTTTCTTAGACGACAATAGGTTAACGAAGCAGATCTTCAAATATCTGTGGGGGGAGAAGTCAACATCAAGTTGGATTAAAGAAGTCCAAAAGGATTTAGAAAAAAATAATATACACGCAGAAGAAGCAATTGAAAGAGAAGTTTTTCGGGCAAAAGTGTTAAAAATGGAAGGAGTCCAGGGTAGGAGAGAGAAAAACGCAGGTTCAAAGTGGACTGAAGACAGGAAGAAGAGACACGGTGAAAAGATGAAAGAATATTGGAGAAAAAAAAGAACAAAGAATACAAAATTGAAATTGTTATGTGGTCCTTAGATGGCCGATACAAAAAAAAACTTTTTCTTTAAATTCAATTTTCATTTCGAATACTGGTCGCCAGTGCCACAGCAATATCAGCCCGACGACTGACTGTGGGTGGCGGCCACATCACGCCGCCTGGGTGGTTTACTACAGACACACACACACGGGCGCGCATTCGCACGTTTTATTACACGCCTTCAATCAGCAAAGTGTCTCCCGCTCCGTCAATAACAAACACATACGGCACAGCACAGTACAGTACAGTATATGCCCGACCACAGTTTAGCAAACATTACGGCGGGCGGCGTCCGTCCTCTACGTGTTTGGCCCCATAAATGTCATCATTTATTTATACGCCGCGGCACCGACACTCCCATACGGTAATAACGCTTATACGTTATATCAATTTTGAATGGGTTGTACGCGTTAAGTCTTCACCGCGTGGAGGATTCTTTAAGTAAGTCGCCACTTAATTACTTACGGTTAGGTTTGGCTCTAGTAGAAGGCCGGAATATTAAACGTGGCAACACTGGAACCAGCTGATATTTGAGGCCGACTAGACGATCTCTTAATTTATGTATTTCAATAATCAAATCGCGTCAATTTTAATTGCCGGTTTCACAGCAGTTTTATAATTCTTTGTTTTTTCAAGTTAAAAGTTTATTATGTAAAATACTGTTATATTATTTAAGAAATATAATAAGTAACTCATTCATATGATACGAATTGAATAACTCGAACAAAATTAATTTATTAGGCCTAACACTAATTCACTAATTTCTTCAACTTAAACGTGTAGTCTACTAAGTGCGCACAGACCTATAATTTCGATTTAGCTATAAGTAGGCCTACTCATGATTTTAGTAAATGCTATGAAATTAAATCAAAATATAACATTTTCCCTTTAGCTATTTTTTTCACTATGACGCAACGTTGCTACGTTTAATATTCCGGCCTTCTACTAGAGCCGGCCATGGTTGGGTACATAAAACACTTGACTTTAAGTGAAATAAGTTTTTCGCATAAAGAAGATAAAAGTAAATAGGAAATTACACATAACTTGAATATTAGAAAAATTTGTAATTACTATACTCTTTCCAGTTAGGGTTGTCACACGTCCGGCTACAGTTTAGTCCGGCTAAATATAAGCATGTCTGGTCTGTCCGGATTTTGCCTTTTGTCGACAAATTTGCACGTAATATTATGATAAAAGTATAGAACATTTTTATGCCTGAAAAACGTACTAGATCTGAAAAATGTACGTATGTACTAGATTTTTATTTCCTTTCCTTTCAGTATGTTTTAGGCATTTTATGATATTACTGTTAATCACTGTATTGTCATCAAAGCCGCAGCTCTCATTTATGCGAACCGGTATCGCGAAATCAATGAGGCAGCCGTAGACAATAAAGAGCCACGCAGTGTCAAACCCTAGCCGTTGTTTCCGTTTCTAAGAAAATGTAAACATCTTGTTGCGCTACGTTTATTGATATGTCGATATTCAGTTTACATTTTGTGATTTAAGTGTTTCGTGAAAATTTAAGTGTTCAGTTAAAAAAGATTAAATTCATTTTATAATTAAAGGTTTGTGAAGTGATTTGGGATTTGTGAAGGGAGCCGATTCATACAAATGCCTCGATTTCACGTCCCAAAAGGCGGCACAAGTGTAGCAGAAATAAAAAAATCGTATAGGACAAGGGAAACACTTGACGAGACAGTCACATTCCGCTTAATAATGAAAATTATTGTAACGTATGGGTTGTAGCGGACTAAATGGTGGTGGGGGGGGTACCGCCTAGGGGGCCTCCAGAATTGGAAGAAAAGTTTTTTTTTTGGAAATTCTCTATTGTCACGTCCTGAAACGGAACACTAAGAAGAGGTCCAGGATTTAATCGAACGATTCCAGAGATTTTCTAAGACTAATTTTTAGTTTGTCTGATTGTTGTGACGAATTTTCTAAAGCCGAAATTACAGCATTTCTAGGCAAGGAACCAATACGAACAAAAAAACAGTTATTAACGATCAAACTGTAGAACAGGCGAGCCATTTTAAATATTTGGGAAATCATATTTGCTATGATAAGAATTATGATACTGATGTTAAGTTAGGTGAGTTCCAAGCGATCTGTGGGACAATCAACCGTACTTTTAGAAACAAGCTACGTTTATAAAATTAAAGGCGTACAATGTTATGGCACTCCCTGTACTGCCCTAAGGGTGTGAATTATAGACGACAACCAAGAAACAAGAAAGTACTATACACAGGCCTCGGAAATGGCGTCCTTAAGACGACTAAAAGGTGTTCTAAAGTTGACCGTAAAGAATGAGGCCATAGGTGAAGAGCAGTAGCGTGGCGTCCATGTAACCGCTGTTGTCGGCGGAAACAGTACTGGAAATAAGAGAAAATAATATTAGTTTTGTCACAGAATAAATACTTTAGCTATTGAATAATTTGAAGTCCGAACAATATTAGTAGGGAAACTTGAAGGAAAGCGTAGCGTTGCTTTCGAACTTCTGGGCACTTGCACCGTCTTGTGTTGCCAGCTCAGACATCGGCAGTGCTTTACTGCGTACGGTCATTGACCTCGTAGTACTTGTCACTGTACTAACTGTTGAGGGGGGGACTCATTCGTCCACCCAATGTGTTGCCGCTGCACCGGCAAAACGCTCAGTTAGCAGCAGTGTTCGTTTTCGGAACGGACATGCAGCAGATATTACGTTCCGATGTATGTTTTGTTTGTTTAGCCATGTATTTCTCTGCTTGTTTTTATTATTTTTAATTCGATTATTTGTGTTCTCATTCATTCTGTGTAAGTATAATGAGAGTCAGATCCCGGGACCCTCTTCTTCTCCCAGCGATTGATAGAAAATGCTCTAAAAAGAACACTTGCTACAAGAAAAAATTCAAATTAATTTTTAGGTTATGTTTTAGGTCTATCACAACCGGCAACAGGTGTTATGTACCCACGCCACGCGACCGACAGAAAAGTTAGAAGTTTTTAACTCGAATGAAAAATTTAAAGATTACAAACAACGGTGGAAAGAACGCTTAGAGAGAATGTCAGATTGCTGACTGGGCAAACGAGTCTGGAAATACAAACCTATAGGACACAAGTGTGTGGGTAGACGCAGGAAGACACGGCTGGATGACCTTTATGGCGGAACAGGCAGAACCTTGCCTATGCCGCGTTGTGAAGGTGACGATGACGATGACGTTAGCCGTATTCACGGATTTATGGTAACAAATATAAGACGAAGCCAACCCTGCCATTGCTGGTGTACAGACAGACTGTGACGATTGTAAAGGAAATTTAAATAGCACAAATAATTTTGACATGATAATGTCTTATGGCTGGGGGTCATTTGAAAATTTCTGTAACGCATCACGCTGCATGACGTCATCATTTACCAGCCGGGAATCGTTAACTAAAACCGCGACCGCTAACGTGCTAACGTCCGTCGCAGATTAAAGACCTAACAAGCAAACAACACTGCATAGCTGTAGATAGGTATGTAACCAATCAGTCAGTCAGTAACCATAATAATGTTGCGTTTAGCTGGCGGCTGAAAGACATTATCATGCTCTTAAGCTTTTACCATTTGGTAAACGGTACTTTACATTTTTTATTTAAAATGACATGTGAGAAAATATTTAACTCTTCCCTGTGTACTTATAAGCCTGTATCAACTTGTAAAAATCTAGTACGGCCATGAAAATTATTCTGTATTGAAGCGAAAATTAATAATTATGATAACTAAATAAAAAGACGTAATAATAATAAAAAAAATACCTAACTCAATAAAGAAAATGTAGTATTATTAATAGTAGTTAATTAGTATGAAAATAATAATAATAAAGTACGAACTACTTTTCTCTCTCCGCGCGAACAGCTCCCTCTCCCTACTAACCGCCGCAAAACCAACCCCAGTCGAGCCAGAATCAGAGACAAGGTAACAGCTTTACCATGTGTCGTGAAGAAAAAGTGTAAATATAAAAAATAATAACGATGTAACTGAAGGTAATCTTTCGTGGTGACAGACTCCACAAGTAATTGAAATGTGGTGAAAGTAAAACGAGTTATGTAGTTGAAATGTAGTGAAATAACTAAAAGTAACTAACTTAGCCGACACATCTCTTTAAAAAAGGAAACGAAATGTTTAAATTGTAAAGGATGTTCTATCCAAACATTATAGAGTAACATTAGTGCCGTTAAAAGCAAAATGTAAAATGTAAAAAAAGTGAACACCGTACATCAGGAGTGAAGCAACAACGACAAACTCACGAGCTTCAGGTAACAGCATCCTTTCGTCATGATCGCAACTAAGAATCTACAAAATCTAACACCCGAACGACATCGTAGAACTTCTAGGAAACCCAACTGAAGAGTAACAACAAGAGAACCTGCCGCTGATCACATTGTATTAAGGTGAAACCAAACCATTATATTTTTAACGATGGCAACAAAAGCAGTATATTTTTGTAAGGACTTATTCTAATCATGTAAATGTTAACATAGTAGTGTTTGTAATTACAATAATGAAATAGTAATCTGATGATAGTTAAAGGTAAAAGGTAATTCGAAATTTGAGCAAACTAATATTCCAATAGCTTGCATAATGTTGACTTATTGTAGAGCATTATTAAGTTAAAACCCGGATCCGAGGTATTTAATGTAGTTAATAAATATATATTTTTTATTTTGCTCACCTGAGTAAAATGTTAAAAAGACGTAAGAGCATTTGATGCAGAATTTTGAGAATTTTATTTTTTTAACTAATAAAACAAAATAACAATAATATTTAAACTATTATTCAAGAAAATATAATAAAGAGATGTTTTTGCTAAATAACCGGAGAGTGAGTAAATTTGCGTAACCTAATCCTAATTCCTGTTCTACATATTTTCAGATTTGTTGGTAAGTAATTGTACTAACTCCGGCAGCCGGTTTGATTGAAAGTAACCAATTAAACTGGTTCCCTCTGTTATAATGTCTCAGACAGGAGAGACACTACTAAGACGGCGCTGTATATTCTGTCCTTACGTAAACAACAACTGAGTTGTATATGGAATTGTGTCTGATGGCAATTGTTAAAGAAAAAAAAAAATTGAAAGCTTAATACGAATCAGAAAAAAATATATAGACCTATGTTTTTCTTTTTAAAATGGAAGACGGAATTATTATCGTTGCTCAGGGCGAAATGAAAACGAAGAAAGAAAATAAGTACATATATAGATATATTATATTCTGAACGAAATGGAAGAAAAAATAAATAAAAGTTTTGAAATGACTTTTGTATCAACTTTTTTTTGTTCCGTTTCGCGTTCCTCTCCTGTTGACGAAAATCCGATACGAGAGATAGAGGGAGAGAGCGAGAGAGATAGAGAGAGAGTATTAGTTGAGACGCGGGACTAACAGGATTATAGTGTGCGTGTGCGCTCGCATGTCCCGATGCACAAGGGAGGGAATTGGAACCGCGTGAGGCGAAACACACACACACACAATCACACAATAAGTTGCATTTACGTACGTACTGCTAGAGTATTCATTCGGAAACCGCAATCACGGAGAAGAGCTTAGTCTATTGTGCTTCCAAACTCTGTGTGTGTGTGTGGGTGTGTGTGTGGGTGTGTGTGTGTGTGTGTGTGTGTGTGTGTGGTCGGACAGTCATGTAGTGCGTGTATAGTCAATGTTACCACGCGGACAGCCGATTTTCAAAAAAATCTGACCGTCGCGTGGTTTGCGTTTTTACAAAAACGTTTTTGTTTCGACTACACACTATATATCACGTATTATCGTAATCACAATATACTGTATATCGTAATTTGCTCACGACTTGCGTTCCTTTTACAGTAATACGCCGTCAAAACTGACCCCGCTTATAACGGAATACTACCATAGGAGCATGATCGCACATAGCATGTCGCAAGTGTATGAGAGGTGTGCATACAGAGGATCAAATAATGTCTGATACATGAGAATAGTGAACAGTGTCGAGTTCTGTACATGCCGCCGTAAGCACGTTTTACAGCAGATCTAGAGATCGAACTGTTTACACTTTACCGGGAATTGTACATTGGATAGAGTTGCGTGTGGCTGCAGTGCGGGAAATGTCCTTGCAGCAACCAATCAGAGCTCAGAAGTATTCCATATTCGATATAAAAAAAACAGACTTGTTTGCTTTCCAGAGAGGACCAGTGATGACATGCGATGTGCGATGTTCTCTGGTATGCGATGTGCTATCTGCTCCGCTATGCACGGTGCCATATAAATAGATGAGTTTGTTTTCACATTGACTGTAATCTGTGTTCCGCGATATGCACGTACCCTAAGAAGAAGAAGCAGAACGAGAAGACGCCGCGTTATTAGAGGATCTCGAGTCATGGCTTGAACCAGATGAAGATGATCCTGGCTACCACATCATGACTGAACAGGAGACTTGCTGATAGTGTAACAGGACTGGTAGAAAGTTCACAGGAGGAAGACGACAATTCTCAGCCAAAATTTAAAGTGAGCTATGTAAAAGACCACTTAAATTTTGTAGTACTGTTCAGTAATCAGAAAATAAAAATGAATCACCTTATTATGATCACTTGCGGGACTTTCATCAGTTATTGATTAATCAAATTAACTCTAATCAATTTCACAAAAACATTAGTAATTTTCTGAAGCCAGTAAACGGTGTAGTCATTGTTATAAACCTGACGATAGAAATTGAACAGTGGCTTAGTTACGCGCACTGGACAGACAACTCGTTCCGAGGCTAACAAAATTTTCATTTATTTCGCACATGCGCACAGCAGTCTTGTGTGAACATGGCTGCAACAAGACTGGCTAGAACGATGGAAACGACAATGTGTGTGACAGAGAGGAGATAATATGAAATTAAGACAGTGAACTATTATCGCGTTGTTTCCCCTCTCTCCTCTCCAAGACAGCTTAGCTATACTTACTATTACTTAGACCTCTAAGCAGGGCCGGATTAAGGTATCTTGGCGCCCTAGGCTAATTAGTTTTAGCACCCCCTCATCTCCCATAGGCTACTCTTACGTTTATTTCCAAGGAGCTGAATGAAGCTTTAAACACCCTACTATATATATTTCTTAGTTAGGAATATTTCAAATATCTTACTGTTTTTGGAAATAGTCTCAAGAATTGAAAACTGAGGATATTTTTCAGAGATTGTTTTAGAGTTACACCTGCAACCATTTGTAGTTTGCATGACTTTTATAAGAAAAAAATAACTAAGTAGTTACAGAATTATAACAGTTTTATTAAGGGTACATTTAACATCATTTACACAAAGAAGACAATTACTGTAGTTAAATATCTTGTGGATTTGTTAAGACTTAAGTAAAGTTCAAGCTAGATTCTTTTTCTCGCCTTAGATTGAGCAAACGTTTTAATCACCTCATTGAAATCAAGTCCTTGCAGAAAGTCACTTTCAATGAACAAGAGGGCTACACTGGTCAGTTTATCCTGCCGCAAATTTGAGCGCAAGTAATTCGTCACCCTCTTCAAAGCTGAAAAAGATATTTCGTCACTGCAGTTAGTGGCGGGCATTGTAAGGAAAATGCGCAAAGCAATATAAACATTAGGAGACATTGATTCTAAGTTAAGCGCTTTCAAAAAATTCAACAGTGGTTTTGCTTCAGATTGCTTTTTCTTCTTTTCTTCTCCTTCTTGTTCTAAAGTGATAGGTTCATAGTCTTTTAAAAACTGAGCTAAATGCACACACTCATCAGGAAATGTCTGATCAAGTCAACAGCATAATTTCCTAGCAGGTGATTAGCTTTTTGTCTTATTACGTATGTCATCACTTAGTTCAGAAGTTCTGGTAATTTCCATGAGAACCCAAACTCGTCATGTATTTCACAAATTTTTATCCTTGTAATTTATTATCAATTTTACATTTAGCTGTACAATTTTATTATCTTTTAGCAAAATTTTGCGCCCCCCCAAAGTGCCCCGCCCTAGGCTATAGCCTAGTCAGCCTAATGGTTAATCCGGCCCTGCCTATAAGTGAGGGTACTACATTCACTGGGTCGCCGGAGCTCAGCGTCCAAGAAAGTCTGTCACGTTTCTACCACGTTGAAAGCAGAAAAAAAAAAAAATTTCACTGTATATTTGCTCACGAATTGCGTTCCTTTTAGTTTCATTTTCCTTACCGCTCGTGCATAGGGCCGCATCTAGGGGGGGGGGGCAAGAAGGACCGTGTCGGCGGTGCTTTGGGGGGGGGGGCGTCAAAATGACAAAATAGTATTTGCATACTGAATGTTTGTTGGCGTTCTTATTATGTCGACGGTCTTACAGATCGTCGTATTGTACAGTGGAAACAAAATACAGACAGCAATGAAGTCATTAACTACCTACTTTAATTAGTCACAAATAACAATGTGAAATCAACAAGGTACTCTCATACAATAATTCATGTTAAATTTGTCCACACCCAATAATAATTGTCAACTATTAAGAGTTCCGCACTAACTATATAACACAATAATCAGTTTCCACTAATCCGAAACAATCACTTGATTCGCACTCTACAGAGTAACTAATTTCTAAACCGGCCGCTGTTGGTTGTGTAGGTTCCGCAGATGTTCCAGAATAATTTTCCATACTCATGGACGCGTGCAGTCCAGAGGCCACTTACCGAGACGTTGCACCTGCTTGACTATCCGTGAAACGTGTAGAACTTATACGTAACTGCGCCTGCCGACTTTTCGAGAGCGTTACGTAATGGTCGCAGCATTATTGTTTCTCACTATAATGAATTAGCTAAGTACCCGAAATAAAAAAAAAGAATGCATGACAAGTTTAGCTGTCTAAATGGAGTAAACACATAAGGTGGACATGCAGGGTTAAAGGCTAAATCCCGTAAGTTAGCGGAAACATACAGAGCTGATAAAATAAAACACGAAACCGTTGACGGAGTGGAAAGTTTAAACACTCCCAACCCTTTTGAGCAGAGTTGATGCTATGAAAACGGCGCCTGGTGCAATGATTCCCGGACATTTTCCCGAATCGAATTTTCCGAAACGTAAAAACCGAATGACTTGTTTACTGAATGGTTATTTAGCCGAATTCAATTTCCCGAATACATCTACAATTTTTTTGTGCCAACAAATTGAAATAGTAAATTAATAAGTCGCTCATTTCACCTCTGTTTTTATAAAAATTGAGTCTTCGATCGAAATTACGGGTAATAAGATACTTATCGATGGTTTCGTGTACACTAGGTTAAAAACTATCAAAGACCGGACTTATTGGGATTGCAATAGGTTACGTCAGCGTGAATGCAGTGCAAGTCCAATCACTATGCCAGAAGGACAGCAGCGTATTGAGCTGAAAAAATATGGTTGTGTGCAGGTCTGTCCCAGTACCTCATATTCGCGCAAGTTTTCACGGTTTTGGGTATAATAAAAAAAAAAAAAAAAAATCGAATAGACCTGGGCGACGAAGCTGAAACAATCCCTTTACCGTACGTTTACGCATTGATGTCTTCTAAAGAAACGATTCAGTATGAAATTGTTCTTCGCAAAAAAAAAAGAATCGGATTGGTGGTAATAAGTTACTTATCAATGGTCTCCGTTACAATCTCCACGTAACCATCCACCGAACAGGGAGGAGGCCGCAGCCGAAATAATTACGCACAACTTAAAAAGAGCTGCCGAGCAACATCTGGAAGAAGTGTTAAAGTGCAATTAATGGGTGGTTTTCCACATCTATGAAGAAATGGTTGGCTGTGCAAAAAAGAATCCGAGATATCGTGATGGACTATAAAAACTAAAAAACTGAAGATAGTCTTATACGAGCGTCAGCTGAAAAGTTCGCGGAGCGACTCTATAGCTTAGTGGAAGAACTACAATCTTGCAATCTTGAACTAAACTAAAATGCTGCAAGACGTATATTTCGCGTGAACACCTGTTAGTTTTCCAGATATATCTGTCAATTTATTCACTTTTTACCAGCTGTTTGAAATTTTACTGTCACGCGTGTTTTTAAAATGCACAAAATCAAACATCGTCCTGTGATGAATTCTCTGTTAAAAACGTTTTAGCGCCAATGGAAAATCAAAACGAAATAGTAAATGTGTTAGGAGATGCTGCGCCTTCAGAAACAACGGTAAGTGGGGCACACTCGAGTTTAAACGTGGTCGTACAAGCACTGAAGACTATCCCAGCAATGAACCTCCAAAAAGTGCAACAAAAAATGGGATTATTAAAAAAATTTCGTAGGGTGTTGGAAGACCGCAGATTAAGGGTGGATGACACTGCTGAAATCATAGGCATCTCATATGAGTGAACTTGAAGTCGCAGCATCTCCTGACTCATTTAAAATTTCGTTCTAAATTTCTGTTGGCGCTAAACAATTTTTAACAAAGAATCAAACCACGATGTTTGATTTTGTCCGTTTTTCAACACACGCATGACACGTAAATTTTAAACAGCTTCTAAACAATGAATAAATTGATGGATAGATTTGCAAATCTTGCAGCACACGAAAAATTCTAATTTTACCGCTAAGCTACAGTTGTCGCTGCGCGAACTTTTCAACTGACACTCGTAGAGTACCTCCGAGCACTAGCTTAAATATTGTAATTTAGAAAGTCGAAACATAAATATTCATGTACTTACTTATATATTTGTATATTCGGGTGTATTGATTTCGGAAAAATAGATTCGGGATATTGGATTCGGGGGTTTCAAATTCAGGATATTCACTTTCCGCAAAATATATAGGCCTATTCGATACGAGGGAAAATGTCCGGGAACATGCGACAGCACTCTGGAGGGTAATTTACAAATACAGACTTCACCCAAACTTAACCCATTTTGGCGGTTCCGGTGTCTCTAAATTGAGATTTCTAAAACTTGTATTTCTAAAACTGAACACCAAATTCAAATTTTGATTGAAGTTCCCTTTAATTCGATATCCCACAACGAAGTTTTGTAGTTTTCACAATTTTGATTCCTCACATTTTTTGTGGAAACTGGAAGTAGCGGAGATACAATTTTGATGAAGAAGATGTGGTCTCACAACAGCGGACAGGCTAAGAAAGGAAGATATGCGAAAGAGAATGAACGCAGAAGAGAAAAAAACCCAGACACAGTTGGTAAAAATAAAATCATATTGTACGGAGATACAGGAAGCTATCATTGAAAATAAGGAATGGCAACCTAAAGGAAGAAGAAAAAGAGGGTGGCCTCGAAGAAGATGCAACGAACTTATGTCTGATGATATGCGTAAAAGAGGATTAAAAGAGAATAGCAGACAAGACAGTGATTTAATTTTAATGTTACAATACTAAAACATTATATTTTTCCGTGTATGTTAATTTCTAGTACATTCTTATTAGAGTAACTGTACGGTATTATAATTTGGTAAACGAGTGTATTTATTATTCATTGTGTGTGGTCTCCAAGTTGCATTACTTAATTGAGATAATAGGTAGCCTAGATACCTGATTATATTGTCCTTCTTGCAACTTCAGTCGTTAGGTACGACCCGTTTCGGGCTCACAGTCTCATGTTCAGGTAAAAATCACTCGAGGTGAGCTCGTCAGTACAAAACAATTAACATGCACATAAGGACTGAATTTATTATACGCACATATCGCGCGGGAACACGATGCGCATCGTCGAGAGCATAAAAGTGTACTGGCTGTATAAAGTCCAATGCAGAGATATGCCGGTAATACGCCTCGTGTCTGTGCTAGCTTGTGTATTATAGTATCAAAGAGCGCGTTAGATTTGAACGAGACCATATCGTTCAAAAGGCACTCCTTCTGCAATCTAGCCGCTTTGTATATCTCGTATCATTCCAATGCATCCATATATCGGCCTTTCTTACACTAATCTATGGGCTTAAAATTAATGGAGAAGTCAGTGTGACTATGATTACAATCGATAGATGTTGCTCGTATGCCGATTTACTATGCACTAAATTCTTCACGGGCAGATGTTCTTTGAAACACTCTTCAAAGCGTCTCCCGGTATGGCCGATATAAAATTTGTCGCAGTCATCACACACAATTTTATAGATGCCAGAGCATGTCTCTTTGTCTCTATGTGTCTTGGGGTGCAGTGAATGTATTTAGCTATAAGGGGGGTCCATGTTTGTTCTTAATTATGTAACGCTTTTTAAAAATATCCATGAAAATATTTTTGTTTACTTTTAGACAGCCTAAAGGATACATTCTCGCTTATGTTTGCACTCAGTGTGTGATAAACACGTACGGTATAAAAGCTGACAGAATGTAATGTAAATTCATCGGTTCCAGCGAGCTGCCTTAGCGAGTTGGCTTGTGTAACAAAGAGTTGTCGTAGTGTAAGATAGAGATTTAGTCACTACTTGTTTTCGTTTAATTGTCATTTATGTTAGATCATTGTAGTTAAATGAATTAAGTCTTTTTGCTTTGAAAATCAGAATTATAAATTGTGTTTCATTTTGTTTAATATGTTCAGAGTATCGTGAAATTCTTAGTTCTTTATTTGGGCAACGTAAACAAAAATTATTTTTTTTTTTTGCTTTCCTTGGCAAAAGGTGATACGTGTGGGGCCCCAAAGTGTTCCTTGCGCGAACAATATGCCTGCAATAAAGATAACCCTAGAGAATTCTTGGAGAACAGTTATACAGCCTCTTCTCCTACCTTCAAGTATTGCCTGACACTAATCATTTTGGAAACGGAAGAACTAGTTCCTTATAACTGAGCCGATACGTGTCTGAATATAGATCATTGTTCAGATCACGTAGCTACACGCGCACACACTTTGCACTTTACAATGCACAAACTTACGTACCTACACCTCTCTCTCTCTCTCTCTCTCTCTCTCTCTCTCTCTCTCTCTCTCTCTCTCTCTCTCTCTCTCTCTCTCTCTCTTTCTCTCTGTAATGTACCCACTACTTCTCTCACATCTACCCTGTCACCAACCCCTAATATACGGTACATGTAAAGAAAAACATTTATTTCAAGCGCTTAATTCACGTCAATTGCATACGACAACAAAACAATATTGTACTGTTACCATTTAATCTTGATAGGACGCGAATGCATGTGTGTTTGTATGTACGCGCGCGCCCGGTGTGTTTCGTATAGATGGGAGTTTCCCTTCGTCTATTCTGTACATTTATATATAAAATGAAACGCCCGCCGTGTTAATACTGTTCATGTTTACGTATATTGTGTAGGCCAATAGAACAATATTCGTGCTGCTATCGTTTTTATTCTTTTGTTTGATGTACGTTTGTGCGCGTGTGAATCCCGCATGTGTTATTGAGCCTGAATTGTGAACTGTTAGTTTGCAACGGCACAATACTAGAACTGTTTCTTACGACAGTGTAACAGCGGCAAAAAATGGACACCGGGAGACGAGAAATAGCCAACTATAAGCCGTGAAGCACTCGCTGATAGACTTTATCCACGCAATACAAATTATTACCTGAAGACGGCTACCGATTCTTAGCGCAACGAAACGTTGTTTCCTTAAAAAAATAATAAATCAATGATGGTGACTGTATGATTTTCAAATTTAAACAGACGAAGAGAGAAGACGAAGATACGTCGTAATCGAGACGTAATCAATAACGAAATACAACACAGATAGAACGTAGCAGTAAACCTCGCTTTGTGTGTGTGTGTGTGTGTGAAGTAAAAACGTTGTATGTATTGAGACATAAACTGTCTGTTGGTGGGGAGGGAGGTGGACACGCGGCCCTTTGTCGGCGTTCGGTCGGCGCTTTGATCTCGCACCGCGCGGCAATTACCAGCCCAGTAATGAAAATAACCTCCTCTCTCTCACTCACTCTCTCTTTCTCGGCAGGCCACAAGATACACCCGCGTTGTTAATAAATTGACGCAATTATTGTCTATTAAACCACCACAACCACCGACCGCGCCGCCACACCACCACGGCCACTGCACTGCCAACGCGACCGACCGAGATTTCTGGTTTGTTGTCTGGATGTGCATCAGTGCGGCCACCACACCGGTATTTTCCGTTCCCGGACATTTTTCCGAATCGAATATATGTTTTGCGGAAGTGAATATCCCGAATTTGAAAACCCCGAACAAAATATCCCCGAATCTATTATTCCGAAATCAATACATCCGAATATATAAATATATAAGTAAGTACATTAATATTTATATATTTTTCTATTTTCTAAATTATAATATTGTGAGCTACTGCTTGTGTTCTGTAATATGGTCTTCAGTTTTGCACTTTTCAAAACAACAAACTATCGCGATAGTCCATCACGATACCTCGGATTCTTCTTAGGTCCCACTTCTTCCGGATGTTGCTCAGCGAAGTTGTGACACTTGCTCGGAGTGACAGTTGCTCGGAGAAACAATGGTTCTATGAACTTCATAATGATTCCAGGATGTATATTACGAAGTTACATTTGCACAGAAGCCAACGATGAGATTTAAAGCCTGTTACGTGGTCAACCTGACTACATCAGCCCAAAAATAAGTCCTTTATTTCATGTCTAACAGTTAATAAAAAAAAGAACATTCATATTGACAACATTTAACTAATGACCTGAAAACAACTTAACAGGCTATTTGCAGTTCGTTTAGTTAGCTTCATCAAAATCTCTATGCCTAAATCCCAGATGTTTTTATATTGTTATTGACATTATTAATTATATTAATTACAACTAAATATAATTAATTATTATTATATCATATTACATTATAATTATATAATTTAGTCATTTATATAACTATATGCATTATTTTATTAGAACTATTACTATTAATATTAAACGCGTCATTATTATTTGTTATTATTATTATTATGTATTATTATTATTATTATTATTATTTCATTTTTGTTATTATTTTGTTGATATTAAGTGTATTATGGGCACACGCGCTCTCACACACACACACACACACACACACACAAAGTGTGTGAAGCATGCACCCATGAGTATTTTGTCTCTAGACTCGGGACGCCTGACGTAGATGCTTGACGGGTGAACGAAACTATTCGATAGGACATGTTTTTATCAGTAGGGCTAGAATTTCTATGTGCTCAAATTTTCAAAAATATCTACGAACTTAGCAATATTCGAATAAATGTGTTTGGAAAATATTGTTGATAGGAGTACCTATACCTGTTGCAAGGAAAGTTTCATATAATGACAATAAAATAAGATTAAGGTTATGTTTATATGCGGTCAATGTTATTATTATACAGTAGACAGAAGGTGGTACAGAGAGAGGAGTATTGTTTTGGAGAATATACGGATCGATAATATTTCCACATAAAACAAAAGTAATGCTTTTATTGGCAAATCCAAGTAAGAACTAAAATAGAGATATACAGAAAATTCTGAGGCTGGTGTCCAATTTTGATTTTGATTATCTTGGATGCGAAGTATCTCCCACAGTAGATTTTGATATTGAAAATAAACTCAATAGATTTAAACATAGGCCTATATGTGGAAGAAATTAGGCCTATCAGTTCTGTTAAGTCCTTAAATTCCTAGGTGAAACATAGGGCCTCGACGAAATTTCTCCAGCGTGTTTTGTCCATTGTCAGGGCCTTCACCTCCCTCCGTGTCTTCTTACACCAGCTAGCTCCCTTTCCACAGTCCTCTTCCAGGTGTTCCTCGGTCTTCCACGTCTGCGGCTACCTCGCGGATTCCAATTCAGTGCCCGTCTAGAGATATTTTCTGGTGGTCTTTTCAGGGTGTGCCCGATCCACTTCCATTTTCTTCTTTTTATCTGTAGTTTGATGCGACTCTGACTTGTGGCCTCCCATACATCTTTGCTCGAGATGGTCTTGGACCACCAGATTCTCATTATGTACCTCAGGCAACGGTTTATGAAAGTCTGTAAACTTGTGGTGATGTCCTTGGTCACTTTCCAGGTCTCATATCTATACAGCAACACTCAGTTGACATTTGAGTCAAATATTCTGAGTTTTGTCTTCCTGCGTATATGGGTTGATCTCCATACCGATCGTAACTGTGCAAATGCTCCTTTTGCTTTTTTTATACGACTTATCTCAACCCTTTAGAGCACCTCCATCCTGACTAACCATGCTACCCAGATAGCAAAATTCCTCTTCCCTTTCTATAACTCTTCCGTCTAGTATCAAATCAGAATTATTTCTATGGTTTAAAACGCATTTCCTTGGTCTTTTTGTTATTTATCTTTAAGCCTACTTGTTTGGCTTCTATTTTCAGATCGTTCAATTTCATTTCCATGTCTCGTAGGTTTTCTGCAAGAAGGCACAGATCATGCGCATGATCCAGTTCCTCCAAACGGCTAATTAAGCCCCACTGGATCCCCCGTTTTCTATTTGTTGGCGTCCAGCGCTATGATAAACAAGATAGGGCACAGTAGACACCTTAAAATATAAAACTAGAAAAGACTGAAACTAAACTGAAGTTTTACAAAACAATGGCGGTAAGGGAGACAGACGTGGGTGGATACTTCAGGACAACAATTACACCCGCAGAAATTTACATTTCTCAGGGCTGTAAAACGTTGCACGCTAACATACAGAATTAATAACAAAAATATGTAAGACAGGAATTGAAAACTTTCAATTTGGAAAATACAGTTAATGAACGGACGTTTTCACCCACGTTTTAGAACGGATGCAGCAAGACCGGCTTCCCCAAATCGCCCTGAATTACAAGCGCAGAGGTCAGCGAAGTGTAGGACGTCCGAGGACAAGATGGCTTACGGAACAGGCAGTGAAGCTTAGGTGCGGGAGTGGAGGAGAAAACAAGAAGGAGAAGGAGAGAGAAGAAGAAGAAGAAGAAGAAGAAGAAGAAGAAGAAGAAGAAGAAGAAGAAGAAGAAGAAGAAGAAGAAGAAGAAAATGACTTCAAGTGGTAATAGAGTCTTCTGCTAATAATTGTTGCCGACCCGTCTCCAAACCTTTATCTGCTTGTACTACTATTGACCCTGTAGGTGTTGTAACACTTGAGATTTTTGATTGAAGCGTACCGGTTTCACACGCGACTGGCAATAGAAACTGGAAAAGCCGGCGATTGAATCACCAATCACCGTGGAATCTGCACCTCGTGGAATTGACCAGAGGCGGAATCGCCTGTAGCTATCAGTGACGTGCGTAATTTCTAACCAGTGTTTTCAGAGGAAAGCAGGTAGGAGCCTAAAATATGTAATTTTATGATTTTTCGTTAAAAGTATAGGTTTACCTGCAAGCTTGAGTCAAAATATACGTAATTAAGATATTGTAACTTCGAACATTTTTGCTAAGTTTGCGAGCGTCGATCAAACGTAAACTAGACTTTTTAAATTGGCACGAGGTACTTTAACGCACGTTAATGTTGGCAACAGTGAGCAGTGGGTAGCAGTGGCTAGACGTGCGCAGTACTATGCTCTTGTTTCTAAAGTCGATTGTTTAATTGTTGTTACGATGACTAAACTGGAGGTGTATGTGTACGTTGAGCAGCGTGTAATTCAGGGCCGCAGCTAGGTTGGGCCACCCGGGGCTGCCCCGGATCCCCGCAGGTCCGCGGAACCCCAAAGCCAAATATTGATTAATTAAAAACGACATATTTTACATGGTGAAAAGCAAGCTAGATCAGACATAACACATGTTTTGTTCAAATCATTCTTGTAAATAAATCGTGCCTTGTTGAATAAGCAAATTACCTTACTGAATATGTCAATTAAATAAAATATCTGTATATAAATAAATCTTGAATAGAAAATTTGTTTTGTTTCATCCCTTCTATCTACATTTGTCTACAATTCATAGATATTTAAGCCCAGCAGAAGTACGTAAAACTGTAGTCTATATATAAGAGACAATATTCGTATCGGGGTAACTCTGTAGTTTAAGTAGTTCTGCACGCATGTAAATACATATTGGTTTGCAAAAAGTGGAGGGGGTCCCAGATAAACTTTCAGCCCCAGGGCCCCCAAGAGTCTAGCTACCGCCCTGGTGTAATTTTTAAGTTTTCCGTATGCGAAGGTGTCAAACTAGCTGAAATTTGAAAAGATTGCGTGAGCATTTCGCCAACTACACACTTTCAAAGGCTCAAGTGCACAAATGGCATAAGTTCATCTGCGAAGATTTTTTTAGTGACAAAGAGGTGCAAGAATTTGGCCTGAGGGGGGGGGGTTGGCTTCGTACAAAAGGAAAAAACAAGTTAAGACTATAAAAGTACATAATCGACTGTAGTTTTAGATCGACATTACTATGTTTAAAGTGGCTGAAAAACGTGTGATAACATCCTGAAATCACTCCCATTAAAGTAAATAGTAATAACACAATAACAATATGCGTTACTGAAACATTGTTTACAAGATACTTATTGACTGAATTGATTTTCCTATATTTCGTATTTAAAATGTGTACGCTAATGCTGCGTAACGAACCTGTTTTTCTATTTAGAAAAGAGTTACTATAAGAGTTACTATTCTAATGTATTATCGTACACAGTTGAAAAAATAATAAAACGGCCTAAAAATTAAGAAAATAACAAACTAATTATAAGTATAATAATACTGACTCGGAACATCAAGTTTTTTATTGGTAAAAATCTAAAAATTTTTACCAATAAAAAAACATAAGCGTTCCGAATCAGTATTATTATAGTTATAATTAATTAATCAACGGAGACGTCGTGGACAACAAAATCCAGGAGAATAACCAAAGTCGTCAAATTTTTTTTACCCTCGTGGAGGGGGGGGGTCCGGGTCCCCCTCGGAAATACATCCCTGCCTCATGCACAATTAGCTACGAACACGTTCAAGAGACTTTTATGAGGAAGTAGTTAAAAACATTGTCAGTACGATGGGAAAAATGTGCAAATAATAGGGGAAGCTATGTAGAAAAACAGTTTTGTGTTTATTGTCACATATATTACACCAATAACATGTATCTCGAAAAGTGTCGTTTATATTTGATCGACCTTCGTGTATGTGTGTGTGTGTGTTTTTGTTAAATTATTCCTTTGTAAGTAACTCATTAGGTTTCCTGAATATCTCCCATGTAATATCTTCAAATAAATACACTGTAAGTAGGTTTATTTTCACCTGACGCTCGTTTCACAGAAATTATTCTGTATCTTCAGAAGTTTGTTTGATTTGTAATTTGTAATTGAATGTTTCGGTTACAATATCTTTTATTAAATTGTATGTAGTAACGCTAAAAATATGTATTTGTATGTGCAAAATGTGTACTTACATAAAGTATCATAGCTGCGTTTATCAGTTTGAATAGAGGACCGCGTCACTGTGTTGGCAGTATAGATTGTTGTGTTTAGTTTTGAAATTGATGGACAGATGCCGCTCTAGTCAACCCGAAATTATACCACTGCATTATCATAAGCTGGGCCAATATAAATACTCTTTATGCCAAATTTTAATTAATCGAATACAAAATAATGACGCACTTGACACTACAACTGGTCCCGACCGATACTGTTACACATCCAAACCACGCGGAGGAATTTAATTATGACAAAAACATGTGGTTACCGAATTTTGAGCTTATTATGATACACTTCACTGTTGTACTGTTTACTGTACTTCTTCACCGATATAACTAGTTATATTAGGGTTCAATAGGGCTATTTTATTATTAGTCCGGTAGCCAATTTACCTCCGACCTTTCGCGTTTAATAGGTGATACACAGGACACCAGTGATTTCCAGTCTAGTATTCTACACTATGTCCAGTCCCGGAAGGCGGCTAGAGGATTAGGGAGACCCTTGGCTCAAGCACGCACACTGGCAGGCCGCCTAACAATAGACAGGGGCCAGCACTTGACCTGCGCTGCTGTCTTTTTAAATACAGTTTACTATAATAAATTAAATTTTGTTATTCTGCTTAATCTTATAGTTTTGGTCGTTTCATTTAATTCGGACTGTGATTTCATTTAAAATAAGTCCAAACACGAAGTTTATACGAAGATTTTCAAATGTTTTACTCTTATTTGTTTATTTTGAAATATTGTGATTGCTAAACTTCTGAGAATTATTTACGCGACTGTTATTAACAAAATGTTATTATTAAAAACTAAGATTCTGATCATTTAATTTACTTTTCAACTATTTTTCTGAGACACTCCCTTTGGATGCCAAAAGTCGGTTAAATGGTCCTATGGTTCATTGTTGGAACTGCTAGCGGCCGATTAAATCGGCCCGTCAAATGACACTGAGAACTGCCAGCGGCCGATCTCGCTGGCTTCTTGTATAGCCTATTCATCGTAGGGGATCCATTACTTGTAGTATCTTTTTATACTACACGTCAAATTAATGCTAAATAGTTAGGCTACTTTACTTTTTTTATACAAGGCTTTAAACTCGAGCTCAAAATTCAACTAAGTATATACTCGGAATTTTAAAATTAACTTTCTCTCTGCTTTCAAAGCTCTGATGCTTATGTTGCAAGCTTGAGATTGCCGATGGCCGCATTATAAGTTATATACAAGTTTTTCAATATTTACAACAATTAAAAATCAAAATTCTAATAAAATATTTACAAAATGAAGCAAATTTGTTGTTTTGCTAAATGTAGCTTGGGTTGAGTGTAAATTTTTCTTCGAAAAGAGGTCGTCTAGAAAGGTTGTCTAGAAATCTTCGGTCTCTGTCGTTTTAACATGATAATGTTTGTTATATAGTAAATATATTTATTATATAAGTTAGTAAATATTTGCTATATAGTTATATAGAAAACATGATAATGTTTTCCACAAAATCCGTGATGCAAAATGTGTAACGTCATCGAAAAATGTAACGCTCCAGGTGATGTTAGTAATAAATAAATTTGGTCACAGTGAAAGAAGATGCATATCAGTGTATATTGTTCAGTGTTAGTTGTCGTGATGTCTTCCACTGAACGTGTGCGACGCCTGCGTCAACGACAACACGAAGACAGGGATCGTGAAGAATTAAATGAATTCTTGATGAATACTCCGTTCTATCAAATACAACTGAAGATGAGAAAATTCGCGCGTTTCAAAACAAGAAAAAAGAAGAAAAGAAACAAAAGAATGCTGCGATAGCCAAGCGCAAGAGAGCAAAGTTTTCAAGAGATTGAAAACTGAACAAACAGGCGATATGGAACAGAAGAAATTAAACGTCGAGCGAATTAAACAATATCGTCTTCGTAAAAAAAATGAGATGGGACTCAAGAAAAATGAAATAGGATAGTCGTTAATCGGTCAGAAATCCGTACGAACATCGTTGAACAGGAGATCCTGCAGTTTATGCACATTATACGTTTCAAAAGCCTAAAAACATCATGATGCTTCGATGTTTCGGTTTCGTCGAAATTCTTCTTTCTTTTTTTTTATCTCTTTTCGGGATAATTAAAAAGTAAAATGTTCAAAACTTTATATTAAAATGTTACTTAAAAATTTTCTTTAGTTTTATATCCCACGTGATTTTTTTGTGATTTTATCATACTTTTCACCCACTTTTGGGGCCCTGACGTCAAAAAATTTTACAATTTCCAAAAAGCAGATTGTGGATAAAATTCCCATAAATTTGACACACCACATGGGCTTCTGCGATTTATTCACAATATTTTGTTCTCCACACATTTTTGCCTCCCACCCTAACGTTTTGGGAGGATCGATCTAAAAATCCAAATGGTTCAGTAAGGTAACAGCATGGACGTGCACGACAAGTTTTACGGAAGTCGGTTGATGCGTTTAACATCATGTTAATGTCACATTAACATGTTATTGTGAGACATACCCCAATAGACAGGCAGACAAATGCCAAACGGTCGAGTTAAAGCCGGCTACGCACTAACTATCCCCGCTTGACGTCATGACGGACAGCGAGTCAAAAACGACAGTGCGTAGCTTTGACATCCATACGCACGTCGTGTATTTTTTGAACGATGTGCACGACGAAAAATGAGTCCAGCAAGACTATCACCTCAAGCCGCACGACGTGCGGATGGATCGTGTGTAGTGTTGACGAATGTCAAGGGAAATAGCCCATGCATCGTGCACGTTTGATCATGCGTACGCTTGCTGTCTATCAAATCGTCATTTTCGAGCAAGTACAGTGCATGATTTTAGAGCACATTCGTTTAATAAATGTTTACTGTTTAATTTTACGTTACATTCATTCTTTAGTTTATATTTAATAAATAACGATTCAGATAAAATTTCACTTTAATATTTAGTTTAGTTTATTCTTCGTTTACATAATACATTCAAATATCATTACCAGTTATTATTTTAAATATTGTTATTATTAATTTGTTTTAATTACAATTCATAATGGACCGTGAAATAACATCAAAATATCGAAAAATATAAATTAAATAGATGTCTGTGGGACGTATCCTCGGCAGATTACATGAATAAAAATAAAAGAATGACAGCGTTGCAAGATCTCTGTGCTAGGAGAACAATTTTTTAATTTTAATACAGAAAAAAAATCAATAAAATGATTTTTACAAAACACAACGAGAACTAAAGAACGTCTGGCACGCTGGACGAGTTGCATGACAGTGTGGTGCGCACACCCATCACCGACGTCGGGCATGCTGGACAGCGACGATGGATAGTGTGTAGCCGGCTTTAAAACTGTAAACTCGCTGCATTCGTTCTATTGTTGATATTATTATTATTATTATTATTTTAACAGAGATCGTTGTCCTCACAAAGAAAAGGATCCCTACTATCCTCCCCATGCAAGTAGGAGAAGAAGTGGTGGACACAAAGCCGAAGTCGTGTTTCTCGGAACAGAGCCGTCAGAATGGAGACAAGGCTGCAAGGGGAATCGCTGCCTTGAGGAGACTTTTCACAAATATCAGCAGGCCAAGGTCTAGTGGTCTAGTAAAGAGACGGCTATTGATAACCGCGACCCAGTCGGCCGCGGGGCGGAATTATGGGCCGAATCTCTCAGGGAGGAGACGTACCGTAAACGGTTGGCGCAGGCACAGAGAAGAGGCCCGTTAAGAGTTGCGTCTGCATACCGTACGGTCTCCGAACAGGCCGTTATAGTCATTGCCGGAGCCCTCGCCAGGGAGCGACAGGCAATACACAGAAGAAAAAAAGAACCCGGCAAGAAATTTAGTCGGTAGTTCAGGAATTGAAGTACGACACTATGGACTATTTGTCTCATGTGCTTACACAGCATTTTCACCTCCTCTCAAAAGTTTATTATTATTATAGTGCCAGAGCCAGTAGTCCAAGTGATAGGCCTAGCGGGAGCGGTTCCCATAGACCTTTTGGCTCTAGAGCGAAAGAATCTCTTCCAAAGAAGATATGTAATTGGAAGAGATGCGGCAAAGCATGAAGCCGGGGAACTCACTCTTTTGGCACTGGCAAGGTCGATGGAATAGGGAGGACAAAGGTAGATGGACCGCAAGGATCATATCCAACTTGAAGGAATGGATTGACCGCCAACGTGGTGCAGTTAATTACCATCTGCCACGGTTCCTCAGCGGTCGTTAATGCCTACCTCCACAGAATGGGAAAGGTGCAAAGCCCAGCACGCCAATACAGTGACTCTCCCCATGAAGATTCGTTGCACACCTTTTTCAAGTGCTGCAGATTCACAAGAGAGAGGATGGTACTGGAGGTGTAGTTCGGGGGAGTTCACGCCCGAGAGCGTAATTGAGATTATGCTTCGAGACAAGGAGGAATGGAACCTCATTTCTACATTTATTCAGCGGGTCCTACTAGAAAAGAAAAGACAGGCCTAACTTGCACTCAACGGGCTGTAGAAGATAAGGGACAATTAGGAGCCAAATAAGGGTGGAATATGTTCCATCCTAAAATAATACTGTCTAATATGCCAAGACCGTATTGCGTGTTGAAGTGCCACATCCTACAAAAGGTGGCCCTTTTGATGGAGAGCAGTACGGGTCTTCACCGGACGGTCGATAAATATTCCTGGTGGAGGGCGGCAGTAGTCACCAGTACCAAGTTTGAGTGTAAGGGAAACGATGCTGGACCGGCTTATCTTTGGATAATACAGGCTGAAATCCGGTTGAATTTAGTCGGCTATGATACTGCGTCCTATTGTTATAGCATTATATTTTGCTGCTGCGTTGCAGTCGCATGTCGTGGCATCAAAGGCTAAGAAAAGACAACCCTGAATTAAAATTACTGGCAGTCATGGCCCATAAGGGGCCAGCTCCTCCTCATGACTTACCCACCTATTTAGGCTGATACACTGTAATGGGGAAATTAATTTGTTCAGAACTTTCAAAATGTTTATTGATATTTTTGTCTTAAGCTTACATGGCCGCTATCAATATTCTCAAAATTATTAAATATCGTGCTGTTAGACCGCGGTCGGTTGCTGTAAATTCTCGACATCGTCGACATTTCGTATCCGACCCTCGGGGATCTTCTTCAGGCCGCAAAAAGCGACAGAGTGTTACAAAAACAGTTACGGCAGATCTTAGGGCGAACGATAACTGACACATGTTTTCGGGTTTACAAGAAGAGCGGTCAGTGCCAACTCTTTATAACCGTGTATGTGTTTTGTCAGTCAGTTTGTTCAATGTTCGCTTTTTCGAACAGATTACAACTCTGCAATAGGAAAAAACATTTGTTTTCGAACAAATGCTACTCTGTTGTTATATATGGGACGTAATTATTTTGATGCTTGGATTTCGTTGTCCAAGTGATTTAGTGTTCCGAGTCGTCAATATTATAGTGATATTTATTTTGATGCCTTGCTGCGGTACTCGTTTGGACTGACTGGAAGCTGTTAAACGTCAGTCCGGCCACCAAATCCCAATCTTCTCCCCTGAGTTTTCCGCTAAGTTGTAAATGCAGGACCCGCAACGCGAGCCAAATCTTTCCAGGTCCGATGAATCCTTTCCCGCAGCATGGCCGCCTCGGCGCGCCCGTAAATCCTATTCGCCTGAGGTGTCCAAATAAAATTTCTTCTTCTTCTTCTTCTTATTCTTCTGTGGCGTCACAGTTCGGAGTCGAACCTTAGCATCCATAATCATCCGCCTCCATTTTTCCCTGTCCTTGGCGATGAATGTCCATCGTTTTATTGTAAGAAAAGTGTCAGCATCCCTCGCCACTGCGTCAATCCAGCGATGCTTGGGTCTTCCGACAGGCCTTCTACCCTCGATTTGACTAAACACTACCTTCCGCAAATAAAATGTCTAATCCTTAGTAATTTTGGAACGATTCCCGTGTCCCTTCATAAAATCAAGAACCTCAGGGAACACACAACAGGTGGGCCTTCTTCTTTCACTGTTCCTCGAAAACGCGTATTTCCTTCGTAACGGATTGCTTTAACACGAAAAAACAATTGTCGTGTATTGTTCGGCCTAAGATCTGCCGTAACCGTTTTTTGTGTCGCTTTTGGCGGCCTGAAGAAGATGATCTCTGAGATTGGGTTACGAAACGTCGGCGACGGTGTCGAGAATTTACAGCCGCCGACCACGGCACGGCATAACAGCCCAATACTTAATAATTTTGAGAATATTTATTTATATTGTTCTAAGGCTTTCACGGCCGGTGTCAGTTGTAGGCCTATTTAAAATATCTATGGGGCTGTTTGGCCGTGGTCCAAGGATTACATTCAAACCAAACGTTTCAGCAGCACCACTGGCTGCCATCTTCAGTGGATATTGAAGATATTGGCCCACAATACTGTGGCCCTGACCTACAACTAGGGTTGCCAACTTTTTTTGAGGAAAATAACGTAACTTGTCTGTTGGAAGAGGAAAAAAGTATTTGTAAGAAAAAAAAAAGTATTATTTAAATTTAAGTTTTTATTGCCTTAAATACATATTTTTTTGTGCTTTTAGCACAAGCTAACAATTTTTGGTTATCTTTGAGAGTTTGATAGCTAGAATTACAATCTAAATCTAGATTTAAATAAATAAATAACTCATTTTTTATTAAATTTATGGACGCTCTGTTTCTCTCTTCTCGCCACTTTACATCCATCACCGAGAAAACTCTTTCAGTGAAAGCTGAGGTTGCGGGAACAGAGAGCAGATAAGAAATAATTTTTTTATATTTGGTAAGTTATCACACGCATTCTTAAGTATATATTGCCACTTTTCAGCAGTATTTTTTTCTGAAAATTCTTTGTCATTATTTGTTGATTGTCTTTGGATTTCTTTAAGTCTTATTGACTTGGAATATAAATCATCCATTTTAATATTTAATCTTTTTTACAACAACGTATAAATAATGATCTAGAAAGGAAACCGATATGGACTGCCATCTGCCGTTTCGTTCAATAATAAATAATCATTGTTAATCGTGTGTGTTCCGTTCTGTTTTATCTTAGGCATCGATAAATCGTTCGGAAATTACGTATGAGAGTGTTTCTTTTCGTGCATTACAGTAAAGACTCAAAATAAAGTATTTTCGCATACTTTATTTTTATGCAAAAGTATGAAGTATATTCACCAAAAATAAAGTAAAATACTTTATTATAAAGTATGGTTGGCAACCCTACCTACAACACCCCGCGTTAGGTTGACTGGAATATCCACTGAAGATGTCAGCCAGTGGTGCTGCTGAAACGTTTGGTTTGTATGTAAACCTTGGACATCGACCAAACAGCCCGGTAGATATTTAAAATTTTTTTAATTAGCGGGGGTCCTACAGTCTATGCCGCATCCCGCATTTCGATCGCCATTTCTCCTTATCCTTCCAGTCATCATCTTCAATAGCTCGATCCTAATCCCTGTTCTCCATTGTGTTGTCAGTCTTCCCTTTCTTCTCCTGTTTTGTGGTGTGTAAGTCAATTCTTTCTTTGGGCATCGCTTCTCCTCTGGATTCTATTCTTTCTGCTGTTATAAATACGCGCCCAGTTTTTCTTCTTATATCTTCGTTTCTAACATGTTGCATTCTAGAAATATTACACGCTCTCCTTAAGAAGTCCACTTCCACAGTTTCTATCATCTTTTTCTCTTTATCTGAAAGTTGCCAGCATTCGCAGTCATAAGTTAAAATGGGCTCCACAATAGTTGTGTAGACTGTCAGTTTAGTTTGAAGTTTCATTTTGTTCGACCAAAGTAACGAGTTTATCAAACGAGTTTAGATATTTTAAATACAAATATTTATTTATATTTCCAAATATTTTCATTCTGATATTAGGATAATTAACTTTCTTGCAAAACTTTTCAACACACGTGAACAAAGAGCTGACTCATGCGTCATTGTCGTCGTCGTCGTCCTATGGTCATGATTTCATGCTCCACATATGTGTATTGTACCAGAAGAAAGTGGATGCCCCAGTGTACAGTACGTACCACGCACTCGCCCGTCCCAAAATAATCCGTCGCCCGCTATTGTTCGACCCGCGCCGCCAACTCGTTTATGACACTGCTGTTGTTGTTGTTATTACTGTGTACACAGAAATGTCAGCGTCGTAGGCGAACACAGTGCGGCATACCGTAAAGGAAAACACACACACACACACACACACAACGAGTAAATCCGTCCTTTCTTTGCCTCGTTCCGGTACCGTTATGTTTCAAACCGTGCCTTCTCGTCTGTCCGTCCTTTGTCTGTCATACAGAGCGGGTTCCTTCCTTCCTTCCCTATGGTGCGAAGACTTGTCCTGTATTAATTAAACGGACTTTCTCTTTTCGGCTAGGTACATTCGTTTCAAAACTCTTCCAGTGTGTATTTACGACACAATTTCTTTCAGAAATCTAAATGCATTAGGGCAGTGGTTCCCAAAGTGGGGTCCGCGGACACTTTTAAGAAATAATAGAATATACCGTAATTTTCTCCGATTTTTTATGCTCTAAAATCTAAATTTTAGAGTCTTAAAACAATTTTTAGTAGAAGATTCCAGTATTTTTTTTTATTCAAACTAATAGTAATTGTAAAAGTAATTTGAAACTAATGGCTTTAGAAATGTCTTAAATCATGTTGTGTAGCAGATCTGTTTGTCAGCCGAACTGACTAGAGCGCCACATCAACGCAGAACTGATCACGCTGTGTTAGCCACGTATAATCACTGTATCTCGCGTACAAGCACTGTATCTAAGCAAAACGTTTTTACATGTAGTTGGTTTTACGCCTAAGTAGCTGAATTTCGACACGGGTGGCTGGAAAGATTGGCAACGCTGGTTACGGGGAACTTAAAGACTTAGTATTGAAATTATCAGATATTAAACCCAATATTGCAGAGCTATTTGTTCTGCAATTGTTCTTCAAAAAGCAGCTTTCATACTAAACTATATTTGATACCATTAATATTATAATTTTGCAAGTCAGGAGAATTTTGATTTTAATAAATTTTAATTAAAATGTAAGAGTTTGTATCGTATTTACTGTTTGTTTTATTTCAGAACTCAGAGTCCGTGAAATTTTTAATTTGGGGGGGGTCCGCGGACTGAAAAGTTTGGAAACTACTGGATTAGGGGTGCTATCAACTCAACTTCACTAGGCCTTCATATTAGAGGTGGGCCGATATATCTATAACAGGTATTTTGGAACGAATTTTTTGTGTGGAACGGATATAACAGTCGCTGAAAAGTTGAAATACCTGTTCCGATTACTCCCGGCCTCGCGGTTCCGAGTCGCGGGACCTCCCTACGCAACTAACGAATAAACGAGAACTGGTACTCACGGAGTACGAATATATACTAAGTACTACGAGTACAAAGTCACAGTTATTGGTGCTGAATACTTCATTCTGCGCATGTGCTGGTTGCCATACAACTACGAAAGAAGCAAAACAGTGAGGTTCAAAACATCTCTATGCCAAAGAGACGAAGCTGTTTTTAATAAATGAAAAAAATTCAAACTGATGTTACATTTATTCTCGTGTAGTGCAGGTATATAATACAGATTATAATAACAAATTATATATCATACTAGTCACCAACTTGGTAAATTTTGAAAAAGCGAATTATATTGTGTTATAACATACAGAGTGGCTGATAGGCCAAATAGTACTTTTTGTAAATGTGATTTCGGAGATGATTTTAACGTCACTGCACATCTCACGTAAATGTTTTGACATTATTTTGTTGTGCTATTACGTGCACTCTAAATTTCATTGCCTGAGTTTCGCAACTGATTTGTCTAACCAAAATGGAATCAATAATTTAATATTAAATCTGTGTCAATTTGTTTACTCCTACTGAAAACTTAAATTAGTATTCCCAAAGGGAGATAGGCCTCAAACAACAAATACTGTTGTTTCTTATTTTTGCTTGTAAACAGTAACAGCTTAATAAAGTCACAGTGTAAAGTAACACTGTTAATTCTTTTAGTTTTAATTTATTTCTTATAAAAATTATATAATACAGGTATATGTATAATAAGTATATGATGACAGGTATTTGTACGTGTTATTTTTTTGGAACGGTTTGTTCGTACCTGTTATTTTCAAATACTAGTTGAGCACACCTCTACCACATGTTTTTTCTAATATTGTTTAAAGCAATAAAACCAGTATACTCCGTGAGCTGCAGAACTCGGTTACTATTTTGAAAGAAGTACAATAACGGACCCCGTTCCGGACGGACAGCTCTAAGAAATATGGAATGCTGAAAAATTAAAGACGATTAAACGGCTTCAAAAAATACGATTAGCAACGCTGGATAAAGTGAGCGAAGTAAAAATCACTTGAACTATGTCATTGAGTATGTTCAGCAATCAAAAAATGAAAACATACACAGTGGAACCATCAAGGGACCGGACAAAGTGCTCGTTAAAACCGGATGCTCCCTACATCCGAGTTGTCGACTCGCAAGCCTAAATTTTTATACCGTGATTATCGAACACACAACCAAAAAAGTCTACTGTAGAAGAGGCTTTGCACAGTAAAATTTTTACATGTTTTACATTCTACGCTTAATAGTGAAATTTAGACTTCACACATTTTTTTGACGCCAACATTCTTTGCGGAATATTGGCGTACAGTGGATTCGCAAAATATAGTAAAAGTAACTGTCTATGAAAAACTTACCAAAATTCAGCCGGCTATCTGGCAAACTTTCCATGCCAAACGTACAATATTTATTTTTAAACTACAAGAACTCTAATTTATTTGTCTTTTTGTTCTTCGTTCTAAATGGAATCGTCAAAATTGTATTGAGTTAATTATAAATTATAAGTTACACATAGAACTTAATTAACCTTAAAAACGTCATCTATTTTTTGTTTGTCAAGTAATTTTGTATTTGTAGATATCGAAAAGTTTTATAATTTATTTAAATATTCCACGAATTCATCACTTACATTATTAGTGTCACTAAATTGCGATAATGATTTTAAACGAATGTTTAAAATGCTGTATTGTAATGAACGTTTTTTAGACCTTAACCCATGAACAAGCCTGCGATAAAATGCTCGTTATAACCGAGTCTCTAATGCGTTCCTACTCGTTACAAGCGAGTTTAATTATCATTAGGCTACTAAGATATAAAACCAAACAAATCTTTGTACTTTTGTTCGTTACATCGAATTCTCGTTTTAAGCGAGCTCGTTATTCGCGAGTTCCACTGTAGTTCTCTTATAGTCACTTCCGGCACATTCCTGAGTTATTCAATAATTACATTAACTCTAATCAATCTGAAACAAAAATCTGTAAATTTTTTTTAAAGCCAGTATCTATGGAAAGGGTTACTGACACATAGCAATCTTGTTTATGAAAAAGATAGATATTCGACTAAGTTTTTACTATAATTATGAATATTCCTCTAAAATATAAATTGTTGTTTACAATGGACTAAGTTTGTATTACAACTATGTATACAGTATTTTGTATAAGACATATCTGTTTTTTTTTTATTGATGTAGTGCTACAATATAACTACATTAACAATAAATAGTTTATGTTTTTATCCGCAAAATTTAAATTAATTATATCCATATTATATAAGGGTTACTTGCTATATACAGCTACAGCGGACTTTCAATACAAAGAGATGTCCGTTATAACGGCGGGTTACTATAAGCTACTTATTACTGCATAGATTTTCAATACAGAATTTATTTCCAAAATATAGATGAATTCCAAATTTATCTGTTTCCAAAATCTAGGTAAATTTTCAATTATGGGGAAAATCACAAAAACAAACTCCCCATTCCTGTACCCTACTATTTCTTCAGCATACTGTCAAATTGTAATAATAATATGCAATTAGATTGTAATTACTTCTGCAAGTAGATTGTAGGTACTAATTTTGTTATTTTAATTAACCGGAGGCACGTTTCACTGATTGCATCAGCATCTTCAGAGGGTTTTACATGTACTAACGAATAGTCGTTTTGTTGAAATTAGTTTCCGCCGGGCTATTAAGCCGTGGTCTACCGCTCTCATTGTGAACAGACGTTTCGGCCTCAGGCCGTCTTCAGTGTAAAAAACGATCGGCACGGTGTTCGCCGATTCAACGGTATCATAGTCTGTACCTCAGTACTGGGGTGATTGGCGAACACCGTGCCAATCGTTTTTTACACTGAAGGTGGTCTCCGACGGAGAGGCCGAAACGTCTGTTTGCATTGGAAGCGGTAGACCGCGGACTAATAGCCCGGCGGAAACTAATTTTAACAATGTTGACGCCAGCCGTGAAATAATCGTTTTGATTCGGTTTCAATACAAAAACTTACGAATAAACGGTTTGTTTCGATTTTAATATAAAATAACGAATAATCGATTTAAAGTTTTGATTGTTTTAATGTTTATTTACTGAAACAGCTGTTTTTGAATGTTAAATTGGGAATATCTAATGTTTATATATTATTTATTTTTAAAAATGTGTAATTTTAAATAGATCATCTTGTTTTGGTCTTTTTTGAGCGTGTTCTTTCATTACTAAATTATTGTTATTGTGTTTGTTAATATTTTTTTAGCGGATAGTTAGTGAGGATCGGTCAAAAATAACACAAATTTTAACTATTTTGCGTCGACGTTTCGACAATGTTTATTGTCGTCTTCAGGACCTGTGTATGAAATACAAAAGAAATGTCAAACACAACGGAATAATTAAATATTTGGGTGAACGTGTTCGTGTATGTGAGTGTGTGCGTGCGTATGTATGTATCATTGTATATGTGAAGACTTATGGTAGTTTGTTTACATCTTCCAATTATCTTTAAGAAAACGAGCAATTTATAGTATGACAGAACTTAATTTATACAGTATTACAATTTAAATTACTAAATGTAATGATATTTTAATTAATTAAACAAACAGTAATCAACAATTGGATATTAGATTGGTACATAAATTGTTTATACCTACAGCAGTCAACTATAGCAAAGTAAAATATATTACCTATAACTAAAACAGATTAGGGGATGTTCACTACGTAATTACTAAAAGTTATTTTTAACATGTTTCACTCCCTATTGGTATTAATAAACAATCATAATTTAGAAACATACAATTTGATTTTCCCCGTAGTGAACATCGCCTAATCTGTTTTAGTTATAGGTAATATATTTTACTTTGCTATAGTTGACTGCTGTAGGTATAAACAATTTATGTACCAATCTAATATCCAATTGTTGATTACTGTTTGTTTAATTAATTAAAATATCATTACATTTAGTAATTTAAATTGCAATACTGTATAAATTAAGTTCTGTCATACTATAAATTGCTCGTTTTCTTAAAGATAATTGGAAGATGTAAACAAACTATCATAAGTCTTCACATATACAATGATACATACATATGCACGCACACACTCACATACACGAACACGTTCACCCAAATATTTAATTGTTCCGTTGTGTTTGACATTTCTTTTGTATTTCATACACAGGTCCTGAAGATGACAATAAATATTGTCGAAACGTCGACGCAAAATAATTAAAATTTGTGTTATTTTTGACCGATCCTCACTAACCATCCACTAAAAAATTCATTGATTGACGGTCACTACAAATTTAAGGATTTGTTAATATTAATATTTTTCCAACTATTCAGTTTTTGACCTTATTGTATGTTTAAATTAATTTCATGTTTTGAGCGTCTGGAAAGGCATGTTCATTATTTAGTCAATGTGTGGTTAAATTAGATAAATGTACATATTTGGTTTTAAAAATGCATGCGGTTCTGAACGAATCAATCGAATAGTTTTTTCTTTGTCTGGCCTACGTAAAATTTATTGCAGTCTAGATATTCTAAATTATATTCCATTTTTATTGTGAATATTGGATACAATTTTAGATTTTATTTGATTAAAAACTATATTATCTGTGTTATGAGATATTTTAAATCTGTATCTTTAAATATTTTACCTTTTTTTTAGTTATATTTCCATAATAAGTAAAGTTTGTATATTTTATGTTATCATTAATAGGTGGATTGTTAGGTGCTATGTTATTGGGCAATTGTTTACTGAGTTTATGTTTTATTTTATGTTATAATTTATTGATAGTTTTTAATTTGTATCCCTTTTCAGTTCCTATCTGTTTGATAATATTTCTTTCTTTGTCATTTAATGGGATCCCAAGTATTCGGAATCTCGTGGAACTAAATACTGCCATTTTAAGCTGGGGTGGATGGTTAGAGTTAATAATAATAATAATAATAATGGCTCCTGTGTGTACCACCTGAAGTAGTGTAGGAGAAGGCAGGGTAGGCTGCCTTATGTGAGCCGTACGGCATACAAGTAAGGCATTGTGGCCAGCACTACGCTTCAGCCGCCCATTATTATCCCCTGGATGTTATCCCAGGTACTCATTTTCAACAGGCTGAGCCGACCTGGGGGCTGAAGAACGCACCTTGATTTTATGGTGCGGGCCGGGAATCGAACCCGGGACCCCTAGGTTAGTACCCAGGCGCCATACCCACTGGTCTACTGAGCCGCCTAGATTTAATAATACTTGGTATTATTAAGTTGCTTTGAGAAGGTTTTCTGTATACCGGTACTGAATATTCAATATAACTAAATTAATTCAATTTTATTTCTTTATCAGTATAACAATTGTAGAGCACACATTCACATAATAAATCCTAAAAGTCAGAAACATTCGCATTTTGGTTGCAATTATTTTTAGTCTATTACCCTGTTGGAATTACACATTTTTTTCAAACTTTTTATCTTTTTTTCGGGGTTGGGGTCCTAAAATTCCAAAACTTAAAAACTTAGCCATAATATTACATTTTGATGTTAGTTAAAATTCTCTTTAATTTGATATTTCACATGAATTGTTGCGATTTTATCATACTTTTCACCAACGTTTTGGGCCCTGACGTCCAGTTGCACGCCGTCCGATCAAATGCTGTGGCAAGATGATGTGTGTCAAAGTAGTTCCTTACTATCAACACATAATGAGGATTTGCCCCGTCTGGTTGAAGGCACACCTCAGAGAAGTTGAGCCCTGCTTCCCAGTTCTGGCATTACCACGTCGCTCAACATGTTCAGGTATTTATCGACCATAGCAGCGCTTCTCTAAGCTCTCGCGGTCGCCCCGGGCCTGGAACAATACCCAGAACCACCTCATACACGCAAATCGTGTACAGCTTGAGCGCTTCAGCAGTCCTTGTGCCGAGCGAACGACCGCGCTTCACCGTATGAAACTGCCAATGCTGACAAACCAGGGCCCAAGACGCTCCGTGCATCTTCTGTCTCTTCAGGTCTTTGTTACGATCAAAGAAAACTGGCCGCCTAAATCCCCTTCACTGGAGAGTACACCCCACACGGTGACGCCTGGCTGGTCAATTGAGATCCAGTATTCAAATGGGGATTTTCATCTGTCAGACTCTGGCTGACAGGCCTCATGTGGTCTTATCAAGTTGGTCTCGTGGTCTCGTTCGCAGAGATTTGGTTACACATGATTTCACAGAATTGCAACCACCGGTCTTGGTAGTCCTCCAGAAGGCTCTCTGTCTCTCCCTTTATTTTAACAACGCTCTCGAAAAGTCGGCAGGTGCAGTTACGTAACTGTTCTACACGTTTCTCGGCTAATCGAGCAGGTGCAGAGTCTCTGTCAAAGCCGTGCACTCAAGTAGCTTCGAGAGTGTTCGAGCACTCTTAACTACGCAAATTATTTTGGCATGGCGCCGGCAGTATGTAAAATTATTCTGGAACCTCTGTGGGATCTACATAAGCAACAGCAGCCGGCTTAGAAGTGACTTACACCTGGCGAGATTATAGAGTGCGGATAAAGTGATTGTTGCGGATTAGTGGAAAGTGGAAATTAGTGGAAATTATCTTACAATTATTGCGGAACTGTAATAGTTGACATTATTATTGCCTGTGGACAAATTTAACTTGAATTATTGTACGGAGTACCTTGTTGATCACAAATTGTTATTTGTGACTAATTACAGCTGGTAACTAGTGATTTCATTGGTGTCTGTCTTTTGTTTCCACTGTACAATACGATCCGTGACACGTCGCAACAGTATAAGGTTGGGCGGTATACCTTTAAATTAGTTTAACCATTAATCGTCGCAATGACGTTATCTGCAAGGATGGTTCCTGAGCCGCACGTCATGTAGGCTTCTTTGGGCCTCTTAAAAATTGTTATAGAGATTCTCATCTCATTTTCCTCTACCACAAACGTCCCAAGACGTCCAGATTTTTGTGCGTTAGTCATCGAATGGATTGCTTCAAACTATAACCAAACTTGTTTTTGATACGACAAATTATAACTTGTGTTGGTTGGCAGAGAAGTATTAAATACTTCAATCCATGCTGCGCTCGGCATCTTCAGTTTTCCAATACCGCTTCAGATTCCACTTTATTTCTTCTCTACGTAAATTCTCTACCACCATTCACAATACCTGTAAAGAAAAAAGATAATTATTAATGTATTACTTTATAGTACTTTTAAACCACTTTGTATATTAAGATACCACATAGACCTAGACCTATTATCTTACAAAGCAATTATATTGTGAGAAGAAAATAAACAAAAATGGAATGACTCTATTCTTCTTCGTTACCATCCCCTTTTCACACTTCCCCAGAAGGGTGTAGAGGGTAAAATATCCTTGTGATGTTTTGCCGTTGCCCTCAGCGAGAGGGGGGGGGGGATTGCTTGGCAGGTTATTATTTACAAAGCCTAGAGGCTCCTATATAGACAGATACTACGCGAAACAATACCTGCCTTTTCCTTTAAATATAACGCGCGCTTTTACACACACACACAAAATCATTCATCCCTTTATTACTAAACACATATTACGTAAATTCATTAATGTTTTCCTGGTAAAATATACAAGTGTCCCACCAAGAGATTGACGCTTTTTGATTTTCTTTGTAATCTCATTCGGCTGAAATTTTCTAAGGGCTTCAACAGATGTTACGGAATTTATATAGATATATCATTTAACGTAATCCTATTTCGAAGCTAGCTGCGTGTGATAAAATAAGGCTTATAAGTAACTATAGAAATAAATGGAATTACAATATTTGTAAATTGATAAAATAAAGTAGCCTACCGGTAACATTAAAAACGATATTTTCGTAAATAACGTACTACAGTGGAACCTCACTAATTCGTCATCCACTAATTTGTCTCCCTCTGTAATTCGTAAACCACTCAAGTTTTTTTTAAAATTTTTCTTTATTATCAAGGGAGCAACGTATACGCTCTAATTGTAGCCGGGGTAAACCAGAAACGTGCTGATTATGGCCGGTATACCTTCTAATAATATCCAGGAGAACGGATTGTGGAAGGTATTGGTTCCGCGAATGGCGTTTCCGGAAATCAGTCGTATTGCTGATGCCCGGCAAAGTATTCCGGAAAAACACTCTAAAATCTGTCTGGAATAAGTTACGGCCATCTGAATTGCAACCAGCGTCTACAGAACCAGAAGGTCTCGACCCTACATCGGAATTGTCAGATAACTGCCAATCCCTGCCAGCATTTAACGGTTGGAATGAAGACGTCGTAAAAAATTGGCGTTAAATCGACTTACCGGATGTAGGCTACCAAATGTTTAGTGATGATGAAATTGTTACATACGTATCCACAGAACTTACCAACCATTATATAAACATTCATTAAACATTCGTTAATCAATCGTTAAGCACTTTTTTCAATTACAGTGCTTAACTTGTTTGAGTTTGAAAATGTGCAGCACTAAATATGTTCGAGCATAACATGACTACTGTACAGTGCTAGTGTTATAATAAAAATTTTTTTATATGGTATTGAATGGGTTTGTTTCTTACTCCCTCACTAATTCGTCTATTTCACTTAGTCGTCACCCCTTCGGTCCCGTAGGTGACGAATTGGTGAGGTACTACTGCATTTGCAACCTAAAAAAAATTTACGCATGCGTCAGAGAGCGAAGGCAGAACCTATTCATCTACCTAATTCGTCATCCCTTCGGTACCGTAGGTGACGAATTAGTGAGGTTCTACTGCATTTGCAACCTTAAAAAAAATTACGCATGCGCCAGAGAGCGAAAGCAGAACCTATTCATCTTTTCGTCCAGACACACTTCCCCTTACAGGGCTGCCTGCGTATGTTACGACTCCTCTAGTTTAATCTCTTATGCTTGAACTGTCGTCTTTTCACAGGTGAACTAGCAGTTTCTTGATTTTAATACCGAAAAATGGTAAGTTTTTTTGTTGGATTTTACGTAAACAAATAACAGCCTACTTTAACATGAACTATGCTCTGTATGACGATGGTTGGCGTGTGGACCCTTAGCCTACCTGCTGCCTCTCCCCCATTTAATACTTCCGCCCGGGCTCGACAGCAGCTAATTGCCGCGTGAGTCACCTCACTGTGCGTCCAGTATGAAACAATTTTTTTTTGCCTCTCCCAATACTGGTAAAATTTTGTTATATTTGAAATCAGCGAAATAATACGATGAAAATGACATCAAACACGACTAAGGAATATTAAAACTTGGGCGTTATAAAGCACTATGCACTGAAGATGTGTATTAAAGTAGTTGTCGAGCTTTTACCTTGAAACATCTTGAAAAAAAAATATAATACAAGTTCCTTAAAACCATGTTGGAAATCGGCCTTAAACTAAAGTATGAAGGGGTAATAAAACCTGGTTTTTAAAAATGTGTTCAGAAAGACTCTTTCAGAGAAACTTGATGTGTTTTGCTTTAAAATGGCACCTCAATTAACTCTGTAAGTCATCATCATCAACATCATCATCATCTTCTTCTTAACGGTTTTAGGCTTTAGCGGCCTGTTCCTATTCCACAGTCCACCTTTTCCTATTCCACAGTTCCTGTTCGTATTCCACCTTTTCTTAGGTCTACCAACTTTTCTTCTGCCTCTATGGTTGTAATCTTTCGCTATCTTCGGTATTCTACTTTCTTCCATTCTATTGATGTGTTGAATCCATTTTCTTCTGTATTCTTTAATCCTTTTATTAGCTGCAAAAATATCTAAATCACTTCTTATCTCTTAATTTCTTAGATCTCGTCTAGTACACCTTTTAACTGATCTCAGAAATTTCATTTGTGCTGTTTGTATCTTCTGTTCATCTTTTTTCTTTATGACCCAAGTTTCAGAACCATACAGTAGTGTAGGCATTGCATTGTTTTATAAAATTTTATTTGGGTTTCTTTTCTACACTTATTTCCCAAAGTTCTCCAAATCGTTTCACACATTCTTGTGAAATTCTTCACTTTGTTTTATATATCTCTATCTTGGTCATAAGTAGCGTCACGTTCAAGATAGTTGAAATGTCTTATTTGTTCTCTGCATGTGTTGTCTATGCATAATCTGGTCCGAACCGGGTCATTTCCTATAAAGGCAATTACTTTTGTCTTTGACTGAGATATGTTACAGTTATGTTCTTTTCATATTTTATGTAAGATGTATCTTGCTCGCTGGAGATCGTCCTCTGAAGTGGCGAATATACATAGCTTGGTCATCCGCGAAAAGAATAGTTTTCAAGCTTTTATTTCGGTGGATTTTAATACCGTCAGGGGATTGTTCTTTCCATTTTTGGGGGAGATCGTCTAGGTAAAGGTTAAAAAGTAGTGGTAGCAGACAATAGCCTTGTCTTACGCCCTCTGTAAGTAATCTGGACAAATTTCTGTATGTTTTCTAAGTTGTAAAGTCCTTTTTGAATCGCCTTGTACATTGTCATCTAATATACTGTAGCAAACAGAATTATCACTGTTGCACACCACTATAGACAACTTATTCCGATTAGCGCTTTCAAGCTTCTCAGCTCATCGTAAGCTCGGAAATGACTATGTCATGTCAGCCCATCGTCAGTCACTTCCGGTCTGACGATGAGCTGAGAAGCTTGAAAGCGCTAATCGGAATAATATTTCTATAGTGGTGTGCAACAGTGATAATTCTGTTTGTGATTATAACCACTAACACAACTTTCTTAATTGAACTTCTAATATACTGTAGGTTCCGAACCACGGATGATCTGCAGCTCGACTGTCGGCTACCTAGATGGCGTGGCAATTGTTGCTTCCACTGCATCTGCCTCCTATACCCTTTTACATCCCCTAGAAACGTTGCCTACATAATTCCTATTCTTTACAGTAATCACGCTTAATATGACGAGAAGTCTAAGATAAATCATGTTTATAGTGGTCATCGTATTTATAGGCTATGTCCTAAATCGTTTGTCGGAAGCAAGAGGGTTTCACAAGCGCACATAAATTTTCAATTATCAGACTGAAACAAATAATATCGTTATCATTTTTGTCGATAAAGGGCGCTTATCACTAACACAGACTAGATAAGATGAGACGGGGAATATTTGAATTAATTTTTACTGGAGTTAAGAGTCGTTAAAATCATAAAAATTATTTCCTGACTTTTACATTAATGTCGCTGTTAAGTTAAAATAATAAATCTTATCATGAAGTGAGTGTGCGCGTGTGTGTGCGCGCGCGCGCGTGTTCGAAAACGTCAGACGACGTTGTGCGATCCTAACGTCATGCCAGTCTGTCATACATTCCCCACTCAAGTCTCAAGCCTATTTTTATTGACAATTTGCAATTTACAATCTACACATATTACAGAATATTAAGTAAATCAGATGAAAGAGTTGAGTTTTTAAGAGTTGGTAGGCTAAACATCCATTGATTTGAAGTTTCTCGTTATTCAGTAGCGTATCTAGAATTTGGTCTGGGTGGGAGGGGGTTCGGGTCAAGTCGCCTTTAGACAAAAGAAAAAACAAGTTAAGACTAATCAATATTACAATCTATAAAGTGGCTGAAAAACGTGTAATAACATACTGAAATCAATATTCTATTAAAGTAATAACACAATAAAAATAAGCGCTATTCAATTTCCTATATTTAATATTTCAAACGTACACTCAAATGCTGTGTAATAAACTTGTTTTTAGATCTTTAGATCTATATTTAAAAAGGGTTACTACTGTATTAGCGTGCGAAGCTGAGAAATTAATATAACAGTTTAAAAATTTAGAGATTAAAAAACTGTTCGTCAACTTTCGACCCTCTGGAGGGACTCCGGTCCCCTTCGCCCCTCCCCGTAAATACACCCATGTTGAAGAGTGGTTTTTAAGGATCTAGCAAACTTGAGGCCCAGTTCTGCGTAGTCGTCTCTCTCACAGGACCGTTGTTGCTCCATTAGCTCATTTTCGTGGTCAACTACATTTTGTTGCACCCCTCTGGGTGTCGTCTTTTATAAGAGGTATTTTCAGGTCGGTATGAAGTGTCTAATAGTTGACGTACCGTGGGACATCTACTACAGCTCGTAACACTTTTGATTGAATTCTTCTTCTTCTTCTCCTCTTCAAGGATTAGGGTTACATAAACCTGTTCCGGCACCCATCTCATCCTTGGACGACCCACCTCTCTTCTACCAATGGTGTTATAGTTCAGTGCCGCTTTCGGCAATCGATCCTCTGTCATCCTTTACAGATAATCCCACCATTGTCTTCTGTAAATTGAAATACTTTCATTTACGTTCTTTACTTCGAGTTCTGCTTTGATATCCTCATTCCTTATTCTATCTTGCAGCGTATAATTTAAAGTACGTATTTCGAAGAAACCGCATTTCAGCACTTTGAATCTTGCCGGATTTCTATTTTGTCATGACCAACGCCTCACTCGCATAAATCAATGTGGGTATTGCAATAATTGTCTTATAAAATTTAATCTTTGTGCTGTCTTGTTTTGTTTCTAAGATTTCTATGAATCGTACCACAAATATTCCTAAATTTATTTATCTTCTCTCTTATATCATATTCAGATTCATAGCTACTGCACAGCCGATATATTTGAAGCGGCTCACTTGTACTAATGTGCTGTTGTTTATAACTATCTTAGTCCTCACTGGATAGCTTTATAGGCCATGGTTTTGGTCTTTCTTACTAAAATTGTTAGGGAGTACTGTCTTGCCACTTCTTGTAATTGATACATAGCTCTTTGTAAATCATCCTCATATTCTTGAATAAGAACTGTGTCCGCATATAGCAGGGAACCCATACAAATTGATTTGTTAAGCTGTATTCCCGAAGTCGCTCTGGATTTCCATGCTCTCAACATGTCGTCAATGTATATATTAAACAAGGTTGGGGAAACACAGCATCCCTGCCTAACCCCCTAATTTATTGGAATGTCACGTGAGAGCCTACCTATCAGATCCAGGACTACAGATGTACTTTTGTAAACGATCTTAACTGAATTTATTAAATGCTGTAGATATCCTCTTCTATCCATAATATTCCATAACTTTTTACGGTCTACATTATCAAATGCTTTTTCAAGATCAACAAAAGCGATATGCGTTTCCTGGTTATACTTCTGCCTTTTCTCTATTAGCTGACGTTAATAATGAATCCTGCTTTCCACTACCTTTTATCATCATCATCTTGACAGCGCTTCATGGACAAGGTACTGCCAGTTCCGCCTTCAAAAATCCTCCAACCGTCTCTTCCTAGGTCTACCCACACACCTGTGTCACATTGTTTGCCAGTCTGGATGTTCACCGTTGTTTGTAATCTTTTACTTTTTATTCAAGATAAAAACTTGTAACTCTTCTCTTATGGCCTCATTCCTTATACGGTCAAGTTTAAAACACTTTTAACCACTATCTTTTACCCTGATATAATCCTTTGTTTAATCCCCTTTTATCCATTGTCTCTTTCAACTCTGTTTCTCAAGTGGATTTTTTGGACTTCCCTTCTTTCCCTTGTTCGGTGGTGTCCATTTGTCAGTCACTCTTTGGCCTCGTCCGAACCAATTGAACCGTTATACTTCTATTGTTCCTATATTATTATTGCCGATGCCCATTGTCCTCCCGAGTGTCTGCGTTTCTTACTTCATCTAATCGTCTCCAGGAAAAAAACATTTCCATCGCTCTAATACAATAGTTCTCAACCTTTTTAAGACCGGGACTCACCTTGAAAGATATTACACTTAATGGGATCCAAAAGCGCACGGACGCTGGTAGAATTACTTGTAGGTGTTTGAACCCAATTTATAATCATATAGTACTAAGCCTAGCTTCTTATACGCTTAAACAAATTAGCCTATACATACTTCGTCGCCACTTCACGGTGTAGGCTTATAGCCTGTTCCGTCTTCACTGCAGCCCATCTCTTCCAGGGCCTGCCCACAGATCTGCTAACTGGTTTGTAGTCTACAGCGCGCTTTACTAGCCTCTGGTGCTCCATCCACGGCTGCTTTCGTTCTTCTATCTTATCATTGACGGAGAATATACCCAGTTCGGCCCTTATATGTTCATTACGCATTCGATCCCTTAGACGATAACCACTCACGTGGCTTATCGTCGTGAAAAATTCATTTCAGCAGTTTAAATATGCTGCTTTTCTTTTCTCAGTTATCGTCCATGTTTCACTAGTATATGTAAGAACAGGCATCGCCATTACTTTATAGACCTTCATTTTAGTATCAGTTCTTGTTTTGTTCCTTAAGGAAACATGAAAGAAAAAGAAAGAAATTATAGATACTTAATACTAAAAATATGGTTTTAAGACACAGTAAATGAATTTTCAACCCCGACTTCGCGATGCACCGAACGCTCCCTCGGGTACCCAGCAGTGGGGCGCGCCCCATAGGTTGAGAAACCCTACTCTAATACGTGACCTATTTTTTGAAATTTCTCACAGTTCGGCTGCAGAAGTTGCTATACCTATGTGAGATAATAAACGTGTTGCGTTCGGAATAATGAGTGAGTGCGCAGTTCTCGTTTACTCCTTCCAGCTTCTTCATCAATTTTTGTTTTTTGAGCGTCGATTCAAGGATGACGCTGTTCGTAAAAAATAATATAAACAGCTCTTCGTAGTACTTTTGAAGAACAATGACGAAGACAACAACAGTAATTCAGAAATCGTTGGTTGGGCCACGTGATAATGTCAATGTCACTATGCGCTCTCTCTCTCTCTCTGTGGCGGCAGAGCGGTCGCTCCACAAAGCAACACCCGCAGGCATACTTACTACGCCTGCCTTGCCGTTGCCGACAATTATTGCCCAACACAGTGTTGCCGCGCCGACACATTGTTGCCATGCTGACCGCAGCCGACCGCTTACCTTGTGCCGTGCCGCGCCGCGCCTACTATCCTCTCCTCTCTCTCGGTGGTGATTCCGTATTTGTCACTGCCTTCGTGCCTTACTACCGTCGCGTCGTACTTTGTATGTGCTGTACGTGTCCACTGTTACCCATGTTCACCCACTACTACTTAAGCCCGTGTCTATTTTCGTCTTCCTGACCGTCAGCACAAATTTCTTCTTCTTCTTCTTCTGCTTCTTAGAGCTCTGTCTTAGAGGTCGGTCGGTAGGCGACGGTCGTACAATAATTAAAGTTGTGGAGTAAAAACAGTTTATTTATAATCAAGAAAGTTGTGTTAGTGGTTATAATCACAAACAGAATTATCATTGTTGCACACCGCTATAGAAATTTATTCCCATTAGCGCTTTCAACCTTCACAGCTCATCGTCAGATCGGAAATAACCTTTTCCGATCGGAATCGTTATTTCCGATCTGACGATGAGCTGTGAAGATTGATAGGGCTAATCGAAATAATTTTCTGTAGCGGTGTGCAGCAGTGATAATTCTGTTTGAGTTTATTTATAATTAATGTGACAATTTTCTTACTTTGTTGGAAATAAACTCCGGGCTATTGGGCCGCGGTCCAGCAAAGGTATCATTTTCAGACGTTTCGGCCTCACCTCTGTAGGCCATCTTCACTGTACAAATCGATTCAACACAACGGACACGATGTTGAATCGTTTTATTCACTGAAGATGGGCTCCAGAGGTGAGGCCGAAACGTCCACGGCCTGATAGCCCGCAGTTTATTCACTGAAGATGGGCTCCAGAGGTGAGGCCGAAACGTCCACGGCCTGATAGCCCGGAGTTTATTCACTGAAGATGGGCTCCAGAGGTGAGGCCGAAACGTCCACGGCCTGATAGCCCGGAGTTTATTCACTGAAGATGGGCTCCAGAGGTGAGGCCGAAACGTCCACGGCCTGATAGCCCGGAGTTTATTCACTGAAGATGGGCTCCAGAGGTGAGGCCGAAACGTCCACCGCCTGATAGCCCGGAGTTTATTCACTGAAGATGGGCTCCAGAGGTGAGGCCGAAACGTCCACGGCCTGATAGCCCGGAGTTTATTCACTGAAGATGGGCTCCAGAGGTGAGGCCGAAACGTCCACGGCCTGATAGCCCGGAGTTTATTCACTGAAGATGGGCTCCAGAGCTTAACGAAATAGAAATCTGAATATCTAAGAAACGTGAAAAATAAATTTAAATGGCACAAAGAAGTACAGCTCCAATATTTTGATGGGTACTTCTTCTTCTACTGGCTTCACAACCCGGAATGGGTTTTAGGCTCTTCACCATTCGTCCCTCTCCTTACACAGTCTCCTTCGTCTTCTTATTCCGAGGGTTTAGTGGTAAACCAACCCAAGTCCAAGTTTTAATGATGTCTCAAGAATTTTCAAAAACGACATTTTTATGCATTTCTTTTTCCTTTTTATTTTTTAGCAGCTACGTATTCAATAAAAAACTCTATTAATAATAAAAATTAAATTTGAAAATCTGTTTTATGATTTATCATTGCATTTGGAAACCTTTAATTTGAGTTTTTCGTAAATTTACACGAATGGATTTGGATAGATTTACCAATAACCCAATGCATATATATATATGAGCGCGCGTACACACACACAAATGTATATGTAGACTATATAAAAATAATATAAAATTTGTTTGTAATACTAACTCGTTAAGTTTCTTGCAGCATTCTTGTAATTATATATTATAATCAATTTATAATTACGCCTGAAAGTAGTTGTTCTATTTTTTTTATAAAGTAGGAGTTGTTGTATTAATTAACCTGACGAATGTTTGACGGAAATGTAGGCCTATCTGTAACTTCAGATACCGTATGTTAAGTAAAACGATAAAAAATAAGAACAATCTACTTGCAGAAGTAATTACAGTTTTTTATATTTATATAAGCTATAAAAGTATTCAAAGTAGGAAAAGCTTTAGTATCGTCCCCTATTTTTGTTTTCCGCTTCTCTCTGAAAGCTCAATAACAGCTTTCATCAGCACGTTTATAGTTATTTATAAATATTCGAGGCTATGAACGTAATCATTGTTTGAAAGGAAATCCCCAGCGATTCTTCACGTATGATTTTTTGATTCTTGAAATTTCTCGCCACACCCGGCATCCTTGGTGTGGCGTATGAAGTTTCCAAGGGTCAGCGACGACCCATACTTTGTGTTAAATATTAAACGTTGAAGGAAGAGCAAAAAACCAGGAGACGGTAAAGAAGAGACAGAGCGGGAGGCGGGCAGAGGTGAACAGAAAGAAGGCGAGAAGAAACATACGGGAGAACGAGAATCGGCGGCGTAAAGCGAGAAAGAAAAGTCAGGTTTATAACAACAATAATAATTTAGAGGAGAGAGAGTGGTAGTGAGAGAGGGGCGAAGCAGTCGTCCGGCGCGCCGCGTCACACCTGTCTTGCTGGAGACCAATGCTAATTTCCGATTTCCCGGGTCCAGGCTTCAGATCTCGCCGCACCACAATTTACTCACACACACACACACACACACACACACACACACACACACACACACACACACACACACACACACACACACACACACACACACACACACACACACACACACACACGCACACACACACACACACACACGTTATTAATCCACCTGTACTCTCTCTCTCTCTCTCTCTCTCTCTCTCTCTCTCTCTCTCTCTCTCTCTCTCTCTATCTCTCTCTCTCTCTCTCTCCCTCTCTCTTTCTCTATATATATCTCTCTCTATGTCTAATACGCGTACTGATATTAGTCCAGGAGGACTACTACTGTGCGGCGTATGTTATATTTCGTATTAATATCGTTACCATTCGTGTTGGCAATGACGTAACTACGACGGGAGGATCGGGGTGTCAATCCCCCCCCCCCCGAGGTATTAAAAATTTCAGCGAAATACATAATCACTTAACGTCAGTGGAGTATCTAGAATTTTGTCTTGGGGGGGGGGGTCCGATCAAGTCGGCTTCATTCAGAGGAAAAACAGGGAAGACTAATCAACATTACTATCTTTGAAGTGGTTGAAAAACGTGTGATAATATCTTGAAATCACCCGATGAAAATAAACGGCAATAACACAATAAAAATACACGTTACTGAAACACCGTTTACAAGATACTTATTATTACATTGACTGAATTGATTTTCCTATATTTCATAATTCAAACGTGTATGCATGTAGGCCTACTATGTAATAAGCCTGTTTGTAGGTCTTAATACATGTAAAAAAGAAAAGTTACTACTATATTAGCGTGCACAGTTGAAAAAATAATAAAATAGTCTAAAATTCGTCAATTTTTTCGACATTCTGGGGGGGGTCCGGTCCCGTTCGTTCCCCCCCCCCCCATAATACGCCCCTCCTTAACGCCGGCCTGTTTCTCAGCCAATTGTGTGGGCTAAAATGAGGATCACAAATAACCGGGAAAATAAAAGGAATTAAAATATTTATAAATAATAAAATAAAGATGAACTTTGCTATACTTTCTGAACATCTGACATCTGGAGTAACACAAGTTAATTTTTTAGAGGACATAGCCAGTAGAACAGGCTAAAAGAGTTTCTGCAGAAAAAAACAAATTTCTCACAAACATTAAAAACGCGCCAAAATTCCTGGTAACAGATATTGGTCGAATAGAGAGGGTTCGAAAATTTAAGTATCTAGGAGAGATAATTCAAGAGAATGGCTTGGAAAAATCTGCTATAGAAGAAAGGATTCATAAGATGGAAAGGGCATATGTTATAACTAAAGATATTTACAATAAAAAGTGCGTATCTAAAAATGCGAAAATAAGGCATTACAGTACAGTAGTGAATGTCTAGCTTTGAATTATAATTTAGTCAAACTAGACATATTGGAAAGACGAAATATTAGGAAAATATTAGGCCCACGAAAAACTTCAGAAGGTTGGAAATTAAGAAGTAATGTTGAAATATATCAAAGTATAGAAAATATAATAGAAACAATGAGCAAAAGAAGACTATTATTTTTTGGACATTTATATAGAATGGACGACAATAGGTTGACAAAGCAAATCTTCAAATATCTGTGGGGGAAGAAGTCAACATCAAGTTGGATTAAAGAAGTCCAAAAAGATTTAGAGAAAAAAATAATATACATGCAGAAGAAGCAATTGACAGAGACGTTTTTCGGGGAAAAGTGTTAAAAATGGAAGGAGTCTAGGGCAGGAGAGAGAAAGACGCAGGTTCAAAGTGGACTGAAGACAGGAAGAAAAGACACAGTGAAAAGATGAAAGAATATTGGCAAAAAAGGAAAGAACAAAGATTAAAGAATTGAAATTGGCATGTGGTCCTTAGATGGCCGATACGGGAAAAAAAATAAAGTTGAACTTTTCTTAATGATATCAATCACGCAACATTTGGTTAAATAACGTTCGAATTTGCAGAATTAAAACATAAAACAAAACCCAATTATCCGTGTATGTTTATTACTTCTTTCGCCAAGACACTTTCCCTACGTCACGACTCCTCTAGTCTAATATCTCCATGGTTTGAATCGTCGTCTTTGCGCAGGTAAACAACCAGTTTTTTTTTTTTACTTCATTTCGGAAATAAGAATATTTCATTGCCAAATAACACAAATGAAGAAAAAATAACTTAATCTAACACGATCTATGTTGCTTTAAACATTCTTGGGACAAGATATCCCAGCACGAAAGGGGTAATAAAACCGAATTTTCCAGAACGTTTTGAGAAACACTCAGTTTCACAAGATTCCTATTTTGAATACAGATTTATAATTAAAGTGATTCCTAATGACATTAGATTTATAATCTTTTATTTGAATAATAAATTAATCAATATAGAATATTTTGAAATCATCGTTTTTCTATATTTTTTTCAACCTTTATACTTCACGTCGGTTTACTCGAAAACTTTGAGACGCAAATAATTTATAAAATAAACTATAAAATTTAGTAGTGTAGCCTCATTTTTACATCCATGTTCCGGAAAAAAATCGTGTTCGATATAAGAGCTGCCCTAATTCTGATTGTACTGCCCTCAAAACATGAAGAAAAGTAATTTTCCGTAAAGTGTCTGTGTGTGCGTCTGGTGACTGTGTGTAGAATTTTTTCCTATAGCGAACGATAACTGTCGCAAATTTAAACAGAATCAAATAATTTTTTGCATATTTGCCTGAATTGTAGAGGACTCATGGTTTGTTGATTTTGTTGACGATCGGTTAATGGGAAGGGATAGTTTACCTGCAACGTTTTAGGTTTTAACAAGACTAAAGAACTTGATTTTGATAAATGAAGTATCCTGAAAAGAAGGTCATAATAATCCAATGTAGAAAGGTAGATGAAATATCTATAAATGAAGAGGGTAGTTAAAGGAGGAGGGGATAATTTTCTATAAATGAAATTGATAGTTGAAGGTGGAGGGGATAATTTTTTTATATGTGTACTACGTTATCGGCAACAAAGAAGTAGTTTGTTGTTAAAATTCCTTCCCGGGCTGTTTAGCCGTGGTCCAATGTTTTCTGCAAAACCAGACGTTTCGGCAGTGCCATCGACTGGCATCATCAGTGAAAATCGAGTGCGCTAACGTGAGGTGGTATACGTTAGTGACCACAGTACTGTGGTTAAGGCTGAAGAAAGAAGTAGTTTCTATGGAAATATTTCATTTTCAAAATTATTTTAAATATAAATCTTAGAACATGGAAGTCATGTATGGTTCTCCATACCTATTTTTTCTATTGATGTACAAGTGAAATTTTTCGCTAGCCGCAACCCGACGATAAAGCGTTCTCGGACCTATGTTTATACAAAATGTATATCTTTATTTTTACCAGTAAAACATATCCTGATTGTATTTCCGTTTCCCCGCGAAACACCCTGTACATTGAACAAATGACCGTAGCTGTGGATCAGTGGTGGATGTATGTACCACAAAGCCTTGTAATGGAGGGAAACGAATCGTGTTGAAGGCTTCGCAGGAAGGAAGCCCGTCGTGTGGCGATGCAGAGCGGTCTTTCCAGCACGCTTCCTGCCGTAAGAAAAAGAGTTATTGTCACTACTCAGAATATACTTTTTGTACCCACATTTAACTGCTAAATTTTCGTCTTTCCTTTTGTTTGCATTGGAAATTCGAAATGACGAGCAATTAAATATGACTTTATAAGATTATAGCTGGTAAGTTGGCAGAGCTCTGTAATTTTATACAATAAAGTTTATACAGCAAACTGGAATACAAAACTTTCTTCTTCTTCTTCTTCTTCTTCTTCTTCTTCTTCTTCTTCTTCTTCTTCTTCTTCTTCTTCTTCTTCTTCTTCTTCTTCTTCTTCTTCTTTACAAGTATAAGGCTCAAAGCCTATTATGTCGTCCGACGTTACATTACAACTCATTTCATCTTTTCATCGGCTGTCGCAGACTTCTTCTACCTTTAGGCATATATTTTGCACTCACGAGTGGTATTCTTGACGGGTCTTACGTTCTACGTGATCAGACAATCAGAGTTCAGTAAGATTTAGTTACAGAGTTAGTGCACGTGTTTGATACATTATTTGTGAATTAATATTAAATTTATGTGTTACCTTTTTGCTTGTACAAATTACGGTTGTGTCAATATTTGATATCACAGTTGTGAAACTAAATTGTATTTTGTGTATCGTATTTTTTTATTTATGATATGGGTAAGTAAACAAGGCGTCGACTGTGGTACCCAGGACCCAGGGGCGTTTTCAGCAAACAATTTGAGGGGGGAGTTGACTTTTGGGGGCCATATGAAAATTTGGACCATTCTTTAATGGTCTACAGTATAAATGATAGGAATGAGTGCAGAAAAACTACAGTGCGTTATTATCAACACAGTAAATTTATTAACACACAAGTATAAAATCATATTGAATTTGTCCGTTCATTTATTTTAAAAACATTATTACAGTTTAAAGGACATACTACTCGTTTAATTTATGAATGAAACAAAAGTACATGGTGGTAAGATACAGTTACAATTTAAAGTAATTTTAGAGAAACAATATGAATTTACGTAACGTGATATGACTGATTGTATCATATTTACAATCACAAAACCACTCTACAAAACAACGAAAAAATTTTGTCTGGTGTAACCATTTGGGGAAAATTCCCCCATACCTCCCTCATTGGATCCACACCTGGTGGTACCAGTGTTTTACTTCAATAGCTGACCCAGAAGACAGCATATCGGGAGTACCCAAACGAGCTGGTTTGTAACAGACTCTACAGATGTAAGTGTCTAACAGCGTATTATAATTCTACAAATTTTAATTCAGGCTTATGTGTAGCTTTTTTTGTGCGTCTTCCCCTGGCTAGCGGTGTTCCCGTGATGAACACACAGACCCTGAACGATTACCAATACGCGTAAAGCAGTCGACGTATTTGGGAGAATGCTATTTAACTTACTTTCAAAAAATTTTTCAAAACGTCGACTGCATTTCAACACACACACATGTTATTAGATGTTTCTATTTATATATCGCAAGTGAAAGTACTGTATTTACTTTCATACGATAGGAATCTGCTTCCGTTCCGTCAATCGATACCACAGAGTGATTTCAACGTATCCTGGAGCTTCAATCACGCGCTCTCACACACACACACACACACACACACACACACACACACACACACACACACACACACACACACACACACACACACACACACACACACAGATTATGATAACCGCATACCACGAGAAAGTCGAGCCGCGATTCTGTCACGGAACAACATGTGAAAACACACACACACACACACACACACACACACACACACACACGGTACCAACGCTACCGTACGTGTAAAATTATAGTGTGTATCACTTTCTTCGATAGTCGTGTTAAACGAAGAAAACAGATCACCAGTGACGACATTAAAGTGGGGCCTAAGAAGAACTAAACGTTGAAGTATCCAATTTTTACTTCCATGTTACATTAGGAAATGGAAAAAGTCATTTTTCGAAATGTGTCTGTGTGTAGAATTTTTTCTATGGCGAACGATAACTGCCGTAAATTCAAACAGAATCAAATAATTTTTGCATACATTCCTGAATTGTAGAGGACTGAAGGCCTATTGATTTTGGTGAAGATCGGTTAAGGGAAAGGGATAGTTTACCTGCAACATTTTACTTTTTAACAAGAGTAATTACTTCCATGTTCCGTAAGGAAATGGAAGTATGGTCATGGCGAAAAAAATCTTGTTCGAGATAATGGCTGATTCTGATTGTACTACCCTCAAAACATGAAGAAAAGTCATTTTTCGAAAAGTGTCTCTGTGTGTGTGTGTGTGTGTGTGTGTGTGTGTGTGTGTGTGTGTGTGTGTGTGTGTGTGTGTGTGTGTGTGTGTGTGTGTGTGTGTGTGTGTGTGTGTGTGTGTGTGTGTGTGTGTGTGTGTGTGTGTGTGTAGAATTTTTCTATGGCAAACGATAACAGCCGCAAATTCAAACAGAATCAAATAATTTTTTGCATACTTCCTTGAATTGTAGAGTACTCAAGGTCTGTTGATTTTGGTGAAGATAGGTTTAAGAGAAAGGGGTAGTTTACCTGCAACGTTTATGTTTTAACAAGGGTAATTTTTTCTATGACGAACGATAACTGCCGCACATTAAAACAGAATCAAATAATTTTTTGCATACACCCCTGAATTGTAAAGGACTCAAGGCCTGTTGATTTTGGTGAAGATCGGTTAAGGTGAAGGGTAGTTTACCTGCAACGTTTTATGTATTAACAAGAGTAAAGTACTTAATTTTGATAGATAAAGTATCCCGACAAGAAGATTATAATAATCCACTGTAAAAACGTAGATGAAATATCTATAAATGAAGAGGCTAGTTGAACGGGGTGGGGGTAATTTTCTATAAATGAAAATTGTAGTTGAATGGGGAGGGGATAACTCCCATATACTCATATATTTTTATATGTGTACTACGTTATCGGCAACAAAGAAGTAGTTTGTTGTTAACATTCCTTCCCGAGCTGTTTGGCCGTAGTCCAATATTTTCTGCAAATCCAGACGTTTCGGCAACGCCATCGACTGCTATCATCAGTGAAAATCGAGTGCGATAACGTGAGGTGGTTATACGTTAGTGACCACAGTACTGTGGTTAAGGCTGAAGCAATAAGTAGAAAGAAGTAGTTTCTATGGAAATATTTCATTTCGAAAATGATTTTAGATATTAATCTTAGAACATGGTTCTCCATACCGATATTTTTTTCTATGACAAACGATAACTGCTGTAAATTCAAACAGAATCAAATCATTTTTTGCATATGTTCCTGAGTTGTAGAGGACTCAAGGCCTATTGATTTTGGTGAAGATCGGTTAAGGGGAAGAGGTAGTTTACCTTCAATGTTTTAGGTTTTAACAAGAGTAAAGTAGCCTACTTGATTTTGATAAATAAAGTATCCTGAAAAGAAGGTCATAATAATCCATTGTAGAAAGGTAGATGAAATATCTATAAATGAAAAGGCTAGTTGAATGGGGTGGAGGTAATTTTCTATAAATGAAAATGATAGTTGTAGGGGGAGGGGATAATTTTTATATATTACTACGTTATCGGCAACAAAAAAGTATTTGTTGTTAAAATTCCTTCCCGGGCTCTTTGGCCGTGGTTTAATATTTTCTGCAAAACCAGACGTTTCGGGAGTGCTATCGACTTCCATCATCAGTGAAAACCGAGTGCGCTAACGTGAGGTGGTATACGTTAGTGACCACAGTACTGTGGTTAAGGCTGAAGGAAGAAGTAGAAAGAAGTAGTTTGTATGGAAATATCTCATTTCGAAAACGATTTTAAATGTAAATCTTAGATCATGGAAGTCATGTGTGGTTCTCCATACCGATATTATAAATGTTGCCTAATCAGTAGCAACGTCTTCTTCTTCAACACTACAGCCCAACGTGATCCCTGGGTTCCAACAGCAATCTTCTCTAATGTCTACTGTCCATTGCCACCTCATTGTAACCCCTCACATCTATTCTCCTAAGATCTTCTATCACATCATCCAACCGTCTTATCCTAGGTCAGCCCCTCTTCCTGCTTTTACAGACTTGCGCCCTCAAGATTTTCTTTGGCATACGCTGTCATCCATCCGCTGTAGGTGACCTACCATTTTATTCATTAAGCTTTTATGAATCTTACAATATATTCGTACTTCAATAGGTCATCTGTCTCCTGGTTATTTCATATTCTCCATTAATCACCTTCTTTAATAGGGCCATAAACACAACATACGATCTTTCTTTAAAACCTTCTTAGTGTTACTTGTTCCTTTTTAGTCAATGTTCATGCATGTCTCACTTCCATAAGTAAAAACTGATAAGTGTCTTATATACAGTATTTTTATTTTTGCATTACAACCAATGAGTCTGCTCCTCAATAGTCTACTGTTAGCATAATGTGCCCTATTTCCTATTTGTAACCAGTCATGTATTGTCGTATTTATGGACCCTTCATTATCTATCATGTTGCCCAGGTATCTGAACTTATTAACTGCATCTAATGAATTATCCTCTGTGCATAATTTGTATAGATTTTTTATCCTTTCTGATGCAGAAATCAGCACGTGTTTAGTTTTGCTGATACTTTCATTGAGCCCAATCACTGGCAACATAGCGGACCGATATTTACGGAAGCAGTGGCGTAACTATGATGATGGGGGGGGGTCAGGGGACCGATCTTCCTCTCCAGAGTTATTAGAAATTTCAATGAAATTCCATAATCCCTTAACGTAGGCCAGTTACTTGTGTATACATGATTTTATAAAAATTAAACGGGAAGAATCTCGAATATTTGTCCAGGGGAAAATGGGAAGCCTAACCTTCAAGCTAACCTTATGCCCCTTCACCCCCCCTCCAGAAAGCATCGTCTTCTAGGCAGCGATTGAAATAAAACATTCGTATCACTGTCAACCCCTTCTTTATTTACCGACCCACAAATAATTTTCCACCAATAAAACTATAACTTCCCTTTTACCAGAAGTCCATGCCTAACTAGTATACATGAATGTGGGAACAGTCACAGTTTTGTAAAATTTCATTCAGGTATCCTTCCGAGTTTTATTTTTCAGGTACCTGTGAATCGTTCCACATTTCGTCATCTTACTATCCCAGTCAATATCGGTTCAATATGAGATATCACAATCCAGGTAATTTAAACGACTAAATTAAAATAACAAGGTTGTTCTCGCTTGGGTCGGAAAAGGAACGAGGATATCAGATGCGAAATAAACATTGTATCGTTGCACCAGAAGATTTCAGACTACAGAAGGTAATGGTGTGAACACTTGAACCGTATATCTGATATCCGTCTACCCGTGGCTGCCTTGGGTTATCACCCTACTGGGAAAAGAGATGTCGGTAGACCGAGGAGGAGATGCGTTCCAGAAAAGGTCTAGGACCTAATCCTTGGGGTGGTGGTGATGATGATGATAAAACTGTAAGACAGAAAATACAATTTCCATCCACAACTGTGATATCGATTATTGACACAACCGTAATTCATACATACAAAACGATGATACACAAATATAATACTGAACAACAAATGTGGTATCAAACACATGCGCTAACTCTGTAACTCGCAAACTTTCAATAAAGACTGACTTTTTCTCAGTCTACTACTGTTTATATTAAACTTGTTACCCGCGGCTTCGCACGCGAATATTTCGTTTTTAATAAGTATTTTAATAAATTTGTATTGTCTATGTCTGTATGGCGTTCTGTGCTCATTAGTCAAATACTCTCCAAAGCTGTTTTCAACCCTTGTACTATTTCAACTTGTCTAAATTATTATGTTGATGGAACAGAGCCTTTGGAGAATTAAAAGTATACCCGTTTATAAAGCCTTTGGAGATATTTATAAAGTAGCCTACGTGTTAAAACAAACACGCTAAAATCCTTATTTTAAGTGTTACTGTGTTAGAAGCATTGTATAACACATGAAACCTTATGTTTTCCTCAACCATGACTTTTATTTATTTCAGCAGTAAACTAAAATCCAAAAACCGTTGTCACCTAACCTCACAAATGAAAACAACACGTATTCTTGCTTAGCAATACGTAACTAGGACAATTTACAATTAGTACACTTCTTCTTTTCCACATCGTAATGTATCGATACAATCGCATATTATATAAAACATCGAAAATGTACTGCAGGAATGGATAAATGTACAGTTCCGATGCCGCTAAATTGCTTTTGTTTATTTACTTGTTACTATGGTAATAATTAATTCTGGTGTTCACGGTGTTGTTGACATCTTTAGTAGTAGTATTTAATATATTTCATTACTTATTCATTGCATCATCAGAAATACGTATAAACATACATTTTATAATCGTTTAACATAATTAGGTATACAAAATTACAACATATATCGATACAATCGCATATTAAAAACATTAAAAACTGCAGGAACGGACAAAGGTACAGTTCCGATGCCGCTAAATACCATTTGTTTAGTTACTTGTTAGTATGGTAATTAATTCTGTTGTTCACGGTGTTGTTGACATCTTTAGTAGTAGTATTTAATATATTTCATTACTTATTCATTGCATCATCAGAAATACGTATAAACATAAATTTTATAATCGTTTAACAGAATTACAAAATATATAGACGTATCTGTATACAAAATTACAACATATATCGATACAATCGCATATTAAAAACATTAAAAACTGCAGGAACGGACAAAGGTACAGTTCGGATGCCGCTAAATATCATTTGTTTATTTACTTGTTACTATGGTAATTAATTCTGGTCTCCATGGTGATGTTGATATCTTTATACGCGTCAACGAGAAGGCCTAATTAAAAGGGCCTAAATCGTGCGAACGGGACAAAATATCAAATTCTAAGTTAGACAGTATTTTGCGCCTTGTGTCAAAGGTTACATGTGCAAAATTTGGTGGCAATCGGTGTAACGGTGTGGATTTGTATTCAGTACCCATAAATCCTCAGACTTTGAGTTTTATATATATAAATTTAGTAATGACGTCATTCACAAATATGCTTAACTTACTAGTGGTCGAAATCTTTCTAGGCGCTTAACCTAGAAGATTGTAAAACAAACTACGTTAAATATTAATGTATTTTACATTGATATAGAAGATTTTAATGCATTCTATAAATAGTGTGCGTCAATATACATACGTTATACATCAATTGTAAATAAAGTAAGTACACTTGAGTAACATAACCTACCTATTTAACCTAGTATTATTCTAATGACCAATACTTTTACAATAAGACAAACAGTTTTGACAATATCAATCACAATATTGCTCAAAATTCATAATATTTCTTTGAGTGCTGTGGCGTATCTAGAATTTGGCTTGGGGGGGGGGGGTTTATGCAAAAGAAGAAACAAGCTAAGACTACTCAACATTAATCCTATCTTTAAAGTGGCTGAAAAACGCGTGATATCCTGAAATCCGTCCCATTAAAGTAAACGGTAATAGCACAAAAAAAAAACACGTTATTTGAAACACTGTTAAAAGATACTTATTGACTGAACTGATTTTCCTATAGCCTATTTCAAATCTATGGGCTAATTAATAAATTAATTTACCTTTAATAATCCGCCGTGTGACTTCTTATAAATCTCTTCTATTACGCGTTTCGGAGATATTATGCTCCATCTTCAGACAGTAAAATAAAACTATGTCACTCTTACGAGATCGTTAATTAATAAAATGTCAATTTGCATGAGAACTGTACGCGATGGGTGGGTGTGCACCCGTTCAAGTTCAATCTGCTACTGCTGCGCACCAGCTTCAAGTTGTAGCAGATTGGACTTGAACGGTGCGCGCCCAACATAGCGTACAGTTCTTATGCAAATTGACATTTTATTAATTTTAATCTCGTAAGAGTGACACAGTTTTATTTTACTATCTGAAGATGGAGCATAGTCTCCGAAACGCGTAATAGAAGAGTTTTATAAAAAATCACACGGCGGATTATTGAAGTTGAATTAATTTATTAATTCGATTAAGCGACTTGGATATCAGATTAAACATGAATATTAAACTATGGGCCAATTTTGTGTAATAAAGTTGTTTGTATATTTAAAAAGGAGCTACTACTACTATATTAGCGTACACAGCTGGAAAAAATAAAATAAAACAGCATAAAAATTAAGAGATTAACAAAATTCGTCAACTATTTTTACCGTTGGGGTCCGGTCCCGTTCGCCCCCGCCCCGTAAATGCGCCCATGTTATTGAATAAGATTTGGAGGTTCTTCAATATCCAACAAAAGTAATTTCATATCCCCCCCCCCCCAAGCAACAGCTCCTAGTTACGTGACTGTAGGGAAGGAAAGATTGATACATGATACAATCTCCAAATATACACAAGCACGAGATATTCATTGTTGTTTCTGATAGGTCTATTCCTTTGCAGAGTCTTTGATAGGTCTACTTCCATGTATGTCTTGGCCTGCTTTAGCTATATCAGTGATTTTGTTTATGTACGAGGTCGTACTATTGAGCTACTGAATTATAGACAATGATCTACTGTTTGGACGGCTGCCGCGTCTGCAGGGCAGGCAAAAATGAGTGTTGGCCTCAGTGTTGGGGCGGTTATTGCATTTTGTGTACATCCTTGTGGCATCCGCATTGATCTTCATTCCTCCGAGGTGACCTGTTCGAAGACTTGCTATTGTTACAACGGTCTACTTAATCGTCGTAGGTACAGTGGAAACAAAATACAAGACACCAATTAAGTCACTAATCACCAGCTTTAATTTTCACAGTCAAACAGTTCATAATTAACAACACAGTCTCTTATAACAAATCAAATAAAAATTGTTCACACGCAAATAAATGTCAACTAATATTAAAACACAATTGTATTACAATATACCGTCCACTAACTAATACACACTAATACGTCCAAAAACACAACACTTTAACTAATAACCACTTGAACGCACGCAGTAATATCGCTTGTAAACGCGCGACAATAACTGAAAACTAAGCAGCAGGTGTGGGATATTTATAGTCTACTGTGTTCCATAAACATGCGTCCTTAACAAGCCATCGAAAATTCTAAAGGACACTTCAGCGCGACCTTAGCAGAATCACTCACCGCTGGGCTAATTGAGATGGTTCCAGAACGCACGAGACGTGCCGCATAACGTAATACTGCCTCCATGTCAAATGTCACGTAGGCCACCGCATTACATTCCGGATCCCTCTGAAACGTTCGTTAAACACGTAGATTGTTCTGTGATGTCGTAACACAACCCCCTCCTTAAGCCTGTTCGTCCCGAACTGGCAACCCGTCTCTGAAGTAATACTTAGCCAGGCGATCTAGGTGGATGACTTTGAACTTTCGCTGTCCTTCCTGTTGAATCCGATAAACAACATCGTTGATTCTTTTTTTCACAGTGTAGGGTCCTTCCCAGTTAGACTGAAGCTTAGGTGAGAGACCACGACGGCGCTTTGGGTTGAACAACCAGACCTGATCTCCTTCTTGGAAACCCACACTATTGCTGCGAATGTCATACCGAGTTTTCATTTTATCACTGGCAAACTTCAGCCGTCCTCTTACCAAGCGATTCATTTCTCGCAGTTGGTTTTCCAATTGCGAGGAATAGTTCTGTGGCTCTTGGGACTGAGTCTCAGGTGATCCGAACACTAAGTCCCCAGGAAGACGAATCTCCTGCCCAAACACCAATTTTGCTGGAGTCATGCCGGTTGTGTCGTGTACTGATGATCTATACGCCATAAGGAATAGTGGTATACGTTGGTCCCAGTCTGTTTGGTTCTTGTCAACAACCTTCGAAAGATGCTGCTCAAGTGTCCTATTGAATCTCTCAACCATCCCGTCCGACTGAGGATGCAGAGGCGTTGTCCTGGTCTTTCGAATTCCGAGCAGACGGCATAATTCTTTAAACACTCCTGATTCGAAATTTCTCCCTTGATCCGTATGGATTTCCATAGGGGCTCCATAACGGCAACAGAAGTTGTGAACTATCTGCTTTGCCACAGTGGTAACTTCCTGATTTGGAATTGCGTAAGCTTCCACCCACTTAGTAAAGTAATCACTTACAACCGTGATGTACCGGTTTCCATCGTCAGTAACTGGGAATGGTCCAGCAATGTCTATGGCAATTCTCTCGAAAGGCAGTCCAACGTTATACTGTCTCATTTTCCCCCTGCATCTGGTTTGTGGGCTCTTGCTTGCAGCACATATTTCACATGTCCGAACCCATTCCTCTACGTCGTGGCGAAGATGAAGCCAGTAGAATCGATTCCGTATTTTGTTAGGGTTTTGTTAACACCAAGATGGCCTCCAGACGTCCCATCATGCATCTCCTTCAAAACAGACTGCACTTTACTTCGGGGAACTATCAACTGCATGACCACGTCTCGTCCATCTGCACTTTCCCAAGCCCTTTTCAGCAATCCATTCTCTAAGGTAAGGGATTCCAATTGTGCCCAGTAGCCCTTCAGCACTTCCGAAACGTGGCAGATATCTTGCCAATCAGGGCTGTGACCTTCCTCCTTTTGACGTCAACCTCCGTTAGTCTACGCAGAAACGCAATCCACCATCCTTCTTCGCTACCAGCACTACCGGAGAAGACCAAGCACTTGATTGGCGAATGCTCGATTACTCCCTGTGTCAACATATCCTGTACCAACCGAGACATTTCCTCTTGCTTAGCTAATGGAGACCTTCGAGGAGGTTGGCGTATCGGTGTTGTGTCCCCGGTATTGATGCGATGTTGTACAAGAGAGGTTCTTCCCAATGACTGTCCCCGAACTGCAAAAGAATCTTTGAATTCATGTAAAAACTTTCTGAGTTCTTTTACCTCACCACTTGAGAGGTCGTTAGAAGATATGTTCAATAATTCCTGCAGTTCCTCTGGTAATTTGGAAGTGTCCGAAGAACTAGATCTTCGTTGCGTCATTCCGGCTACCCAGGCCACAGGAGTCAATTTGCCTAGGAGTGTATTGCTTTGTAGAGTGACAGCTCGATCCAAAATATTCACCACTCTAATAGGTACATTTCCCGTTTCGTCAGGTTTTACTAAACTTGGTTTTACTAAACTTCAGGCAGTTAGTATGCCCGGTGTGCTAACTACCTGGGGTTCGAATATAGACCATTGGTTGCCCCTAGTATTTACCTCGGTTCTAACCATGATGATCTTTTCGGAGTTTGGCGGAACAGTTATGGCCACTTGGTTAATGACGTCCGTCAATTTTTCTGATGTAGTCATTGAGGAGAGCATTACCTCTTCTCCTCCGATTCTCAAGACATTGTTTTTGAAGTACTTGATGACTAAACTCAAGTCGACCGAGGCGTAGGGTGTATCTCCACTTTCCAAACACTTTTACAGGCCGTCCAGTAGCTGTTCGCAAGCTGCAAGAGCACCAGATTGGCTTGAGATCTTTCACCACGTCGGGCCGCACAATGGAAACTGTTGCGCTTGTGTCAACTGTAATCGAGGTTGACCTTTCTTGAACGAATCCGGTAACCACCAAGCTCCCGCTGTTTTTCTGAAGTGTAGAAATTGCGTTTTGTCTAGGGGCTTCGTTCCTCCAGTTAGTCAGCACACGCCCCGGTGTACCGACTATTGCTCGTTTCCCTGCTGCTGAATTCTAACCTGACAATCTCGTTGTAGATGTCCAGGTTTCCCACATCTATAACACTTCGGTCTTCCATCCTTTCTTATTTTATTCTGTGGCGCCGACCGTCGAGCCTCTGTTCGTTGTTCTTCTTCCTCATCATCTGTGCCGTCGCGATCTTTTAGCGTGCGCACTTTATGACTTGTCCAACCAGATGCTGATTTGGCGGCCTCAAATTGCAAAGCATGTACCAGGGCGTCCGCACTGTTCTGGTGTCTTGCCATTCGTAACACTTGCTGTAGTTCGTTTTCTCGGACACCGGCAGGAAATGTCTGCATCGCAAAACTCGTTCGAAAAGCTTCTGGCGCTTCAGGATAGGCCAGTCTAATTAGTCTGTCGATACTTGCTTCAAACTCTTGAAGGCTTTCCCCGGAATGCTGTCGCCTTACTCTCAACTGGTTGCAGTACACATCTCGCAAATGTTTATCACCATACCGTAGTTCCAGAGCTTTTATCAATTCGGCATAGGTGTTTTGGCTGTCAGATAGCACTTTCTGTAGTAATGCTGCCGCAGATTCTTTTAATGCAAGAACGAGTGAAACAGCCTTCTCTTTCTCTGTCCAATTATTTGCGCGTGCAGCAGCTTCAAATTGGGGAACGTACGTTGCCCAGTGACTGCCTCCATCAAAGGTTCGAGTTTTGACATGAACTGTCCCTACTGCAGGCAACGTGACTTTCTCTATTAACTTATTTTCTGTGTCTCTTTCTGTCTTTATTATTGGTACACTCTGTTCAGAAATTTGTTTTGGTTGAATGTTCATGCACTGTTCAACTTCACTTTTAATTTGTTCTCTTATATTTGCCATTGAGTTTTTACTTCAGATATTTTTTTTGACATAGCTTCTTCCACAGTCGAGACAGATTTTTCTACTTCAGATATTTTTGTAGACACTGATTCTTCAACACTCGAGACAGACTTTTCTACTTCAGGTATTTTTAATGTCATTGATTCTTGTACCTCCGATATTTTGTAACTTGTTTATTAAGCTCACCACGTAGGAGACCCAACTCTGCAGCGGTTTGTTCTTGTGTCTGCTTTTGCTCCTGTATTAACTCTTTGATGTCTTCTGTTTACTGCTTACGTTTTTCATCCGGTCGTCTTTCTGCTTCTTCCGCCTCCTGCCTACGTTATTCTTTTTGTCTTTCTTCTGTTTCTAGCATTATTGCTTTCTGACGTTCCTCAGGCTCTTCTCTTTATTGTCTTCGTTCTTCTTTTGTCTCTTCCCGTGTCTGCCGCAGCGGCGCTTGGAAAGCTCCCATCATCTGACTAGCATCTGTCTTGTACAAACTGTCACTGTTTCCACTGTTAACCATTCTACCCCGCTTCCGACACCACTGTTACGACGGTCTACTTGAGCGTCGTAGGTACAGTGGAAACAAAATACAAGACACCAATTAAGTCACTAATCACCAGCTTTAATTTTCACAGTTAAACAGTTCGTAATTAACAACACTGTCTCTTATAACAAATCAAATAAAAATTGTTCACACGCAAATACATGTCAACTAATATTAAAACACAATTGTATTACAATATAGGCTACCGTCCGATTATAAAACACAACACTTAACTAATAACCACCTGAACGCACACAGTAATATCGCTTGTAATCGCGCGACAATAACTGAAAACTAAGCAGCAGGTGTGGGCTATTTATAGTCTACTGTGTTCCATAACATGCGTCCTTAACAAGCCATCGAAAATTCTAGAGGACACTTCAGCGCGAACAGAAACACGCGCAGAAATACGCACCGCCGGGCTAATTGAGATGCTTCCAGAACGCACGAGACGTGCAGCATTACGTAATACTGCCTCACATGTCAAGTGTCACGTAGGCCACCCCATTACATTCCGGATCCCTCTGCAACGTTCGATAAACATGTGGATTGTTCTTTAATGTCGTAACACTATTATGGCACAGGTCCTTCTGTCAGCACTGATTTCCAGTATATGGGATTGATTTATTTCGTCCAACCCTCGTGATTTTGTTGGAATTCGTGTAAATTGTGCCCGTTCATTGGCGTCAGAAAAAGTTATAAGTTGTTCGTACAACTCCTGTGATTTTGGTGGAATTCAAGTAAACTCTGCCTAGAAAAGACTCTGGAATTCAAGATCGTCGACATCAGAAAGGCCTAGGCGATCTTTTGTTCATCACTAGGCGAATTCAGTCAAATGTATATGACGAGGTCAGGTTGACTGAGTAAGGGGCGGGGCTAGCAAGGACTGGGCGGTAAGTACTGCCTCCTATTGGTTGAATGTAACCGGTGATGCGTGGGAGGGTTAGTATATATATAAGGGAAGTAGGTATTTTAATGTTGTTGTAGGAAGAACTTGATAATGGTTGCGAAACCGAAAGGCCTCGTTCGAGGAAAAAGTGTATATAGCAGGGAAGCAACAAAATTTGACAAAGTTATCAAACGGTTGATAATGATGAAAAAGTAGAAGAAATTACAAATGAAATTAATTATTTGAAGGAACAGCTTGCAGTTAATAAGGGAAAAGTAAAACATCATGGTCACTTAACAGGAAAACATAGAGGGGCTGCCCATAGTCATCGTAATACGTATACACTGTTAACATCCAACATTTTTACTGGTATATATTCATAATTTAGCTGGATATGGTGTTCATCTGTTTATTAAAGAATCGGGTGATACTGATAAAGAAAATTTAGCTGTAATACCAAATAATGAAGTTATAAATATTTCTTTAGTAAAAATGTTTTCTGTATAATGTTATAGTCTATAGTAGTTGTCACAGCTATAAGGAGCCGTTCATATTTAAGAGGTATCAGTGGTATGAATTAAGTAAGGATAGGGGGGGGGCGTAAAGCCGTAAAGGATTCCTGCGGGGGGCCCAGTATAAAGAGTTACACCACTGCGTCGGAGGCAAATTGTAGTTTAACAATTGCTTCTTCAGTGCTGTCACCTTCTGCGATGATGATATAAGTTACAGTCTGTAAAATGAACGGTGGCGGTTGGGACAGGACAGACCGACTTTCACGCTCACTAGCACACACGCAGCGGATTATACCTGGCCCTTGGTGGCCGCCGTGACTCACATACTGGACATTTCTAAGCGCAAGAGCATTTGTTTACTGTGCTAAAAATTTGCAAATCTGTTATTGTTTTTGAATTCTGCACAAAATTATAAGAAAAATGATACCAAACAATAACTATCAACAAGCAATCACTGTCTTTTGCTGTCATAATGAGGTTATATTAATATCACCAATTATAATATTGTAGGGTAGTCGCATTCTGTAAACTATTCTCAAAATCATTTTAAAAATTATTATAGGATTGTTTGCATTGACGATAAATGTCATACAAGGAAAGGTTAAAGCTATTATTACTAAGATTAAGACTATTGGTAATTTGAATAATTTCGGCTGTAGGTAATTTTATTGTTACTTATAAAGAGCTATAATAGTACGTAGGCCTATGTCTAATTTGTGTACATATTTAGTTATTTATATTTTACTAACGATTATCATGTATATTATTGTATGAATACGAAAAAATAAAATTTGAATTTGAGTGTAACAATATTTTATTTTTATTATTTTTCCACATCAACAGTAGTCGCTTGATCAGATTTTTATAGTGTTGAAAACAGAGATTTGTCGCAATTATGTCGTGTTTAGACTCATTTTTCTTAAAATTTCGTGGAGGTTACAAAAATAATAATTTCGTTTGGCATCAAAATTAAAAAGTTGTAATTATGTTGTGGACGGCACACTTAGCGAATCATACGTGTGGCGCGCGGGCCGGCTGCGAGTGTGCGTGCGTCAGTGAGGGGACCTCAGGCAGTCTGGCCGGTCCCAACCGCCACCGTTCATTTTACAGACTGTAAGTGAAAAAAAATAAAATAAATATATTAAATACAGTTAAACGTGGCTGTCATCCGAAAAAACAACTATTATAAAAAATTCCGAGCACATAAGACCACGAGCGAACATATCGATTTCAGAAATTTATCATTATTCGGACAATAAAATTAAGCTTTTATTATTTACTTTATTTATCTTTTTAGTCGAAAGTAAATAAATAATACAGTCGCAGTCTAATAACAATAAATTGTATTTATTACTACTAGTATTACTTTTTTCTTCTTCTTCTTCGTACGATACGTGTAGAAAAAGAATAAGAAGTCAGTGAACTGTTAGGTAGGTAGGTAGGTGTTGGTGCCGCGGCGGCGTTTGTACAAAAGACACAACGACGACGACAACAACAAAACAAAATATATATACAGAGAGAGTCGTGATGAGCCGACGAGCTCAGCCCAAGCGTATAGAGCAGCAAGTAATGTCAGCAATGTAAGGGACCTCACCAAGACAAAACAAAGACAAAAAAAATATTAAAAAGATTTCAGCGGGTTACATAATTAGTTAAAACAGAGTTTTGGCAAGCGGGACAAAGCACAACGCGCCCGCCCGCGCGCGCACACACAGGTACGCACAAAGAGAGAGATAGAGCCAGGGAGTGTGAGAGAGAGAGAAGTAGTAATAAACCGCGGGGCAGATGGTCGGGTATATAGTAGTTAGGATTCTCTGTCTCGCTCAGTGCCCGCTCGCTGTGTCTGATCGCTTTCGTCAGGGTCGAACGATCAAAGGCGCCGCTGCCATCTCGTTCGCTCTCACTCGCTCCGGCGCGGGCGCACTCGCCCGTAACCAGCGTACAGTGTCACATCCTTGAAACACCGACGCTGTGCCGTGCAGTAAACTGGGTTTGGAAGGCGACAACAGACGCTATGCTCCTCTAAACATTTTGGACAGTCAGCTCGTCCACATTAAATAACGACACTGCTTTCTGTAAACTGCCTTAACGTGATGACCCATGTTTATGGAAATTAAATTATTGCGCAACAATGAATCGAGGAGATAGTAATGAAGACATTACATGTCGACCAGGCAAAGAGAAGGTGTAAGTACTAGGGCTGTGCTGTAGACTACTCAGTGCCGGATTTACCACTAGGGCGACTAGGCCTCGGGCTACGAGGGGGCCACAACCTAACAGATACCGGTATAAGTATTTTTATAAAAGTAGGAGGCACTTTGATTTATTTACGTATGATTTTTTGAAATTAAATTTCCCGCAACTTTATTTGTGTATCCTTTCCTCGAGTTGTATCTTTAGTCGAAGAATTAAAACAAATCTAGACCTATTTTTTTAATTTTATAAAATTTATAAGAAAAAGAATTGATGTGTTATACCTAGGCAATAAAAAATAAATTTTTAATATGAAATTTCTGAATAAGCTTAGATAAGTTACTCTACTTAAAAAATAAATAAATTTGCTCAATTCTTTTGCATTGTTCTTAATCTTTTGAAAACGTTTGCTAAATGAAAGCACGCTTTTTGATAGTAGCCTGCTGGTTTTAAATATGATAGTATTAATCTTATATCAAATTACTTCTGCAGTAGATATAGTTCTTTAAAGTCACAGCGTGGGGGCGCTCAGAAAACGTGGCCTAGGGCCTCAAGAATCTTAAATCCGGCACTGGCTGTAGTCAATCCTGTGGAATATAAATATTACGAATGATGTAAAACGGGGTGTATATATATACATATATATACTCTATATTGTATATATAAACCTTTAGTAGAAAATCATCATCATCCTTCAGCAATTATTAAATAAAAAATGGTTTGTTCCGATCCCAAGCAGACAGTCTGCAGCTGGTCACTCCAACAGTTCTTCGGCTGTTTTGTTGGGCGATTTTCCGTAGTTGTTTGGAGACGCGACAGTCACCCATTCGGTTACGACGTTCCGACCCATTTTAGAAGATACTGGACAATTCTATGAAGCATACGCATAATATTCAACTCATGCCGTCCATCGACATATCTTTTGCGGTCTTGAAGATTTTATCCTGCCACGTGGCTGAGAAATCTCATTTCGGCCGCTAGAAAACGGCTGGCCTGGGACTTCGTTAAAGTCCAATTCTCAGACCCATGGACAAGTAGGGGGGGGGAGCCATCACTTAGGCGTGTTTCGGCCGTGCTTCTTTACTCGTTGATTTTAGAGTTCTCCTGGTGGTCCCACACATGTGGTTCAACTTGTACAGCTTCTTCACCACATCTCAGTTTGTGGCGTAAGACACAACAGTACCGTCTACAGCAATTTTTACTCGTATGGGATCAGCTCCATGTAAAGCCATCACCTTGGTCTTCAGAGTGGAGATCTGTAATCCGACGAAATCCTTACACATAGGTAGCAGAAAGAATTGCATTATATAGAGCGAACGTGTGGAAGATCTCAGGGGAAAATGAGGAAAAACTGAAAACGATGAAAATGAGTTTCTGGAGAACGAAATGTTGTTTAAAAGGCTACTTAAACGACTCACTGCGACTACATGGGGAGCAAATCAAGATGTTCTGACAACTGCATATAAGAGCTACATTCGGCCGCTATTGGAATATGGCGCAGAAGCAACTATTACTGCCTCCAATGCAGCATGCCAGAAACTTCACTTGGTCCAAAATGCAGCCCTTAGAACGATAACTGGTGCGCCAAAATCAACTCCTATACTTGCCATGGAGTCACAACTGCAAGTCGAACCTATCCAAGTAAGACGGGAAAAGCTGTGCCTCATATCCTGGGAGAGATGTAAAAGAGCCTACCAACAACGGTGGAATAACTATAAAACAGCGACAGAAAGGCTGAAAACTCAGAAATGCCCGATTGCGATCTATGAAGAACTCCAACGCAAATATGACATAGAACCAAATGAGGCAGCACCATTTATACATCACCGTGAATTCTTTAGCCAACTCCCAAATGCTAACTTGAAACTCTTCGACCATAATAAGACCAAAACTGAGTCGAATGAAGCCGAGCTTCGTCAAGCAGCCTTACACACTGTACAAAAACATTTTCCCGCTGATCAGTGGATACGAATCTACACAGACGGATCCTGTATACCATCTACAGGGGCAACAGGGGCTGGGTTCTACAGCTCTCTATTTGAAGGCCACCTCGCTGTAGGAGGCCGGCTAAGCAACTATGACGGAGAGGTAGCAGCCATAAAGGCAGCATCTATTGAGCTTGCCAAGATCTCACCACCTAACAAAGCCGTCTTCCTCATAGATTCGACTGCAGCGATTCAAAACGTGACCTCAAATGGTGATACAAACTGCTCCCTGACAATTGAGTGTAGGCGAGAACTGCAGAACCTTGTACAATTAGGCTGGCAGATTGAACTGCAATGGGTACCCAGCCATGTCAACATCATGGGAAATGAAAAAGCCGACATCCTCGCCAAAATGGGCGCAGCACTACCTCAGCCGGAGACCCCCAGCTCATATGCATCTGCGAAAGCACGAATAAATTCCTCAATAAGCCTATGGCTAAAAGAAAAACAATTAAGAGCCTGTGTGGGAAAAAGATGGGCAACATTGGTTACGGACGGCCCCATCAACAGAACTCTACCCCGAGCAACTAGTGTTGCTCTTTTTAGAACTACAACCGGTCATGACTACCTGGCCTCCCACCTGCACCGCATTGGCGTGTTGTCGTCTCCTGAATGTGTTCTCTGTGGATACGCTTCCATGAATGCGGATCACCTAATTGCATGTCCAGCCTTGATTTCAGACACGGAAGTCCAAGACGAAGATGGTACGGCAAGGCTCTCACGTCTCTACTGGTCAGCGCGCCGCCTAATGGCCCAACAGCCAAGGGTGGGCGTTGGCTAGTAAGTAAGTAAGTAAGTAAGGATTACAATAGGTTTAGAATTAAAACGGTTAGAATTCAGGCCATACATCAGTTGTGTATCGTCAGCTAAGTAGGCCTAAAGGTAGAAATTGACAGATGGCCGTCTAAAATATGACACTGGACACCGACCCAACGGAGAAACGAAGGTAAAGTTTGTGCACATCATTAAACAACTGCTGCGCCGACAGCAGATGACGAGGACGCGACGAGTCGGCTCTGTTGAAGGCGGTAAGCTGCGGTTGATGAATACTAACTGTGCACCAATCAGGCTGCCCCGTTAGTGAGATGAGATTACCGTTTTGAATCCACGTTGCCACAATTGGTATTCATCAACCGCAGCTTCAGTGACGTCGTATCATCGTCTTTCTGCTGTCGGTATAGCCGCTATTTAATTATGTGCTGAAGCATGTCAACAACATATCTATACTGATGCGAGATAAAAAATCGGTATGGAGAACCATACATGACTTCCATGTTCTAAGATTTATATTTAAAATCATTTTAGAAATGAAATATTTCCATAGAAACTACTTCTTTCTACTTATTGCTTCAGCCTTAAAATGTACTGCTGTCACTAACGTATACCACCTCTCGTTTTCGCACTCGATTTTTACTGATGATGGCAGTCAATGGCACTGCCGAAACGTCTGGTTTTGCAGAAAACATTGGACTACGGCCAAACAGCCGGGGAATGAATTTTAACAACAAACTAGTTCTTTGTTGCCGATAACGTACTACACATATACAAAATTATCCCCTCCTCCTTCAACTATCATTTCCATTTATAGAAAATTACCCCCACCCCGTTCAAGTAGCCTCATCATTTACAGATATTTCATCTACGTTTCTAAAGTGGATTACTGTGATCTTCTTATCAGGATACTTTAGCCTATTTATCAAAATTAAGTACTTTACTCTTGTTAAAATATAAAACGTTGCAGGTAAACTACCCTTTCCCCGTAACCGATCTTCACCAAAATCAATAGGCCTTGAGTCCTCTACAACTCAAGCATATATGTAAAAAATTATTTGATTCTGTTTGAATTTACGGCAGTTATCGTTCGTCATAAAAAAATTACTCTTGCTAAAACATAAAATGTTGCCGGTAAACTACCACTTTCCTTTAACCGATCTTCACCAAAATCAACAGGACTTGAGTCCTTTACAATTCAGGAACGTATGCAAAAAATTATTTGATTCTGTTTGAATGTGCGGCAGTTATCGTTCGTCATAGAAAAAAATTACCCTTGTTAAAACATAAAAGGTTGCAGGTAAACTACCCTTTCCCCGTAACCGATCTTCACCAAAATCAACAGGCCTTGAGTCCTCTACAACTCAAGCATATATATAAAAAATTATTTGATTCTGTTTGAATTTACGGCAGTTATCGTTCGTCATAAAAAAATTACTCTTGCTAAAACATAAAATGTTGCCGGTAAACTACCACTTTCCTTTAACCGATCTTCACCAAAATCGACAGGACTTGAGTCCTTTACAATTCAGGAACGTATGCAAAAAATTATTTGATTCTGTTTGAATGTGCGGCAGTTATCGTTCGTCATAGAAAAAAATTACCCTTGTTAAAACATAAAACGTTGCAGGTAATCTACCCCTTTCTCTTAACCGATCTTCACCAAAATCAATATCGTTCGTCATACAAAAATTACTCTTGCTAAAACATAAAATGTTGCCGGTAAACTACCACTTTCCTTTAACCCATCTTCACCAAAATCAAAAAGACTTTTATGGAAGCCGCCAGCCGCGCGGACTGTGTCAAGGCCGCAATTAATTACGTCGTAGTATAGATCTAACGCGCAGTATGGAATAATCTAGTATTTCCGGGGGTTATAAATACCAGTACTCAACGACGTTCAGTTTCAGTTATAGTTGCGAAATATTACAGTGCGGTTCGAGTTTATTGTCGGGCGATTACAAGTGATTACTCTGTGCCTTCAAGCGGTTATTGTGGCGAAGTGTTGTGTTTTATAATCGGGCGGTATAATTGTAATACAATAATTGTGTTTTATATTAGCTGACATTTTGTTGTGTGTGAACAATTTTTATTTGATTTGTTGTAAGAGACTGCGTTGTGATTAACGAACTGTTTAACTGTGATAATTAACGCTGGTGAATAGTAAGGTAATTGGTGTCTTGTAGTTTGTTTTCCACTGTACCATACGACGATCAGTTAGACCGTCGTAACAGTATTATATGCTTGATAATGCGTTTTTGTATAACAAGAAACAAAACAATCTTATTTTTTATTTACATTATTTGCTAAATATTTGCTTGTCTCGTTTTTTATGCACGATAGGGAAAAAACCTCAAGTACGCGTAATTCAACCTGTCAAGAGTTGTGAACATGAGCGCGTCACATTGATTGATTGGCTCTTGCATAACGTGACAGCAACCTTATTTTGGACTGTACCTTCTTCAGGACAATGTTACCGAGACAATTAGCGGTATTATGCGTGTGTGTGTGTGTGCGCGCGCGCGTGTGGCCATCAATCAATCACCGTGCCGCAATGCCGGGGACAAACAAAATGCCAAATACATAATCTTGAGTTGTAGATACTGTGGTGACTCCGATTGCGGTATGATAACACTTTTTGCGGCGAGGTTTGGACAAAGAAGGTGATATTATATTGTTTCACGTTTTTATTTAGTGTCACCGACAGGCGTGATGATGTATCCGTTGTGGTTAGATCAGTGGCGTATCTAGAATTTGGCCTTGGGACGTCCGTGGTCCGGCTTCATACAAAAGGAAAAAAAAAACAGGTGAAGACTAATAACAGCACAAAGAGGCTGAAAAACGTGTAATAACATCTTTAAATCAATCCCATTAATGGAAACGGTAATAAAACAGTAAAAATACGTGTTACTAAAACATAAAACATTGTTTAGAAGATACTGAGTTGATTTCCCCAATATTTCATATCTTAAACGTATAAGCAAATGCTCTGTAATAAACCTGTTACTATACGCTTATTTAAAATATCGGTATGGAGAACCATACATGACTTCCATGTTCTAAGATTTATATTTAAAATCATTTTCGAAATGAAATATTTCCGTAGAAACTACTGTACTTCTTTCTTCAGCCTTAACCACAGTACTATGATCACTAACGTATACCACCTCACGTTAGCGCACTCGATGTTCACTGATAATGGCAACCGCTGGCACTGCCAAAATGTCTGGTTTTGCAGAAAACATTGGACCACGGCCAAACAGCCCGGGAAGGAATTTTAACAACAAACTATTTCTTTGTTGCCGATAACGTAGTATAGGCTTACATATAAAAAATTATCCCTCCCTTCAACTATCATTTTCATTTATAGAAACTTACACCCTCCCCCTTCAACTACTCTTTTCATTTATGTATATTTCATCTACCTTTCTACAGTGGATTATTATGGTCTTCTTTTCAGGATACTTTATTTATCAAAATGAAGTATTTTCCACTTGTTAAAACGTAAAACGTTGCAAGTAAACTACCCCTTCTCCTTAACCGATTTTCACCAAAATCAATAGGCCTTGAATCCTCTACAAATCGAGCACATGTGCCAAAAAGTATTTGCTTCTGTTTCACTTTGCGGCAGTTATCGTTCGCCATAGAAAACGTATTGTTCGCCACAAACACGCAGATAGACAAACAGACACAAAAACACTTTTCTTCATGTTTTGAGGGTAATACAATCAGAATCAGTCCTTATACCTCGAACACGATTTTTCAGCGATCACCATACTTCCATTTTCTTCCGGAACATGGAAGTAAAAAGGCAAAAGATAGCCAACCAAATACCAAGAGGAGCATCGGTCGGCCAAGGATGAGGGGGAGTGACAGCGTGTAGGACCGTTGTTATAGAACAGGACAGAGTCCTAACAAGAAAGTTGAAGAAGAAGAAGAAGAAGAAGAAGAAGAAGAAGAAGAAGAAGAAGAAGAAGAAGAAGAAGAAGAAGAAGAAGGTAGAAGAAGAAGAAGAAGATATGCGGAAGGTAAAAGCAGAAGACGAAATAGTAGATAATCTTCAGACAAGCGAGTTTGTCACGTAACGTTATTTTTAAAACTGGACAGGTTCTGGTGACATTTCAGAAACTATACAACAACAATAGTATCAACTGTGTGAGTAACAGGATTTGACTGAAGAAGGAACGAGCGCCGGCCGACTGACTGCCGGTGAACATCAAAGGGAAACAAATTATTTCACATTAACAGCGGCAAAATGCTTTTACCGGTCTCCGCTACTGTGCGCGCGCGCGTCGCAGTGTTTTCCTGCTTTTAGCGTTCTATTCAGCAGAAAGAGACTGGCGGCCGGCCGTACATACACAATAGCTACCGGACTAATGACGTTTCACAAAATGTATTTCCGACTATTTATAAATACGTACCTTACCTTTGTCGTGGTGGTCGGTGTGTTTCTGATGTTGTGTGCGTTGGCCCGTGCACATCTACTGCACGACCTCTACGTTCAATAAAAGTGAAAAACATACGACTTCGTTCATGGTATAAACGAGTACGATTGAAAAGCTGATAAAATTTGTTGATTAATTACTTGAAAAATTGTCTCTTTATTCATCAAAATTTCTTCAATAGTCCGCGCTTCACGGTTTGTCTCCAACAATTCTATACACAGAGACCTAAAATTTCCTACTGTAAGAGAAGAAATTGTGCGCCTCTGCAGGAAACACTTTTTCTAAATTAGAATACCATCTTAACCCCCGTAGCAATTAATTTGTTGGACAATAGTGAAGACATTTACAGACTAAAAAGAGATAAATTGTAAGACCTACCCTTCAGATTCAACGAATACGTGTAATCTGTATTATCTGTATTGTAATGTGTGTGTTATATGTACTGTAGTATCTGTATCATTTGTGTTCATGTCAACATTAAGCGTTAATGCCAACTGCTATTTCTGCCTTTTAGGCTCAGTGTTTAATATATTGAAGTAATGTACTCTGTTCATGCCAACAGCAAGTGGTAGTGATTTTCTGTTTACTTGTTTACATGTTTGCCCATTCAGTCTTTTAATTTGTGTATGTGTTTAATCTGCAGACGATAACAAGAAGAGCTGTCACTGGTCACCTCTTCAAATAATGTACGTGTATTATGTCACGCAATTTGTTCAATGTTCGCAAGTCGAACAGATTACAAATTTTCAACAAATTAAAAAAAAATCTAAATTATTGTCCTGTTCAAGGTAATTTCCTCGGGTATAATACAACAATGCCAACGTCTTCCATGTTCCATGTTCCATTAGGAAACGGAAGTATGGTGATGGCGAAAAACCTCGTGTTCGGGGTAAGGGCTCATTTTGATTGCACTACCCTCAAAACGTGAAGAAAAGTCATTTTCTGAAAAGTCTCTCTCTCTGTCTGTGTGTGTGTGTGTGTGTGTGTGTGTGTGTGTGTGTGTGTGTGTGTGTGTGTGTGTGTGTGTGTGTGTGTGTGTGTGTGTGTGTGTGTGTGTGTGTGTGTGTGTGTGTGTGTGTGTGTGTGTGTGTGTGTGTGTGTGTGTGTGTGTGTGTGTGTGTAATGTTTTCTATGACAAACGATAACTGCCGTAAATTTCAAATGTAATCAAATAATTTTTTGCATATGTGCCCGAGTTGTAGAGGACTCAAGGTCTGTTGATTTTGGTGAAGATCGGTTACGGCGAAAGGGCAGTTTACCTGAAACATTTTTTGTTATAACAAGAGTAAAGTACTTAATTTTGATAAATAAAGTATCCTGATAAGAAGATCTTAATAATCCACTGTAGAAACGTACATGAAATATACACAAATGAAGAGGCTAGTTGAACGGGGTGGGGGTAATTTTCTATAAATGAAAATTATAGTTGAAGGGGGAGGGGTAATTTTTATGTGTACTACGTTATCGGCAACAAAGTAGTAGTTTGTTGTTAAAATTCCTTCCTGGGCTGTTTGGCCGTAGTCCAATGTTTCCTGCAAAACCAGACGTTTCGGCAGTGCCGTCGACTGCCATTATCAGTGAAAATCGAGTGCGATAACGTGTGGTGGTTTACGTTAGTGACCACAGTACTGTGGTTAAGGCTGAAGCAATAAGTGGAAAGAAGTAGTTTCTATGGAAACATTTCATTTCGTAAATAATTTTAAATATAAATCTTAGAACATGGAAGTCATGTATGGTTCTCCATACCGATAATCGTTTGGTGAAAGTAACAACTTTAGATAACTTAGAGTCTGATAATCACACTTTTAGTGGTGTAGATAAGTTTGTAGGCTAAATCTTGGAACAGAACTCAATGACGAGAAATAAATACAAGAAGTAAACATAAGAATCTTGGCTGGAAATAGAGCATATTATGCAAATCTTAATCTTCTCAAGTCCAAGCTTCTGTCTCGTAACACCAAATGAAAGTAAATGGAAAATGAAATCAGACCAGTCGTGACTTACGGAGCTGAAGCATGACCACTCACGGCTGTATCAATAAACTCGTTGAGACTGTTTAAAAAAGAAAATAGTCAGAAAGATATACGGCCCAATAATGGAAGCACGAGAGTGGAGATGCCTTCGAAATGCTGAAATTGATGAAATATTGGAGCGGGAAGACATAGTGCACTTCATAAGGGCAAGGCGGATAAGCTGGCTGCCGGGAGAGAGAATGCCACGGGAGAGAGTGCCCAAGCAATTGCTAAATGGAAACATGGAAGGAACAAGGAGAAGGGCCAGGCCCAGATGGCGATGAGTACATGAGGTGGAGGAAGACTTAAGAAGAATGGGCGTACACAACTGGACGAACGTTGCAACAGAGAGAGTGAACTGGAGGCGAGTTGTGGCGGAAGCCAAGTGTCATCCCGGCCTTTAGAGCTCCGGAAGAAGAAGAAGAAGAAGAAGAAGAAGAAGAAGAAGAAGAAGAAGTAGGAGAACTGTAAGCAATCTTACAATAAATGTTAAATATTCCAAATATTTATTGGAATTTGTGCTAGTCAGTTTCATGAAAGATGAACATTGGTGAATAGTTTAGCAAAGACCCTATTGTCGTAAGACAGTTTTACTGAAGAGGAAGAATTCACCCCGACAATGCACCAACAAACACGTTATTTCTTGTCCAGGAATTTTACCCAAACAAAAGCATGGTAATGATAACGCAACAGCCGTATTCTCCGCGTAGAATACATGCTAATACAATATGTTCCTCTTCCCAATACTGCAGAAACACTACTTCTCGCGACTCTTAAAACAAAACTCGGTAATCGAGTTGAATAATACCACGCAGCAAAACGTGCACGAACATTAAACATCGGTATGGAGAACCATACATCACGTACATGTTCTAAGTTTTGTATTTAAAATCATTTACTTGAATTCGGTCCGATAATTTCTAACAAGTTAGGCGTGTTCCTTAAAAAAAGAGTTTTATTTTTGCCAAATTGAAATGAAATGTTTTCATAGAAACTACTTCTTTGTTGCCGATAACGTAGTACACATATAAAAAATTATCACCTTCCCCCCCTTCAACTATCATTTTCATTTATAGAAAATTACCCCCTCCCCTTCAACTACTCTTTTTATTTATAGATATTTCATCTACCTTTCTACAGTGGATTATTATGACCTTCTTTTCAGGATACTTTATTTATCAAAATTAAGTACTTTACTCTTCACGATATTAATTGATGACTCGTTGGGTACTCGGTGAAACAAATTAATACGAAGGGTTTTAAAAATACATAAACACTTGGTACGTTTCACGCTTAAGAAATCGAAACAGCTGTCAGAGTTAAATAAAATCTGTGAAACGTACCAAGTGTTTATATATTTTTAAAAACCTTTATACTTTACTCTTGTTAAAACATTAAACGTTGCAGGTAAACTACCCCTTCCCCTAAACCGATTTTCACCAAAATCAATTGGCCTTGTTTTCTCTACAACTCATATGCATACATGCAAGAAATTATTTGATTGTGTTTGAATTTGCGGCAGTTATCGTTCGCCATAGAAAAAATTCTACACACAGACACTTTTCGGGAAATGACTTTTCTTCATGTTTTGAAGGTAGTACAATCAGAATCAGCCCTTATCTCGAACACGATTTTTTTTCGCGATCACTATACTTCCATTTCCTTATAGAACATGGAAGTAAAAATAGTAGGATAATAGGGATTGCTTGTAATTTTTCTGATAACTGAAAAATTACCTAATATCAAAGTTCATCCACTAATAAATATACTTCGTTCAAAATAGTGAGCGAGTTCAGCAGCTGAAGCAGTATAGGCCTACTATTTATAGTGAATCTCATTTACACAGATGTCCCTTGTTTAGTTTTTGTAAGTAGACTATAGTGCACATTCACTGACGACAAATGGTTTTGGTGAAAATATGTCTTTTGATGTTGGAATTCAGTTTAAGCCGGTTTTACTGTAAGTTCCGTAGAAGAAGAAGAAGGAATTGAAGTACTGTTAGGCCTATATTTAGGATGTATTTAGAGTATTATTATTTAAAATTTTTCTCCGACCCATCACTTAGAAATGTAACGAAACAACTGAATCCACTTCCAAGAAATCATTTCAAACTGAAATGCTAATCTTCATTTCCTTTAGTAAACCACTTAGCGGTTCTTCGAAGGGCGTGTGATGTGGTTAGAGAGAGAGAGAGTGTGACGACCTGTAAGCCTGGCAGATTTACGACCCTTGGCCAGTCGTAAGTAGAGACCCTCAAACGCAGTACCTGCTGCTGCTGTCCTGGTCACGAACGTAGCCGCCACAACCAAACTGGGACAGTGCTGTGTGAACACATTTTACTGTGTTGTGTAGTACTGTAGTAGGAAAATAGGTTTACAGTAAGCCCGGCCCAGCCGGTCAGTGTTTAAAATAATTCGTTTTACAACCTCATTTCATAAATGGAACGGCTATTATGATTTTTCTTTAAACATTCCTCCACACACACACACACACACACACACGTCTTGGCTGGGTGTGAAAGTAACTATTAGTACCTGGGTAATCCTTTACAAGACTCCAATTCCGTATGACTGATATACTGTACAGTACCTTCCGAAATTTTAATGACACCTCATACTTTTTGCGCATACCGTATTTTCGCGTGTATAACGCGTCCTCATGTATATCGCGCGCCCCCATCTTATCGTATTATTTCGCAGAAAAACTGTAATTCGTGTATAAGGCGTATCTGGGGTCCCGCGCATCCGTATCTGCGATGAAAAACAGGTAAACAAATTTATTAGGTCGTAGAAAAATATACAATGTTTGTATATTATACTGTACAGAAAAAGTGTTTCGTACAAAATAACAAGAAAAAAAGTACTTACCACGCTTATTTATCTGAAAACACAAAACAGAATGATTAGAATCATATAAAATTTATATCAACTTAAACTTACAAACGTCGTAGGTTTTGTTTATTTTTTTTTGTCTTTAATTTTTCACTAGCACATAACATTATCATTTATTAATGTTCTTCATCTGTTCCTGAAGAAGGCAGTATTGAATGACTCTCGTCTTCTGATTCTTCTAATGCACCAATGATTGTGTGTCCTGTTGACCAGACTGACACAGAGTAGCACCTTTTTCATCAGTACTTGTGGCCATTGGCATATCGCAAAAACAAAACACTGGTCTGCATTCTATAATAATATTATCGTTAGTAACTGTACGATTTACCAATTGATGTGTTTAGCCGTAAGGGGGATTTAGGACAAGCTGTGTTTGTTCTTACTTATGTAACGCTTTATATAACTATTCATGAAAATATTTTTGTTTACTCTAGAAAGACCTAAGACTTGCCAAAGGATACTTTCTCATTTATTCTAGTAATCGGAATAGTAAACAAGTACACTATAAAAACTGACAGGATACAATGTAAAAGCATCAGTTCCAGCGAACTGCTTGGCTTCGCTTGGCTCGAGCTTGTGGCTTGTGCCGTATTGTCGTGTTAATTGTTTGTTAGAATTGAGTTGACTTGAAGTTATAATAATTGTTTTAACTTAGTAAATTCTTGAAGTATTAAATTGTTCAAACTATAAACTGATATTAATTTACAAAAGTATAATGTTATATTCAATAAACCAATAATTCAGAGCATCTTGAATTTCTAAATTATGTATTTAGCCAAACGTACCTCTAACCATTACTTCACTTAGCCACTCGAGTGAGTGATCGCGGTGTTTTACATTCAGGTAGAACAATTCCCAATTTGAGACGAATCAAAATTGTTTGTATACAATAAATCCATGAAACTCGATAATTTTATTTTCCTACTCACGAGGTTAACGTTCAGCCAGAGTAGTTAGCCGAATTGAAACACCACGTCTGCGAAGATACCGTACACACCAACCAGGACACTGGCACGAAATTGTGTATTATCTACTTCAAGACGCCCAGCGATTTCCTACGATGATTCTGTACCATTTTAATAGTAACGGCGAAAGCCCCACTTTTATAAACTCGATTAGTTGCTTTTCTACTTCTGGAAACTAGATATTTTTACCACAGAAAGATCGCTGATCACGAGTAGTAACGCTTAATGTTTGTTTTTTTTCCACTGCCGAACAATAGATTCTGCTACATCAAATTTACGCCATGCGACACGATTACCATTTTATTTTGTGAATTTTATTAAGGATAATTTAAACTGAGCCGCCTAGGACGATAGAGACGTTACTCCACTCATTATGAATATACAATCTGTTTCTCCACAACACAGGCAATTCGTAATAGACTACTGTAAAAAGAGGAATGCTGAGGGGCACGTGGATGGATGGAACAAGAGGACATAATGGATGGGACCAAAATGTAATTAGACAGAAATTATAATTTATAGTGGATTGTTTTTAATTATTGCTATGAGGCTTTGGTTAAATAAACTGCTGGTTCACCTCTGCAAAGTCGACTGTTCAAACTAGAGAGATATTAGACTAGAGGAGTCATGACATAGACAACCTTGTAAAGAGAAGAGTGTCTGGGTGAAATAAATAAACAAAACTAAGTAAGAAATCTCTCTCTCTCTCTCTCTCTCTCTCTCTCTCTCTCTCTCTCTCTCTCTCTCTCTATTTATGCACTAAGTATTTGAAGAATTTCGACGAAACCGAAACATCGAAGCATGATAATGTTTTTAGGCTTTTGAAACTTATAATGTGGATTACGTTTGGTGGATTACGTAAATCATTTCCAAACCACAGACGATCACAAACTGAGCATGTAAAACCAAATTTATTCTCACTAAAACGTTTGCTAAACTCAATGTCAGCAGCGATTATTTCTGTCTTGATGCGTTTACATATCAAATTTCTAGACTGTGGGGAATCGAAAGTGTGGAAGCGTCAAGTTTTTCGATGACGATTTTTGTGGAAAGACCCCCAGCCTAAAAACTTTATCATGTTAAAAAACAACAGACTAACGACGTCAAACAAATAGAGCAACAGAATGCTACAACAGAATACCGTTATAAGTCTACGACGTGAGCAGGTAACTTATAGAGAAGGTGTCAGAACTGCGAACCAAATTACCGATAAATTTACTTTTACTATTTCTAGACTCAAACCTGCCATATTCCTTTAAACGACGCTGTCAAATCTGGCATGTACAGTCTGACCGTACATGTGCAGATCTACACTTTAGCATGTGAATTACATTATTAGTATATAATGCGCACCCACATTTTTGGGAAGGAAATCTGGAAAAAAAAAGTGCGCGCTATACACGACAAAATATGGTAATCTAAATTTTAAACAATTCTGTTATATTAGCATCCTTTCATATTTTTTTTTCTCATTTTATATAACTCTCTGTGTTTATTAAAAGTGGAGAAAACAATCCATTTTTCAAACAACAAAATATTACTTTCTAGAAACCTACACAGCCTGGGCTTCTGTAGACGGTGTCATTTTAAAGCTCTTTTTCGCACTTTCTCATATGACAGTAAAATAATTTAAAAAAAATCGCTGTTAGCAGTTTAGGGGATCAAAGATTTTTAATTTTACGCAAAATTCTGACCGAAAAACATGTTTTAAAAATTGCACCAACCATCATACGAAGGTTAGGTAAGCTAAATGTCATCAATAATATTATTTTGGGTCCACACAACCTAACATTATTAATGATGGAATACCTGTTGTTCATATGATGGTTGGAGCAATTTTTAAAACATTCTTCTCAGTGTAAGCCCTCACATCCATTCTTCCGAGATTCTCTAGAACATCATCCAACCATCTTAACCTTAATCGGTCCCTCTTTCTGCTTTCATATGTCTGCGCCCTCAGAATTCTTTGGCATACGCTGATCATCTTTCCGCTTTAAGTGACCTAACCATAGTATTTGTTGAGCCTTCGTGCATCTTCAAGTGTCTTCGTGATTCAATAGCTCATCTATCTCCTGGTTATTTCTGATTCTCCATTCTTATCTTCTTCAACCGGGTCATAAACACGTCTTAAGATCTTTCTTTCACACCTTCTTACTGTTTCTTGTTCCTGTTTTATCAGCGTCCATGTCTTGCCTCCATAAGTAACAACCGGTCTGTCTTAACTTTAATTTTTGTATTACGACTACTGAATTTGCTTCTCAGTAGTTTGCTTCTGGCATAATATGCCATATTTCCTGTTTGTATCCTGTAATTTTCACTGTATAGCGTGCAATATTTTATATTACCGTACCTTCAAGGCTTTAAGTGACAATAGGGTAAATGTTCATTTAGTACAGACTCTTCAGCGTTCCGTCATGTTGCAGAAAGTTCGATACGATTCTGCGCTCTAATGTTCGACTCCCTCTGGTTGGAAGTTGTTCAGATTTAGGCGTAATCAACGTTTAACATCTAGTGTACGATATTCTGTACCACTGTAGCTTCTTCTCTATAAATAAGGGTCGGATGAAGATGGTCTTTACTGTGAAGATTCTTCAACGCTCTGCGCGGCTCCACAACGTTCCACATGATTCTGTCCTATATTACTGATCCCTTTTGGACAGATTTTCTTCAGAGTAAGGCAGAATTAATATTCACCGTCTACCCTGGAATATCTTATATGACTGTAGCTTCCAGACTTCAAATAACAGTAGGGCGAAGGTTCGATTAGTAAAGACTCTTCAGCGTTCCAGAACGTTCGATATGATTCTGCGCTCTAATGTTCGGCTCCATGTAGTCAGAGATTCTTCTGATTTAGTCAGAATCAACGTCTAACATCTGGTGTACGATATCCTGTACTTCTGTGCTGCTTCTTCTCTATAAATAATGGCCGAAGGGGGGGGGTACTCATTACTGTAAACATTCATCAGCGCTCCACAACGTTCTATATTGTTCTGTCCTTCATTATTCATCCCCAGGTGGTCGGATATTCTTCTGAGTAAGCCAGAATTAATATTCACTATTTAGCTTGGAATATATTATATGATCGTTGCCTTCTAGGCTTCAAATAACAATAGGGCGAAAGTTAGATTAGCAAAGAGTCTTCAGCGTTCCAGAACGTTCGATATGATTCTGCGCTCTAATGTTCGGCTCCATGTAGTCAGAGATTCTTCAGATTTAGTCAGAATCAACGTCTAACATCTGGTGTACGATATCCTGTACTTCTGTACTGCTTCTTCTCTATAAATAATGGCCGGCGGGGGGGGGGGTACTCATTACTGTAAACATTCATCAGCGCTCCACAACGTTCTATATTGTTCTGTCCTTCATTATTCATCCCCAGGTGGTCGGATATTCTTCTGAGGAAGCCAGAACTAATATTCACTATTTAGCTTGGAATATATTATATGATCGTTGCCTTCTAGGCTTCAAATAACAATAGGGCGAAAGTTAGATTAGCAAAGAGTCTTCAGCGTTCCAGAACGTTCGATATGATTCTGCGCTCTAATGTTCGGCTCCATGTAGTCAGAGATTCTTCAGATTTAGTCAGAATCAACGTCTAACATCTGGTGTACGATATCCTGTACTTCTGTACTGCTTTTTCTCTATAAATAATGGCTGGCGGGGGGGGGTACTCATTACTGTAAACATTCATCAGCGCTCCACAACGTTCCATATTCTTCTGTCCTTCATTATTCATCCCCAGGTGGTCGGATAGTCTTCTGAGTAAGCCAGAATTAATATTCACTATTTAGCTTGGAATATATTATATGATCGTTGCCTTCTAGGCTTCAAATAACAATAGGGCGAAAGTTAGATTAGCAAAGACTCTTCAGCGTTCCAGAACGTTCGATATGATTCGGTCCTCTAATGTTCGGCTCCTTGTAGTCAGAGATTCTTCAGATTTAGTCAGAATCAACATCTAACGTCTGGTGCACAATATTCTGTACCGTTGTAGCTTCTTCACTATAAATAACGGTCGGGTGAAGATGCAAGACGCTCTTTACTGTGAAGATTCTTCAACGCTCAGTCGTGTTCCACAACGTTCCATATTGTTCTGTCCTACATTATTCATCCCCAGGTGGTCGGATATTCTTCTGAGTAAGCCAGAATTAATATTCACTATTTAGCTTGGAATATATTATATGATCGTTGCCTTCTAGGCTTCAAATAACAATAGGGCGAAAGTTAGATTAGCAAAGAGTCTTCAGCGTTCCAGAACGTTCGATATGATTCTGCGCTCTAATGTTCGGCTCCATGTAGTCAGAGATTCTTCAGATTTAGTCAGAATCAACGTCTAACATCTGGTGTACGATATCCTGTACTTCTGTACTGCTTCTTCTCTATAAATAATGGCCGGCGGGGGGGGGGGTACTCATTACTATAAACATTCATCAGCGCTCCACAACGTTCTATATTGTTCTGTCCTTCATTATTCATCCCCAGGTGGTCGGATATTCTTCTGAGTAAGCCAGAATTAATATTCACTATTTAGCTTGGAATATATTATATGATCGTTGCCTTCTAGGCTTCAAATAACAATAGGGCGAAAGTTAGATTAGCAAAGACTCTTCATCGTTCCGTGATGTTCCAGAACATTCGATACGATTCTACACTCTAATGTTCGGCTCCTTGTGGACGGCGATTCTTCATATTTAGGCAGAATCAACGTCTAACGTCTGGTGCACAATATTCTGTACCGTTGTAGCTTCTTCTGTATAAATAACGGTCGGGTGAAGATGCAAGACGCTCTTTACTGTGAAGATTCTTCAGCGCCCAGTCGTGTTCCACAACGTTCCATATGATTCTGTCCTATTTTATTCATCCCCAGTTGGTCGGATTTTCTTCAGTGTAAGGCAGAATTAATAGTCATTGTCTAGCGTGGATTGTCTTGTATGACCGTACCTTCTAGGCTTTAAATAACAGCAGGGCGAAGGTTTGCTTAGTAAAGACTCTTCAGCGTTCCACTCTGATGTTCCAGAACGTTCGAAACGATTCTGCGCTCTGACGTTCGGCTCCCTGTGGTCGAAGAGTCTACAGATTTAGGCAGAATGAACGTCTAACATCTGGTGTACGATATCCTGTAGCTTCTTCTCTATAAAAATGACCGGAGGGGGGGATTACTCATTACTGGAAAGGTTCATTACGTCGCACTACACAATGTTCCATATGATTCTATACTACATTATTCATCACCAGTTGAGCAAATTTTCTTGAAATTAAGGCAGTACCAAAAATCAACGTCTATCGTGGAATATCTTACAAGACCGTAGCTTCCGGGCTGCAAATAACAATGGGTTGTAAGTTCGTTTAGTAAAGACTCTTCAGCGTTCCATGATGTTCCTCAACGTTCCATACCATTCTGCGCTCTAAAGTTTGGCTCCCTGTGTTCGGAGATTCTTCAGATTTAGGCGGAATCAACATCTAACAGCTGGTGTACGATATCCTGTTGCTTCTTCTCTATCAATAACGGATGGGGGAGAGGGAGAGTTACGCGTTACTGTGAAGATTCTTCAGGTCTCCGTCGTGTCACACAACGTCCCATATGATTCTGTCCTACATTATTTATATCTCCAGTTAGTCGGATATTCTTCAGAATTACTATTCACTGTCTAGCGTGGAACGTCTTATATGACCGTTACCTTCTACTGTAAAGATTACCTACGTTACTTTAAAGATTCTTCAGCGCTCTGTCGCGTTACATAACATTCCATACGCTTCTGTCCTACATTACTGATCCTCAGTTGGTCAGATGGTCTTCAGATAAGGCAGAAGTAATATTCACTGTCTAGCGTCGAATATCTTATATGACCCCGTACCTTCTAGCCTTTAAATAACAAGAGGGCGAAAGTTCGTTTAGTAAAGACTCTTCAGCGTTCCGTGATCTTCCAGAACGTTCGATATGATTCTGCGCTCTAACGTTTGGCTCCCCTGTGGACGGAGATTCTTCAGATTTAGGCGTAATGAACGTTTAACATCTGCTGTACGATATTTTGTACCACTGTAGCTTCTTCTCTGTAAATAAGGGTCGAGTGAAGATGTTCTTTACTGTGAAGATTCTTCAACGCTCTGTGGCGCTCCACAACGTTCCATTTGATTCTGTCCTACATTATTCATTACCAGTTGATCGGATTTTCTTCAGTTTAAGGCAGGATCAAAAATCAACATCTATCGTGGAATACCTTACGAGACCGTAGCTTCCGGGAGCAAATAACAACAGGGTGCAATTTCGTTTAGTAAAGAGTCTTCCGCGTTCCGTGATGTTCCAGAATGTTCGATATGTTTTTGCTTTCTAATGTTCGGCTCTCTGTGGTAGGAGATTCTTCAGATTTAGAAAGAATATAGTCTAACATCTGGTGTGCAATATCCTGTATCCTGTACCGCTGTAGCTTCTTCTATATGAAAACAGCCGGAGGGGGGGACTCATTACTGTAAAGATTCTTCAGCGCTCTGTCGGGCTTCACAGCGTTCCACATCATTCTGTCCTACATTACTGATCCTCAATTGATCGGATTTTCTTCAGATTATGGCAGGATCGGAAATCAACGTCTATCGTGGAATATCTTACAACACCGTAGCTTCCGGGCAGCAAATAACAACAGGGTGCAAGTTCGTTTAGTAAAGACTCTTCAGCGTTCCCGTGATGTTCCAGAACGTTCGATATGATCCTGCGCTCTAATGTTCGACTCCCTCTGGTCGGAGATTCTTCAAATTTAGGCAGAAGTAACATCTGGTGTACAATATTCGTTCTGTATCGCTGTAGCTTCTTGTCTATCAATAATGGCGGGGGGGGGGGGTTACTCATTACTGTAAATATTCTTCAGCTCTCTATCGTGTTACACAACGTTCCACATGATTCTGTCCTACGTTATTCATATCTGCAGTTGGTCGGATATTCTTCAGAGTAAGTCACAGTTAGTATTCACTCCCTATAGTAGAATATCTTATATGACCGTACCTTTTAGGCTTAAATAACAACAGGGTGAAGGTCTGTTTAGTAAAGACTCTGATGTTCCAGAACGTTCGAAACGATTCTGGGCTATAACGTTCACCTCCCCGTGGTCGGAGATTGTTCGGATTTAAGCAGCATCAACGTCTAACATCTGTTGTACAATAGCCTGAACCGCTGTACCTTCTTCTCTATAAATAAATTTTGGGGGAGAGGAGAGTTGCTCATTACTGTAAAGAATCTTCAGCGCTCTATCGCGCTCCATAACATTCCTTACGCTTCTGTCCTGCATTACTCGTTCCCGGTGGGTCCAAAAATTCTTCTGACTAAGGCAGAATTGAAAATTAATGTCCAACGTGGATTATCTTACAAGACCGTAGCTTACAGGCTTCAAATAACAATGTGTTGCGAATTCGTGTAGTGAAGTTTCTTCAACGTTCCACCAAGGTCCATAACATTCCTTACGCTTCTGCTCTGTATCACTCGTTCCCGGTGGTTCCGATATTCCTCATATTAAGGCAGAATCAACATTTAACAACCACTGTAGAAAATCGTATACCAGTGATGTCCACCTGGGAGGTCTACGGAGTCTACGGATGTACCCAAAAACCTCCTACAAGAGACATACACCCTGAAAGCCTGCGCACGAGCGCAAACACAAATGTGTGTGTGTGTGACACAAGTTATTATGTTATATATTCGTAGTATATAACCTACAACAATTTGATTGTTTACACCTTTATATATTCAATTGTAGAATCACTGTTTACACTCGAAAACATTTTCTATTCGCAGTTTGTTTTAATCTTACATAAATAAAGACAATAGACCGTTTTTATTCAGTACTGATTCATCTTCTGTTTCTTCGTCTCATTTTTCAATAACTTATTAAGCGAACCACAAAAGTCTAGGTTTACAACACTAACAATATTCTTTGTGACAGTATTGTGGTTACTGACGGACACCGTGTCAGTTTCAGTTGTTTATTAAAAACCGTGTTTCACTGAGGATGGCCTTCAGAGGTGAGGCCGAAACGTCGGAGAAAAACATCCGTCAGAATGATGATAACTATAGTAGACCACGCCCCAGTAGACCACGCCCCAATCTCAGTAGACCACGCCCCCGTAGACCACGCCCCAATAGACTAGATCTTAATTTCAACATTTAAAGTACCTTTAGTACATCTGTCCTTTAACAAAATACATCTGTAGCCCTGGATCTGAATGGTTGGCTCTCGGGGTACATCCCAATAAATAAGGGAATTAGGTATCCTGTGTTTCCCCAACCTTGTTTAATATGTACATTGACGACATGTTGAGAGCATGGAAATCCAGAGTGACTTCGGGAGTACAGACTAACAATTTAACTTGTATGAGTTCCCTGTTATACGCGGATGACATAGTTCTTTTTCAAGACAATGAGGATGATTTACAAAGAGCTATGTATTAATTACAAGAAGTGGCAAGAGAGTACTCGCTGACAATTTCAGTAAGAAAGACCAAAACCATGGCCTTTAAAGGTAAATATCCAGTGAGGACTAAGACATTTATAAACAACAGCACTTCAGAACAAGTGAGCCGTTTCAGATATCTCGGTTGTGCAGTAAGCTATGAATCTGAATATGATATAAGATAGAAGATAAATAAATTTAGGAATATTTGTGATACGATTCATAGAAATCTTAGAAATAAAACAAGGCACACCTCAAGGATTAAATTTTATAAGACAATTGCAATACCCACGTTGATTTAAGCGAGTGAGGCGTGGGTCATGAAAAAAAAAAGGAAAGCGGCAAGATTCAGAGTGCCGAAATTCAGTTTCTTCGAACTACTTGAAACTATACATTGCAAGATAGAATAATGAATGAATATATCAGAGCAGAACTCGAAAAAAGGACATAACGAAATTATTTCAATTTACAGAAAACAATGGTGGGATCATCTGCAAAGGATGACAGAGGTTCGATTGCTGAAAGCGGTACTGAACTATAAAGCCATTGGTAGAAGAGACGTGGGTCGTCCAAGGATGAGATGGGTGCCGGAAAAGGTTTATATAACCTAATCCTTGAGGAGGAGGAGGAGGAGGAGGAGGAGGAGGGGGAGGAGGAGGAGGAGGAGGAGGAGGAGGAGGAGGAGAAGTTTAGTAAAGACTCTTCAGCGTTACTTCAGTCCGGAACGTTAGGTTTGGTTCTGCGCTCCGTTAGTCGACTCCAAGTGCTAGGATAGTCTCCAGATTAAGGCAGAATCAACACTTAATATCTGGTATAGGAGAAAAACATCCAATACTGTAACATCTTCCCTATAAATAAAAGTAGGGTGATGATTCTGTTCACCGTAAATATTTTTAGCAATCTGTTACGTTCCACAAGCTTCCATACTCTTCTATCCAACGTTATTCGTCCCCAGTCGGTCCTATTTTCTTGAGGTTAATGTAAAATCAGCATTTAATAACTCCCACAGAACGTACCGTACCGTATGTTTGCTATAAATGACAATTGGTTGAATGTAGGTTTAGTAAACACTCTCCAGCATTCCGTCGTGTTCTAGAACGTTCGATAGTCGCTCGTACGCTCCAAATTGCGGCTCCCAGTGGTCGAATATTCGTCACGTCAAGGCCGAATCAACGATCAACACATGCGCAGAAACCGTGCATCACTTTAATCTTCTTCTTTACAAATGACAGTCGAATGAAGGCAGTGTTTACTAAGGATTGTTCTTCAGCGTTCTATCGTGTTCCACAGCGTTCCATACGCTTCTGTCCCACTTTACTCGCTTCCGGTCGGTACGGTATCCTCAGATCACTGCAGAATCAACATCTAATATCTGCCGTAGAATATCGTATACTCAGCTAGCCTCTCCGTTATGAATAATGATCAGGGGAAGGCGTTGTTCAGTAGAGATTCTTCACCGTTCTATCGCGTTCCACACGCTTCCGTCTCACTTTACTCGCTTCCGGTAGGTACGGTATTCCTCAGATCACGGCAGAATCACCATCTAATATCTGCCGTAGAATATCGTATACTAAGCTAGCCTCTCCGTTATGAGTAACAGTCGGGTGAAGGTGTTGTTCAGTAGAGATTCTTCAGCGTTCTATCGTGTTCCACAGCGTTCCATACTCTTCTGTCCCACTTTACTCGCTTCCGGTAGGTACGGTATTCCTCAGATCACGGCAGAATCAACGTCTAATATCTGCTGTAGACTATCGTATACTAACGTGACCTCTCCGTTATGAATAATGATCAGGGGAAGGGGCTGTTCAGTAGAGATTCTTAAACGTTCTGTCGAGTTCCATGTGCTACTTCCCCATACTGTGCCAGGTGAATCTTGGACTCGGCCTCGACGTACTCTCACCCTCAATTAGTAACTAACTAATTGACCCCACCGCCGGTGGCAGGCCACACCCTTAACGTCCAGAACTTTATGGTCAATGCGGCAGAAACTCGGGACGCAGCACACGAGTGGGCAACGGGCTTGGCCTTCGTCCCGCACAATCCATGGTCACCTTTCCCATAATAACCATCTCCAATCGATTCTGTTTGTTTCAGATTTCCGCAGAATCAACATTCGATATCTGCCATAGTTTGTCCAATACTACCATACTGGCAAAGTAATATTGTCTCGGCCAGAAGGTTAACATTCGGATGCCTTTCATGTAGGCCTAACAGTCTGTTCTTAATCTGTTCTTAATTGCGCTGCGCTCCCCGACGGTGACTCTGTGCACCAATCAGATTGCACCTTTATATAGACGAGATTACAGTTTTGAGTCCACTTTGTCTTAATCAGTAGGTATTCGTCATCCGCGGCTAGTCACCTTCAATGGAACCGACCCATTCACGCGCAGATACCAGTGGCGAATCTAGAATTTGGTCGGGGGTGGGGGGAGGAGGTCCGGTTTGAGTCGGCTTCATACAAAAGAAAAAACAAGTTAAGACTAATCAATATTACAATATTCAAAGTGGCTGAAAAACGTGTAATAACATGCTGTTATCAATCCAATTAATGTTATAGCACAATAAAAATAAGCGTCATTGAAATGCCTTTTACAAGATACTTATTGACTTCATTGATTTTCCTATATTTCATATTTCAAACGTACACGCAAATTCTGTGTAATAAACTTGTTCCTAGACCTGTATTTAAAAACGTGTTACTACTGTATTAGCGTATACAGTGGAGAAATTAACAAAACAGCTTAAAGATTAAGAGATTAACAAAGTTTCTTGTCAATTTTCGACATCTAGTGAGGGGGGGTCCGGTCCCGTTCGTCTCCCCCGTAAATACGGCCCCCGACAGAAACATGTCAAAATGTTTACAAATCGTTGTTTACAAATAACAATAAGGTTTTCCGCCTGCTTAATACGTTTCTACGGGCTTTCTGTTCCATAAGATTCTGTGCGCTTCAATTACACTTTGTTCGCCTGCAATTGATGATCGCATATTTTTCAGATTAACGAAGAGCCAACATTTAATATCTGCTGTAGAACATCCCCCTATACTTCCGTTAGTTCTGCATTACAAATAACAGTCGGGTAAACGTAGCGTTGTGTCTGTCTTCTTCTTCTTCTTCTTCTTCTTCTTCTTCAGGTTGTGGACCTTACGATCCGTTGGGTACTCCTTGGTCCGACCATTTTTTTTTCTTTGGTCTTCCAGTATTGCGCCGTCCTTTCGGATTATAAACCAAAATGTGTTTTGGTATCCTGTTCTTATGCGTCCTTTCAACATGGTCTGACCAATCCTGTCTGTATTGCTTTATACTTTCATTTAGATTGTATATCCCAAGGAGCGGTCGTGGCGTAGTGGCTAGCGTGTGGCGCTGCTACGCTGTCGGCGCGGGTTCAATTCCCGCCGGGGGCCATCTGATTTAGATACGACCGTTCCCCCTCGCAAGGCAATGGCAAACCAGCGAGAGGTATCCTGCTTAGTATAAACCTTCCCAACTATGCCGTTCGTATCCGGCGTTAAACTGTAGGTTCCATATAGCTGTGAGAGTCTCAGTACCACACGCACCACGGCTATATGCGGGGAGGGTACAAACCAGTCGAAGACTGAAGGACTACGTGATCCCAAGGATGGATGTTCCTTATGTCATCATTTCTTAGCCGGTCCCTCCGTGATACTCCTAGTACTGATCGTAAAAATCTCATTTCACTAGCCTGTATCCGGCTTTGGGTCTTTGTGTTCAGTGTCCAAGTCTCACTGCCATAAAGGCCGCATGGCGCTGCCATAACTTTATAAGATTTCAAAAGAGTATCTCTTCTAACCTTTCCATTCAGTGTTCTTCTTATCGTTCCACACATGCGATTAAACTTCTCTGTTTTTTTGTCCACATCTGTCTCACCAACATAAGACAAGTCGTATCCAAAGAGGCTGAATGAATGCATTTTCTCAGTTAGTTGATCATTCAGTACTAGTTTACACCTTACAGGAAAGCAACCTTTAAAATTCATGGACTTAGTCTTGATAACAGAATTCTCCAGACCATACATCCTGATTATCTGCTGCAATTCATAAAGGCCCCTCTGCAGGCTATTTTCATCGTTTGCTATTATGACCTGATCGTCACCAAACATCAGAGTTTTGACGAAATTACGTTCACTGAAACCCGAAGTTCAGTATTTGTAGCCTCTGCTTCCACTCTCTAACAGCATCGTCCAAATATAAATTAAAAAGTGTGGGTGAAATTTCCCTGATCCTCTTCTCTGACCCCTTTATTTGCCACTTCATTAAGGACTTCACGAGATTCAGTTTTTACAATGATCTCTGTGTTCTTGTACATGCTCCTAATGACATATATTAGTGCTTTGGCATGCCTCTTCTGTCCCTGACATTCCACAGCTTATTTCGTCTCACATTATCAAAGGCTTTAACGTGTTGTGTCTGTTTGTTTGAAAACATTCCGCACTGTCTATCGTATTATTCCGTACGTTTTCGCTTTCCGGTATCAGAGACAGAACGAACGTACGAAGCCAACGCAGCGTCACATAGTTTCACGCATTTGTAGCATACATACGGACGTACACAGTCGACCGCACCGCGACACATTCCAGAACGTTCGATACACTGTACGTTTCCGAGCTCTGCAATTGGTCCGTTATCATTCAGGTTGCGGGTTTATTCTGGCGACATTTACTGTTCAGAATGCACGCTACCGGTATCATTACATTTTACAGAAAGGGTACAAGCAGGAAATATAGCCTAGCCTACTATGCAAATATTAACATCTTTAAAAACAGTCTTGTTAAAAGAGGTATAAAACATAAAGTAAAATCATTTGAGCGCAAAATATTGCGTACAATTTATGGCCCAGTAAGAGAAGAAGCCAGTTGGAGAATACCCAATAACAATGGACTATCGTACATGGAAAAGACAGTGAAATTCATCAAATCACAGAGGTTGCGTTGGCTGGGACATGTGGAAAGAATGTCTGAGGAAAGAATGCCTAAAAGAATGCTGAAGGGAAGATTATAGAGGCAGACCAAGGATGGTGTAACTGAAGATCTTGCTAGCATGGGAATCGGAGGGTGGAGAGGAAGGGCGGAGAACAGGAAAGTATGGAGGAGTATTGTTGAGGAGCCTAAAGCCCACCAAAGGCTGTAATGTCATGTAAGAAGAAGTATCATTACATTTGCGGTATGTCATGTCAAATCGTTTACAGCATCTATATTTATGTTGTTTATACTGCGTAGTGAGGAGGATGGATGATCCATACTACGTCTACCGTATTCAAGGGCATTCCATATTTCGTGGTACAGGAGAATAGTTTCTAATCAAAATCAACCCGCAACTGCTAGGCCGTGGCTCAGAAAGTCAGACGTATCGGCCGTACCGACGGCAAACATCTTCATCCCGCATTCCCGTATCCATGGGAACTGAGATTTAGTATTGTCGCATAGGACTAAGTTGAGATATATTTCCGATTCCTAATTAAATAATTCTGTGTTCCCTAAAACACACACACGCGCGCGCGTAAATATGGTGTATTCGTTACACATAAGTAATGAAATTTCAACACGACCAAATATCTTTAAGACGTATACTTGACTGTATGTTCGACGTTTGTTCAAAAAGTTCATGCAATTTTGCAATTTCCACCGCTACAAGTGTCCGGTTAAGAAAGTGTTTTGTTTTTATGTGATGTTGGTACACATGTTAGTGACAATAGCCTAAACGTTTAGCCCTATTTGATGCGTAGTTTATATTTCACATCTAATTAAGTAAGTAGTCCTTAAGCGATTTTTTGTCATTCTACAATGCAAGATTGAGGAACATGGATTAAATTTTGTGAAAACTGTCAGATTAACTGCTCTGTAAACATTTTCAGAAGGTTTCTGGCGAGACTGCTGTGCGTGAACGAGCGGTTTACAAGCTTCAAAGACTCCCGTAAATGAGTTAAAGATCGTGATTGTCAGATGAAGCTTACGTTTTTGTGTTCCACAAAATTTCAACGCTAGGCGCAGTGGTAAATAAAGAGTACTATTCGGACATTTTACAGCATTTGTATGAAGCTATTGGTAGAAAACGGCCAGATTTACGGAAGAATAATGTATGAAAATTGTGATTTTGAATGCGCACGTCAATGCTTGTTAAGAATTCTGTCAGGCTAGGCAAAAGAAATGTCATAATGATGACACGGCAACTGCCGTATTCACCAGATGTGTCCCAACCAGTGGCGAAGCTAGTAGTTAATGAATGGGTAGGCAAAAATCTTACCTTAAATTTTTTTTAAGGAATCACTAAAAGGACGGTAGCTCAAATCGGACGCTGAGGTAGAGTTTGCTGTTAGCGAATGGTTCCGCAAACAGCCGTAAGAATTTTACTTGGAGGGAATCTACAGATTAGTGCAACAGTGGGACTCATATCTTAATGATAATGGAGACTTCTTTTAAAATCGTTGAATAAAAAATGCTTTACAGCCTTAAACGTGTTTTTATTGAACAATCCTTGTATAAGTCATACACAATAATACAAATGATTGAACTTCGAAGTTTTAAACTTGATTAGTTTCTATATATATGTTTAATGTTACAAATAATTCAAATAACAATCTTGATCATCTGTTAGTTCAGCGGTATAACAGGAACACTTTTAATAACCGCATAAAATAAACACACTTATAAACAATACAGCGCGCTTTAACTTAACTTTTTGCATCACAGAAGTGAGACATGCCTCAACGCTCTGTGTGTACAACGCGGCACAATCCCCCTCCCCCGCACTTCTCTTTCCTGCCAGCACATTGCTTACTATACATACGATGTACACAAAAAACGCTGAGGCAAGTTCACGTTGCCTCATTTGCTTTGAATGAGCTATGCCGAATCTCACCTGTCACCATCTAGCGGTCGCTCAGTAAAGCACCTTTCGGCTTAATAAATTCGACAGTCACAGTAACAATGTATAATCTTTACGTTACGTAGTTCATACGTATTTATAATTTATATTCTACAGAATTTTTTAGGGTAGGCATTGCCTCAATTGCCTCCATGTAACTTCGCCACTGAGTCCCAACGCGATCTTTTCTCCTCCCAATAGTGATAATTTCGACGAAAAGACAACATTTCGCGACCGTTGAGAATCGCCAAGCGAGCTCAAGGCTGCGCCAAAAAGTGCACATGCTTGAAATATTTGAAGACTGCAAAACTGCTGGCCTAAACGCGTGTTACATTCGACTGAGACTACTTTCAAGAGGCCAGTATAAGTGTCGATGAATGAAGGCATAATTATTAAAGTAAACAAGAACTACATGAACTTTTTGATCAAACCTCGCACTTAGAAGTAGTTTTGCATTAATGAGTACTGCTGATGCATTGACAAATTGCCGATTTAGTCACTGTCCACTGCCCAGATGTTTGGGATACTCTTCTTTGACTTACAAACGGAAGAGACACAATCTTCCTCTGTGGTTTTACGATAGAATAAGGCCTCTAATGTACGGATTTTTATTGAAGCTCGGACGCAGGTGGGGCACAGGCCTTGCAGCACCTACTATGGGGGGAGCGGCAAGATATACAGCTGTGAAAGGACGACTTCTTAGCGTTTTTGCGGGCTAGGGAAGGCAGCGTGGCACTGTAGCTCTGGCACTGTCCTCTTCTTCTTCTTCTTCTTCTTCTTCTTCTTCTTCTTCTTCTTCTTCTTCTTCTTCTTCTTCTTCTTCTTCTTCTTCCCCGAATACAACCCTATTGCCTATCCACTAAGCCAGATGACAGGTTTTTTTCACCTTGAGTCCATTACCTCCTGATTTCTGTAGATTTTTTTCTGTTCTCGTCTACTCTATCAGCATGCTCATTCCATTCTTTTTTCCCCTTACTAACCAGTTACCAACGTTGTCCATTTTTGATTCTTTCTCTAACGTTATCCTATATCGTTCCCGATCTTCGCCATTGGCATCACAAACTTTTGTAAAGTTGTATTAGAAGAGTTTACCGGGCTGTTTGGCCGTGGTCTGCGGTTTAAAGACAAACCAAACGTTTCGACAGCACCATCAGTGGAATTCAAAGAATTCGAGACCTCCTGAACGCGGATTGTTATCGTCAGGCCCACAGTACTGTGGTAAAGGTTACTGTGAGCTGTGGTAATGGCAGCCAGTGGTGCTGTCGAAACGTTTGGTTTGTCTTTAAACCGTAGACCACGGTAAACTCTTCTAATACAACTGACACCGGCCGTGAAAGCCTTAGAACAAACTTTTGTAAAGTTTCGTAAAAACGGACGAATAAAAGACATAGGCTTACACTGCAGCTGTCCGCTTTGAAAACTCTATAATCATTCTCCTCTCTCTGCGCTAACACTTGGGTTCCGCTCTACCTGCTTGCTTCCGATTCACGTAATGTGCTGGTATTAAATAGTTCACCTTGTAATGTTATCGAATGCGCCTGATTATTCTACGCATTATAAGATTAACCAATTGTTCATTGCACACTGTACAAAACAAACAATTCAACTGTCACCGAGTCAGTTGTGTACATTCACGAGTCCTCACAGACAACAAATAATACGTTGGTAACGCATAAAATCTGACATGTTTAATGACAGCTGAGCTGCGAAGAGGAATGCTTTAACGTCGACAGAAAATCGTATAACGACGCAACAAATAAAAACCGTGTTCTGTTTGACACATTGTTGACACGCAACGCAACAATGACACATTGTCGTTACGTGCCTGCTCTGTGTAGCGTAGCGTACGGTACGGTAGTAGTTCGGAATATAATAATAGAAGGAAGGAAAGGAAACGTGGCAACGCTGCGAGCAGAGAGAGAAACATGGAGTGAGAGAGAGAGAGCTATACATTCTAGTTGTCGTTTTGGAACAGAACGTAGAATGAAGCCGCCAAAGGAAAGATTGAACATAATATAAAAGAAAAGATAAAAAAAGGTTTTTTGTGTTGGGGGGGCCGCTTGCTGGGCCTATGTAGTCACCGACACACAAGATAATAGTGTGTTGTGGCCATGAGAGAGAGAGAATGAGTGAGGGAGCGAGTGCGAGAGAGTGCGTGAGAGAGAGCGTTCCGTGCCGAGTAGAAAGGCTGATGGTGAAGAGGGGTACTGCCCCCTCCTGCTTCTCGAACCCCTCCCGGCCTAGGCATGTTGTTGGAGAGCTCAGTGTTCACTCAGTCCAGTTCCACGCGCTGCAGTTGTTCAGTGGTAGTCCCGACTTCGGTTGTTTTTGTCTGTGATGTTTGTGCCTTACCTTTTGGATCTTCACAGCTATTATTGTCGTCCGATTTTATTGTTTCGCCGTAATCGGCCTTTCGATTGTTCTTACGCATTATGAGTAAAATGAAATTCAAAAAGAAATTTAGATAATATTCGATTTTTTTTTAATAGTTCTTTTTGGTAATATTTTCAGTTTTTAAGTGTTTCTTTTTTTATACATCGTACAACGACAGAAAAGTGAATGAATGTGTGTTTTTGTGTTCGCAAGTAAAAACGACTAAGAATATATAAATATATTTTTATAGATCGTTTCGTAATCGTGGTGTTTCGCAGTGCTAGTGATGTGAATAAATAAATTATTTATTGTATATATTTATATATTGTTAAAAAGTATATATATTTTTTCTACAGTATATTTGAATTGTCACATTTGTTTGACGAAGATCTTATGTGTGTATTTCAAACCAAGTTCGGCCAACAAATGAATGAAAATCACATGGCGAGTCATCTGGTCAGATGGTGGAAAACGAAATTTCTAAACGGCTACAAACAGTTTACTGGTAAGCGAGTCATTTTGCACGTTTCGTTATTATATTAATGTTTATATGACGCCGACACTCACAATGTTGTCACAATGTTTTTCAAATTAAAGATCAATGACCTCCGTTAACATTGCTGACAAAGCAATACAGTTTTATCTGTATAAACAATATTTTTTGTTTGTTTGTAATGTAGTGAGAGTAGTAGTTTCGACACCTGTACGATATCGAAGTTTTCGGTATCGATACGGGCTGTAAGACAGTTGTTTAGTCGTGGTGTCGATCCCATTAGTTAATAACCGGAGTTCCGCTCTCGGTTATCGAACAAAACAGTTTGCATAACACGATCAGTGTTCGATACCATGCAGTCAGATTAGTTATCAACAATAAGTACACGGACACCATCGACTTGCAGTCTATTTTAACAATTGTTGTCACTTGTGCAAAGAAAGATAACATCAGTGGTTATTTTTATTATATTAGTCGTGAACAGTAAGAATACACAAACGGTACGATTAACTAACCTCTGTTTTGCCAAACTAAATTTTGATGTAGGCTGTTTATATAACACGACTATCAGTGTTCGATGGCCCGTATGTAGTCAGTTGTCAGTCGGTTAATAGGATACCCTATGGTGTGATCGTGGTGCCACCAATGCCCATAGCGAATTTTTTATGTCATATATTCACATAAAATGACCGTCTTTCTTCGATACTCTGTAAGATTAGTTGTCAACACGTCTTGCGATGTGAAGACATGTTTGACCGATTCGATTTTTTTCTTTATTTGTTTTCAAAAGGAAAAAATATCAGGGTAGGTGCGTAAACCTAAGATTCTACGGTTCGAATTCTTTTCTCCGTAAGAAACTGCATGTGTGCCCCACCTTAGATAAATATATAGGTAACGAACTAATTGGTTAACAAATTATTACATTTTTTAATTGATGGTTTGCTGAAATAAACGGGTCGTACGAGTAGAGAGAGACTTAACACTGGTCACATAGCGCCTACGTAAACGTTTGTTTACAGAGTAGTAGGCCTATAGCGTAATTGTCCCACCACGACCAAGGACGTTGTGACGAATTTAGAGCAATTGAGCAAACGTCCCAAGTCTTCGTTGGACTGGACTACTTAACCGCCCCACGACTCGCCGCCGTCTGCATTACGTGTAAAGTGGTCAATTAATTGTTAAGTGTACTTTGGTTGTTTACGATTTCTTCTTCTTCTTCTTCCTGTGGATCACGGCCTCCTTCAGTTTCCGTTTCCATAGGAGACCGATTGTTACCTGCCGCTTGTCTGATTGTTACACCCCTTCAATTCTTGAGTGTCCTTATGTGTGTCACTCGTCAGCAAGTTCTAGTTCCTCACTTCTACCGGTTTGTTGTCCCAATGCCGCGTTTTTCGCCAGTCGATGATCGTCCGCTACCACCGACTTAAGCGGATGTCATCATCTTCTACAAGGAAAATGGTTTGTCCCGGTCCCAAGCAGAAAGACTTGTAAGGTGGTCACTCGAACGCTTCTTCGGACGACCACACCACGGCTTATAACGCCATAGTTGTTTGGGGATGCGGCAGTCATCCATACGGGTAAGGCGTTCCAACCGTTTTCACCGATATTAGTCAATCCAACCGAGTATACCCATAATTTTCAGTTCCCGCCGCATGTATGTTCATTTCTTCTGCGATCTTGGAGAGTATATCCTGCCGCGTGCCTGAGAAATCTCATTTCGGCCGCTTGAATACGACTGACCTGGGATTTCGTTAAAAGTCCGATTCTCAGACCCATAGAGAAGTGTTTGGGAGGGAGGGGAGGATTAGGAGGATCGGGATTGGGAGGGATGTTCTTCTCACCTTGTAGAACATCAGACGTGTTTCTTTACACGTTGATTTTAGAACTCTTCTGTTGGTCCACGTGAATGGACTTGTGCAGTTTCATCGCTTCGTCACTGCTTGTAATATAGACACGTTGTAGCTCAGATTGTGATTGTATTGTGTTTAAGTAGACGTACGATGTGTTTATGTAGATGATCGTATTTTGATATAACCTACCGTGTTCCTGGACTCGTTTTGTTGTGTTTTTATCATTTGCAGACCAGAAACGTGGCAGCGTATAGAATGGTTCGGCACACCAGAATGATTCGGAACTTGAGATTACACAAAGAAGAATGGAAACTACCGTAATAGGAATAACAAGAAAGATAACAAAGAAAACAATTAAACGGATGTGTAATCATATTAGATAAAGTTACTGAGGTGGCGAAAAAGTGGAACAGATTGTCGTCACTTTTGCCAGAGAGGAGGCCTAGAGACCTAAAAGATATAAATTTCTTAACGCGTAGATCACAAGATGAAGAGAAGCAGCTACAGATTTAAGTAGTCGAAACGTTGTGATTCTTACGTAAATAATGTTAGCGGACAATCTTCTGTAAATACTTTTGCGAGTTTCGGAAATGGAAGATTGTTGAACATCTGTTTGTTGATCACTTTTCAGCGTTTCCAATGAAACGACGTCTTCGTCACTTCATCCCACTGTAAATTCGGATCTTACGTAGGGCACTTATGCTCAGATCTCACAGTAGGCCTACACGACGTCTTCGTCACTTCATCCCACTGTAAATTCGGATCTTATGTAGGGCACTTATGCTCAGATCTCACAGTAGGCCTACACGACGTCTTCGTCACTTCTTCCCACTGTAAATTCGGATCTTATGTAGGGCACCTATGCTCAGATCTCACGGTAGGCCTACACGACGTCTTCGTCACTTCATCCCACTGTAAATTCGGATCTTATGTAGGGCACTTATGCTCAGATCTCACAGTAGGCCTACACGACGTTTTCGTCACTTCATCCCACTGTAAATTCGGACCTTATGTAGGGCACTTATGCTCAGATCTCACAGTAGGCCTACACGACGTCTTCGTCACTTCGTCCCACTGTAAATTCGGATCTTATGTAGGGCACCTATGCTCAGATCTCACAGTAGGCCTACACGACGTCTTCGTCACTTCGTCCCACTGTAAATTCGGATCTTATGTAGGGCACTTATGCTCAGATCTCACAGTAGGCCTACACGACGTCTTCGTCACTTCATCCCACTGTAAATTCGGATCTTATGTAGGGCACTTATGCTCAGATCTCACAGCAGGCCTGCACGACGTCTTCGTCACTTCACCCCACTGTAAATTCGGATCTTATGTAGGGCACTTTTGCTCAGATCTCACAGTAGGCCTGCACGACGTCTTCGTCACTTCATCCCACTGTAAATTCGGATCTTATGTAGGGCACCTGTGCTCAGATCTCACAGTACACATCAGCACCTGTATGAAGGTATGCATGTTTGTACGCGTCAGTGATGTTTCCAGATAGTTTTGGTCGGTGGTATTGATATAATCAAATAGATCGAGGTTTTTTCTAACTTTAAAACTTAAGTTGAAATTATTATTATCCGCCGGGCTGTTTGGCTGTGGTCCACAGGCCACACCATGCCAATCTAGACACTGAAGATGGTCTCCGATGGTGGGGACGAAACGTTTGTCAATAACGACAGCTGTGCACCACGGCCCAACAGCCAGGCTGATAACAATTTCAACATTGTCGAAGCCGCCCGTGAGAGCGTAAGAACTTTAAAACTAAGTTTTCGAAGTTTTCGAATTCGTTTTCATCACAACGGTCGTTTGCTGTACTTTTTCAAAGCGACGTTTCGGATGCCAACACCTGTTGTCGTCATCAAGCACAGTGTAGCTGACGTAAAGAAACCTACCAGATTTCACGTGCGCTTGACCTTGACCTTCCAACAGACATTCTCAAGGTGACGTAGCGCCACTTTCGGTACAAACGCCACTTAAAAATCGGATAAATATTCGTGTCGTACGACCTGGGCCGAAAGGATGACAGCGACACATCGAAGCAACTGTTATCGATTGTAATTAATTTTTAATCTCGCATCAGTGTAGTTACGTGTTGACATGTTTTCGCGTATCTTTGAACGTCGGCAGTACCGACAGCAGTATGACGACACGACGGCCGGTTGTATTGAAGGAGGTTGATGAATAGGCTACTAACTGTGGCAACGCACGACGTCAACGTAAACTCAAAACGGTAATTTCATCTTAGTATAACGGTGCAGTCTGATTGGTGCGCAGAGACAGTGTCGGGAAGTGCCGCTCAATTAAGAACACATCAAAGGCTTCCGATTGTCATCCATTTGGCCGAGGGAACTATAAAATTGATATTGTTTATTTATTGCTGTGTCATTGTATATGGCAAGGAATTGGTTAACGTAATGCGTTTGAGCGTGACCTTGATTGACTAGCACTACGTAATTTACGATGTAAATATTGGCCCGAAACATTTTCGACAGTCAAGACGTGACTAGCATTCTTTACAGATCAATCCTGTGGTCTTCTTATTGAATACGTCAAGGTGAACCGATCAGAGCCACTTACCCTCATCGCTCTCGTCACAGCCGACTTTACTATCGCTGCGCTTTGATTGAAAACCGACGTTTCGGTTGTAAAACATGCGTCTGCACCAGGAACAATACCGTGTACCATCAGAAGGTACGTACCGTACCGTTAGAAAACGAAAACACGTTAATTTCTCAGACAATCGGAGGCAAAAAATTAGTACACGATTTAAATATAAACATAACAGTAATAATAATAATAATAATCATCTTCAGCAAGGGTCAAACCAAAAAATGGTTAGTTCTGGTCCCATGGAGATGGTGAATCAAACGTTCCTTCGGACGTTCCACACCTCTCCGCCCTTTCGGCTATAATTCCATAGTTGTTTGGGGACGCGACAGTCGTCCATTCGGTTAAGATGTTCCCGATCATTGTAGCCGATGTTGCTCAATCCTATCGCGTATACTTAAAATATTCAGTTGCCGCCATACATCGACATTTCTTTTGCGATCTTGAAGAGTATATCCCTGTCACGTGCCCGAGAAATCCCATTTCGGCCGTTTGAGTACGACTGGTCTGGGATTTCGTTGAAGTCCATACAGAAAAGTGTGAGGTGGACAGTCCTTACCTTGTAGAACTTCAGGCGTGTTTTTTATCGTTTATTTCAGAGTTTTCCTGATGGTCTCATACATATGGTTGAACTTATGCAGCTCATTGTTTGTAATGTAAGACACAATAGAGTCCAGATATTAAAAATTACTGATAATAATGAAACTAAAAAGTTTCATTAACACAGTTTAGCAAAAAAATTGAAATCTGACCAGCCCTTTGTGGCAGAGCGTATAATGACAGATGAGTGGCATAGATGGGCACTACTGTTTCTCCGTACACGAGTCGTTTCTTTCTGCAGTTATCACTGTAATAATCTGACCAGCCCTTTGTGGCAGAGCGTATAATGACAGATGAGTGGCATAGATGGGCACTACTGTTTCCCCGTACACGAGTCGTTTCTTTCTGCAGTTATCACTGTAATAATCTGACCAGCCCTTTGTGGCAGAGCGTATAATGACAGATGAGTGGCATAGATGGGCACTACTGTTTCCCCGTACACGAGTCGTTTCTTTCTGCAGTTATTACTGTAATAATCTGACCAGCCCTTTGTGGCAGAGCGTATAATGACAGATGAGTGGCATAGATGGGCACTACTGTTTCTCCGTACACGAGTCGTTTCTTTCTGCAATTATTACTGTAATAATCTGACCAGCCCTTTGTGGCAGAGCGTATAATGACAGATGAGTGGCATAGGTGGGCACTACTGTTTCCCCGTACACGAGTCGTTTCTTTCTGCAGTTATTACTGTAATAATCTGAGCAGCCCTTTGTGGCAGAGCGTATAATGACAGATGAGTGGCATAGATGGGCACTACTGTTTCTCCGTACACGAGTCGTTTCTTTCAGCAGTTATTACTGTAATAATCTGACCAGCCCTTTGTGGCAGAGCGTATAATGACAGATGAGTGGCATAGGTGGGCACTACTGTTTCCCCGTACACGAGTCGTTTCTTTCTGCAGTTATTACTGTAATAATCTGACCAGCCCTTTGTGGCAGAGCGTATAATGACGGATGAGTGGCATAGATGGGCACTACTGTTTCCCCGTACACGAGTCGTTTCTTTCTGCAGTTATCACTGTAATAATCTGACCAGCCCTTTGTGGCAGAGCGTATAATGACGGATGAGTGGCATAGGTGGGCACTACTGTTTCCCCGTACACGAGTCGTTTCTTTCTGCAGTTATTACTGTAATAATCTGACCAGCCCTTTGTGGCAGAGCGTATAATGACAGATGAGTGGCATAGATGGGCACTACTGTTTCCCCGTACACGAGTCGTTTCTTTCTGCAGTTATTACTGTAATAATCTGACCAGCCCTTTGTGGCAGAGCGTATAATGACAGATGAGTGGCATAGGTGGGCACTACTGTTTCCCCGTACACGAGTCGTTTCTTTCTGCAGTTATTACTGTAATAATCTGACCAGCCCTTTGTGGCAGAGCGTATAATGACAGATGAGTGGCATAGGTGGGCACTACTGTTTCCCCGTACACGAGTCGTTTCTTTCTGCAGTTATTACTGTAATAATCTGACCAGCCCTTTGTGGCAGAGCGTATAATGACAGATGAGTGGCATAGGTGGGCACTACTGTTTCCCCGTACACGAGTCGTTTCTTTCTGCAGTTATTACTGTAATAATCTGACCAGCCCTTTGTGGCAGAGCGTATAATGACAGATGAGTGGCATAGGTGGGCACTACTGTTTCCCCGTACACGAGTCGTTTCTTTCTGCAGTTATTACTGTAATAATCTGACCAGCCCTTTGTGGCAGAGCGTATAATGACAGATGAGTGGCATAGGTGGGCACTACTGTTTCCCCGTACACGAGTCGTTTCTTTCTGCAGTTATTACTGTAATAATCTGACCAGCCCTTTGTGGCAGAGCGTATAATGACAGATGAGTGGCATAGGTGGGCACTACTGTTTCCCCGTACACGAGTCGTTTCTTTCTGCAGTTATTACTGTAATAATCTGACCAGCCCTTTGTGGCAGAGCGTATAATGACAGATGAGTGGCATAGATGGGCACTACTGTTTCTCCGTACACGAGTCGTTTCTTTCAGCAGTTATTACTGTAATAATCTGACCAGCCCTTTGTGGCAGAGCGTATAATGACAGATGAGTGGCATATGTGGGCACTACTGTTTCTCCGTACACGAGTCGTTTCTTTCAGCAGTTATCACTGTAATAATCTGACCAGCCCTTTGTGGCAGAGCGTATAATGACAGATGAGTGGCATAGATGGGCACTACTGTTTCTCCGTACACGAGTCGTTTCTTTCAGCAGTTATCACTGTAATAATCTGACCAGCCCTTTGTGGCAGAGCGTATAATGACAGATGAGTGGCATAGATGGGCACTACTGTTTCCCCGTACACGAGTCGTTTCTTTCTGCAGTTATTACTGTAATAATCTGACCAGCCCTTTGTGGCAGAGCGTATAATGACAGATGAGTGGCATAGATGGGCACTACTGTTTCTCCGTACACGAGTCGTTTCTTTCTGCAGTTATTACTGTAATAATCTGACCAGCCCTTTGTGGCAGAGCGTATAATGACAGATGAGTGGCATAGATGGGCACTACTGTTTCTCCGTACACGAGTCGTTTCTTTCTGCAGTTATCACTGTAATAATCTGATCAGCCCTTTGTGGCAGAGCGTATAATGACGGATGAGTGGCATAGATGGGCACTACTGTTTCCCCGTACACGAGTCGTTTCTTTCTGCAGTTATCACTGTAATAATCTGACCAGCCCTTTGTGGCAGAGCGTATAATGACGGATGAGTGGCATAGGTGGGCACTACTGTTTCCCCGTACACGAGTCGTTTCTTTCTGCAGTTATTACTGTAATAATCTGACCAGCCCTTTGTGGCAGAGCGTATAATGACAGATGAGTGGCATAGATGGGCACTACTGTTTCCCCGTACACGAGTCGTTTCTTTCTGCAGTTATTACTGTAATAATCTGATCAGCCCTTTGTGGCAGAGCGTATAATGACAGATGAGTGGCATAGATGGGCACTACTGTTTCTCCGTACACGAGTCGTTTCTTTCTGCAGTTATCACTGTAATAATCTGATCAGCCCTTTGTGGCAGAGCGTATAATGACGGATGAGTGGCATAGATGGGCACTACTGTTTCCCCGTACACGAGTCGTTTCTTTCTGCAGTTATCACTGTAATAATCTGACCAGCCCTTTGTGGCAGAGCGTATAATGACGGATGAGTGGCATAGGTGGGCACTACTGTTTCCCCGTACACGAGTCGTTTCTTTCTGCAGTTATTACTGTAATAATCTGACCAGCCCTTTGTGGCAGAGCGTATAATGACAGATGAGTGGCATAGATGGGCACTACTGTTTCCCCGTACACGAGTCGTTTCTTTCTGCAGTTATTACTGTAATAATCTGACCAGCCCTTTGTGGCAGAGCGTATAATGACAGATGAGTGGCATAGGTGGGCACTACTGTTTCCCCGTACACGAGTCGTTTCTTTCTGCAGTTATTACTGTAATAATCTGACCAGCCCTTTGTGGCAGAGCGTATAATGACAGATGAGTGGCATAGGTGGGCACTACTGTTTCCCCGTACACGAGTCGTTTCTTTCTGCAGTTATTACTGTAATAATCTGACCAGCCCTTTGTGGCAGAGCGTATAATGACAGATGAGTGGCATAGGTGGGCACTACTGTTTCTCCGTACACGAGTCGTTTCTTTCAGCAGTTATTACTGTAATAATCTGACCAGCCCTTTGTGGCAGAGCGTATAATGACAGATGAGTGGCATAGATGGGCACTACTGTTTCTCCGTACACGAGTCGTTTCTTTCAGCAGTTATCACTGTAATAATCTGACCAGCCCTTTGTAGCAGAGCGTATAATGACAGATGAGTGGCATAGGTGGGCACTACTGTTTCCCCGTACACGAGTCGTTTCTTTCTGCAGTTATTACTGTAATAATCTGACCAGCCCTTTGTGGCAGAGCGTATAATGACAGATGAGTGGCATAGGTGGGCACTACTGTTTCCCCGTACACGAGTCGTTTCTTTCTGCAGTTATTACTGTAATAATCTGACCAGCCCTTTGTGGCAGAGCGTATAATGACAGATGAGTGGCATAGATGGGCACTACTGTTTCTCCGTTACACGAGTCGTTTCTTTCAGCAGTTATTACTGTATAGCCTACTAGACGGGAAAAACATGCTAGTTTCTTGCTAAGTACGTTCAAGGTCAATCGATCAGAAACAACTTTTCACATTACTTTCTTCGTAACTGACATTTGCCATTGGAAGCTTAAAGTTCGTTTAAAAGCGACGTTTCGCCTGCAAAACGTCTCCAGCCGTCCTCAGGAGCAACGTATAGACAGTCGACGTAAAGAATGCTAGGCAGAATTCGCGCGGAAACGTTTGACCTTGAACGATTCGGTAACATTCTCAACCCAGTGTGGCCTAAAACGATATGGATGCCATTAAAAATCGATAAATAATCGTAGATGACCTCAGATCATGGCCGATCTTCGGATTGCGGTTTGAAGAAGATAAAAGAAGATTCTTGTAATTCATACTATTTATTTGTGGATGTGTATTTTTGGTGCCCATGACAGAGAATCGTTTAATGTTCGCCATTTTTTAAAAGGCGTTTCTGCTGCGTATCAACTACAGCAGTCATCCGGCACAATAACGGCGCCCGTAAATCCGTTAAACTTTCTTTCGATTGTTTCTCAATTCAGTCGCTCCCTTGTTTCGTTGCTCTTGTGTTCGCAACTAACTTGATCGTCGTGATTGTCTGATGTGCCACTGAGTTGTCCGTTTTTTGCAAGCCTTTTATTTATTTTAATGCATTTTATCCTTATTTTTTATACAACCGATTATAACTACACGTACAGTTGCCAGCGTGTAAAAATACATTTGCTTCTCGTACTCCAGCCATGTATCCTTTTGTCCTCTTGACCTTCAGTCCTAAGCGATTTGAGTATTTTCGTGTCCCCAGAGTTTCCTATTCATTCGTCAATTCCTGGTATCTCCAGTTCTCGCTGTCTCCATCACATCATGCATAAGCCACCTCTTCGGGTTTCTCCTACCTCTGTTAAAGTAACCATGCTGTCATTATGCTTCGTCCGATTATACCATATTCATTTCCTTCGTCTCGTGTTTATGCGGTTATAAATCCATCTCTTTCTTTGACTAGTCTGAGAACTTCCTCGTCGTTCAGTGTATCCACCCAAGATCATGATCCTCTGTCTATAGTATCACATCTCAGACATCGTTGTTGTACGCTGTTTGTCCCTTCTGTTAATAGTAATGCACAGTATAACAGGGGCGTCCACAGGGGAAGGGCGTGACGCAGACGGCGTCATTGAAATTTTAAGGGGGGTTGAGAAAAAACTTTGGGAAAGTATGAAAAATTATAACTATGTTACAATAAAAAATTGCACAAAAGAGGTACGATGTTTTGGTCAGTAAAATGTCTCAGAAAGAGAAAATGAGGTGAAGTTAGAATGTGCGTGAAGAGTTGCACATTCAGTGGACTGTACTTTGCCAATCACTCAAACATATCAATTGATGATTTAATTCCTCATAAAAGTGACAGATCTAAAGACACAACTCAGAAAGAGTATCATGATGAAGGGAACACTAGCATGGGCGTTGACGATGAGTGTGAAAGTGAAAAAGAAAATCAACCTGAACGGATTAAGAGTTTTTGGCGTCACAAAGGGTTTTTTGAAGCCTTATAGGTGCTCGATTAATTATCGGGCTTTAAGAGACTGAAAGTTGTTTATACAACTTTTCTATCTTTGGCCGTAACCAGTTGTTCGGTTGAAAGAGCTATGAGCCGAGTTGAAATAATAAAAAAAAAAACAGGCACTGGTCTGCAACGGGAGCGCATGGCTTCGAACCTTGCGGATCTAGCTTCACAGAAAGACTTAGAGTCGATTCCTAATGAGGAAATAGTTAATGTCTTTTCTTTATCGTCATCGCAGAGGAAGAAGTTACTGTGCCGAATATAATCCAAAACAACTAGGACTTCATCAAACCATTATTTTTTCATTTTTTCTTTACAATACCCTTTGTTGATATTTTATTCCTTTGTTTTGAAATATTGTCTTACACTTATTAATTTCATTAGAGTTTTTATTTATGGAGGCCTATATGTTTAATTTCAAATGATACTATGATTAATTAATTCAAATGATTAATTTATTTGCAAACTATAGGGCTACTATTTTTAGCTTTAACTTTTTTGCAATAAAACGCTTATTACAATGACATTTTCTTTTAATTTTAAATATCTTTCCTTGCGGGAGGGTATTCATCAAGTTGGGGGGGGGGCACCCCTGATTATAAAGTATCTTATATGGGCCTATTGAATCTGTGTCCTGCCTTAGCAGTATAGTACCTTAACTATATGTCGATAGTTATAAAATGCTAAATATACGTTTTGTAAAAGAAATGTTTACTCTTCTTTCTGTCACTGTTTGTCCTGTCTTTTGGCTTACTTTCACTTCTTTTTTTATAGTTAGATCGGATCTTTTCGGTTAAATGGCAGCATGCAGTGAGCAATTACTCGTTAGATCTTCTTTAAAAAATACAAAAATATTCGTCAACTACAGAATTCTGTCCGCGGATGTGTCTAAACAACGACGGACACTGCCACAATACGACCAAACTGTAGTAAATCAAAATGGAAAAAACTCACATATCGTCTTCGATTTTTTTTACATAGTTCTAAAAATATTATAAGTTTAAAACACCAAAAATCTGTGCCGATTGTGGCGGTAGTCGGGTACTTTATTCGCTCTGTTGTAGGGGTTGAGGGAATCGGAGATTTCTCTGAAAACCAGCTGCATACCGAATTCCTGGTAACAGATGTAGTGGTGGATGGCAGTAGCACCCGGGGTTAGTGTGTGCGACGGACTGACTGACGCACGCGTGCAGCGCAGGCACGAGCGCCAATACATGCCCCTCTAACGGAAGAATGAAGAACCCCACCCTCCACATGTGGCGGGGTCACAAACGATTGTCAGTCCCAGTCAGTTTCTAGTGAAAAGCCGCGGCCCGGCATCGATTTCAATAGACTGCAGGTAAACATTGGGCCGGCGACGACGACTACGACAGAGCACTTTTTATTTTACTTTTCCTTGAAAACAGATGAAGAAGAAAGACCTCCGGTACGGCTGAGAGATTCTGCTGAAAAATCTACAACACAGCCAGCATATGTCTGTCCTCCTTCTCCTTGCGAGTCCTCGCATTGTTTGTTAGTCAGCACACAGTGTTAGTACCAAAAAATATTCTATCTTATAAGCACAGGATTCCCAATATGATTTAGGAAGCAGTGGCATAACTATGAGGAGAGTTAGGGGATCAACTCCCCTCCCCCACAGTGCTACTAAAAATGTCAGAATTTCATATTCTGTAATCACTTAGGCATATTTCTAAGGCAGTCGCATGTGTTAAAATAAGCCTATCTAAATAATTGTTGAAAGAAATGATTTGATACATTTATAAATTAATAAAAGAGTTTTATTAATGATGACAATCATTCAACAACATTTAGTAAATATGTACGTATTTTAAGCCTTAAAAAATCGAACACGCGCCAGAAAACGAGGCAACCTCACGTTGGTTTATTCGAAAACTTTGAGACGCAAAGAATTTATAAACTGTACTTATAAAATTATATGGGGGAAAATTCACCTGAATTTCTCATGTGCCCTGAGGAAAATGGGGGGTCCAAGTTTCAAAAGCTGGTGTCACCCCCCCCCCATGAGCAGTTCTCCAGTAACATTACTTTTACCCAGGGGCGTATTCACGGGGGGGGGGAGTCGAATAATATTTGTAATTACTTTACCTCAGTTTTTTCCCTTATTTGGGATATGTTTCGGGAAACATAGTGTTCCCATCCTCACCCTTCTTAATTTTGGATCTTGTGTTTATATATACTGCAACAACACATATATTTGCATATTTGCCCAGAGCGGTATGTTTGTAAATATTTAGCATAGTAAATATATGATGAATAGTTTTTAACAATATTATGCAGTCTAAGAATTGTCAGAAAGCGTACACCTGCCCCGCGAGTGAGAGCGCTTGTGTGTGTGAACGCAAGCTACGACAGGCGAAGTCTACAATGGGGTGATGCGTACGAATTGTTGGTTTGTGTGTAATCAGGTTTTAACCGGATAAAAATAAACTAATTAATACATTTTAAACCTGTGAACAAAGACTTGCCCCAATTATACAAACACCATTACATTAAGGAATTTTTAACGAATATGGTGATGTAAAAGTATTGCAGAAATATGCGATAATAAAGACGCTAGGTAATTTAATGTTAATTACTAGTGTAATTAAATAGTAATTAATAAGTGTGTTATATGTGAGTGACCAGAAAAAAATTACGCAAAGGATGATATCGCTCGTGCTACGAGTATGTTTACGAAATCGCGAAAATGAACCAAAAAGTGATTTGTAATTAAAAGGACGCTTTGCACGAAGTGACAATCTCTAACAGGTCGAAAACAGTCCTGGACTTGTCAGATCGCCGTCCAGTATAAATACCACCGGCAATTTTGGGGCGATCTCAGAGACTCGAGATATCTTCACACAACGTCACGCTGCTGGTCTGCCGACCGATCGAACATCTTTACCACACACGCTAAGACTTATGGACGAATTCTGGACCATCACAAACAACAAACCTTAGAGCCAGAGAACACAATGAATAAACAATTATATTTTTGTTTGTGAAAAGAACTCTTAAAAAGAAACTTATATATATGAACAGTAAAGACTTAAAGTTTTAAATATAATCACTGTACATAAATTTAAATGGTAGTTAAAGAAAATAATTTAATTTAACAAGACAATTTAAAAATACTAATCTTCCATTGTATGTTAAAATTTGGGTGTCAGTAGAAATAAATAATAGGTTGGAAGTAAATGTTATATTTTGTATTTTTGTGTATAGCAACAATTAGTTTTATTCTTGTGATTTAATATTATTTTTGTTTGTAAATGAGTTGCTATTATTATTTAAAATTTGAGTCACAGTCAGACACCCTGAAATAAAAAGTGTTTAGATAATTTGTTTAACATGTCTGTTTAGCTAGAATAGTAAGATTACATGGTTGTTTATTTTTATATGTCATGAACAGCATATAAGGTTATATTGTATTTTTGTAAACTTATAAAAGAGAATTTTTTTTTATTTTTATAATTAGAAATTTTTAATATTTGCATATTTTCTATTAATATTAATAAAGCATAGAATGATTATTTTGTAACGGTTTTAATTAATTATTAATGTTACAACAACATCTCACTCCTCTTTGAAAATTATTATTTTTATTGTACAACTAAACTTACATATACTTGACGCAACGAGAATAAAAAAAAAAAATTCCTGCGACCTGGCCGGTTTGATACACTTCATAGTTGCGTTGAGTATATGGTATTGTATTTGTGTATAATACTTGTAACGTTGCAATAATACTTATCGGTGTTTTTAACAGACTAACATTAATTATGAAAGAGAATAGTAACGGGAATATTAACGAAAATGTGCATTTGTCTTAACGTTTATTCACTTCGTTACACCTCCGCCAGTGTTCGAAAGTCCGAAGATATAGTACGAAACTTGAATAACGGGTATCAGTTTTGATTGTCCGGAAGTGGGGAATGTGCGATAGACGAATGTCCGGAAGTACAGCACCTTCTGTATACAATTTTCTAAAAATAAAGGGTTGGACGGACTACCCGAAAGCAACTGACGTTTCAAATTACCTTCCCCAACGACGACGAAAGTAGGGTAACCAGGCCTATCGGCACCGCTGCACACGTGTTGTGTCTGACTTAAGTCCTCTAGCGAAGGCTCACGTAGTTCTGTACAGTATAAAGCGACGTGGTAGTGGTTCTAGAGCATTCTGTCACACTCTGGAACACAAGATCGTCAATAAGGGGCATGCGGTCCCAGGATATTCGAAGGTAGACACAGAAGGTCGCGTAAAAAAGAGCGTTCTTTGGTGAAGGTCGTTTGGGAGCGTTCTTGGTCAGGCAGCTTCCCTCTTTTCTTCTGACAATTCTTCTTGGAGGAGTTGTACCTTTTCCCGTAAACATTTCAAGTTGACTGTTCAGCCCCTAAAAATAAATTTCTGTTTAGTATTGTAGTATCTTGAATTGTGTTCATTTACTGTATATTCTTGTTAGTCTGTTGAAACCATTTCAAGCTTGTTTTATGTTTTTGATCGAGTAGGTCTTACACATACGGTATTACGCATGGGTAATGATGGATAGCCAAGGAAATTTCTAGAATGGACCCGTACTGAAAGAAGAAAAAGAGGGAGACATACTGTCGCAGCAGCATCTTTGCTACTGAGCAAGGAATGCGGTGACGTATGCCATTCCACTACACGCATCACTGTAATACTACACACTTCAAATGCGTTTATCATTGTTCCGGTGTGACTTGACTGTCTCTCACACGGTATTTCTTGTAGCGAATAAGAAAACACACTTTAACAAAATATTTTGTAAATGACACCGACATATAATGAATGAACGCTCAGTGTAATACGCACACAAAATCACAACTAAATAAGTCTACTGAACAACTGAACAATGTTTACAGAACGAGTAATACACTACCAACACAAGTACGCACAATCATTCCTCCCGCTCTTCAGGCGTCTCGGTAGCACAGCTGATGCGCGTACAGTACGCAATGCAATGGCACAGAGAAATCGTAGCATGATGATTGGAAAAACCGTAAAATTTTGAAGTTAAAGTGCGAAAAACGATTTTAAATGTTTTTCGAAAATCACACGCGCGCGCGCGCGCAGGAGTTGTTTAGTGTCTCTATCCTCAGATTTGTTTCGTCAGGCCTACTCTCTGTTCGAATCCATAGAAGATTACTCTTCTTTTCCTCATGGTGTGTGTAATCTTCTCTATCAGACTGTAAATCTCCTTTCGACTTCTCAGTCTATATTATCGTTGGACGTGCTTTATTGTTATTATGGTATTATGGTTGGTCGTTGTTGTTGTCATGATTAATAATAATAATAATAATCATATTAATAATGATTATATATTATTATTATTGTCTGTATTTAAAAATTTTGTACATACGTTTTTTTGTGTGAGCGTGAGTACGGTGTTATGTATTTTGACGAGAACGCGTGTATGTATGGCAGCGTGGCTCTTCTCTGCTGTAAAGGGTGCCTCTCAAAATAGAAAATGTGTCGCAAACGCAGACGGGAGACATTATGTCAACGCTAGCGAGACACTTCATTAAAAGAAGGACAGACCTACATAAAGCTGCAACATACTCTTTACATCTCTCTCTCTCTCTCTCTCTCTCTCTCTCTCTCTCTCTCTCTCTCTCTCTCTCTCTCTCTCTCTCTCTCTCTGTGTGTGGTAGTGGTAGTGTACTACTACTTCATGTAAATTACACATCAATCCCTAAGAACTAATTTCCGAACACTTTGTAATACTATATTTGGTCACGGCATGGCCGGATTAAGGCTATGGGGGGGGGGGTCTATTTAAGATCAGGGGCCCCTGCATGAAATTTTCGCGTTTTGCACAATACTTTGCTTTATTCAGACGATCATTTAATAAATATAATAAACAAAATATTGTTCTTAAACCGTATTTTTGCGCTGAAACTGTTTACTATTATTTTATTTTGCAGATCGAAAAGCCCTGTATGATAGCAGATCATCTTGACTTATTCGTCCCCAGATTTATTAAAAATGTCAGAGATATTCCATAATTACGTAACGTAGGCATATCATCTCCAAGCCAGTTCCTTGTGTTAAAATAAGGCCTATAAATAATTGTAGAAATAAAAGGAATTACAGTATATTTATAAATTAATAAAATAATGTCAGTTTTCTTAATAACGACAATCACTAACATTTGATTTGATAAATAACATACGTAGTCATATTTGGGGCGTACGTGGCACGTCGGTTTACTCAGAAACTATCGAATGCCCAGCCCAGACCGTATAATTCATTCTGGGCCTTACCCTCCCACTACGACATTCAATCATTCCCTCGACCAGGGTGGTGAACAATTCTTTCAATGTCGAAGCACCACTGGCGTATCTAGAATTTGTCGTGGGGGGGGAGGGGGAACGGTCGCTTCGGCTTCTTTATCATCATCTTCTAGGATTAAACCAAGGATGGTTTGTTCCGGTCTCAAACAGGCAAAGATTAGAGCTGGTCACTCCAGCGCTTCCTCGGGCGTCCGTTTGGGGGATGCGGCAGTCATCCATCCGGCAAAGATGCTCCCACCAGTTCAGCCGATACTGGGCAATCCTGTCGAGTATACTCGTAATATTCAGTTCCTGCCGTATATCTGTGTTTCTTCGATGATCGTGGAGAGTACACCCTGCCACGTGCCGGAGAAATCTCATTTCAGCCGCTTGGATGCGACTGGCTTGGGCTTTCTTTCGAGTCCAAATTTCAGGCCCGTAAAGAAGTGTGGGAAGGGCCATCACCTTGTAGAATTTGAGGCGTGTTCCTTTACTTGCTGACTTAAAGAGTTCGCCTGATGGTCCCGCACATAAGGTTGAACTTATGAAACATATTCACCACGTCGATTTCTTGCATTATAAGACACGCTGCAGCCTGGGTATTACACACTGCTTCGGCTTCCTAAAAAAAAAAAACAAGTTAAAGTACATTACTGTCTTTAAAGTAGTTGAAAAACTTATAATGGCATCCTTAAATCAATCCCATTTAAAATAAACGATAATAACACAGTCAAATACGCGTTATTGAAACATTGTTTAGAAGATCGACTGAATCGATTTTCCTATATTTCATATTTCAAAGTTATATGGAAATGCCGTGTAATAAACCAATTTGTACATTAAAAAAGAGTTGCTACTATATTAGCGTACAAAGAGTTGCTACTATATTAGCGTACAAAGAGTTGCTACTATATTAGCGTACAAAGCTGGAAAGTAATAGCATTTAATTTAAGAGATTAACAAAATTCGTCAACTTTTTCGAACCTCTGTGGGGTGGAGGGTCCGGTCCCTTTCGTCCCCCCCCCCCGTAAATACGCTCCTGCGTAGCACGTGACCAATCTTACTACTTCTCGTTGCCTTCAACAATGCTTTCGATCAGAATCCTTCTTTTCAAAACCTCATCACTACACACCCTTCCTGTCCACGGTATTCTTAAGGGTCTCCTCCACACCACGTCTGAAAGGCTTCAAGTCGTTTGTTATTATTATTATTCCGGCTGTACAATATTTACACATTTTCCGGAACCAAAGATTACAGAAGTGATTAAATTCTCAGCTTCCACTGCTGCTTGTCCATCCAAAGGTCTTCTTCAATTTCTCGTTCCCACAATATAGTCTGAATTTCTTCTATCCGTAGGTGGTGATAGGTGGTCTTCCTCTTTTCCTTCTTCCTGGTGGGGTCCATTCCGTAACTCTCCTTAGCAACCTTTCCTGTGCCATTCTTTTTGTGTCCATACCATTGTAATTTTTTTGTTTAAATAAAATCAACAATTCAATTTTTCACATTCATTCTGTCCTTATTGACGTCATTTCTAATTTTCTCACGTCTGGATACACTTGCATAACATCTCCAAAAGTCCATCTCTGCTGTCATTAATTTTGTCCTTGTGTGTTTATTACTAGTCCAAACTTCAGAGCCGTAAGTCATGATACTTCTAACAATGGTTTTAAATATTTTGGTTTTAGTTTCTGCTGTAATTTGCTTATCCCACAGGGTTTCGTTTGATGTAGATATAGCCATCTTTCCCAAAATAATTCTGCATTTTACTTCTTTGTCTTGCTTCCCACTGGTCATAATTTTCACCCCCTAAATACTTGTATTCCTCTGTATATGAAATCTTCCCCATGTCTTCCTCCAATATCAAATCTTGATTAAGGTCACCTATTGCCATGTATTTTGTTTTATTCATATTTATTTTTAGTCCCCATTTCTCATATTTCTGTATCAGTTTTCTAGTCATGTACTCTAGGCCTGCAAAATCTTGAGCCAAAAGTAATTGGTCATCAGCAAACTGTAATGAATAAACTGTATCACCAAGTCGTTTGTTATAATTTTTATTAAGTGTAGATATTTGTTTTCTAGAGAAGATAAAAAGTGAACAGACGTAAAACTTTATAGCCTATATTTTTCAGTTGTGAATAATGTCTGTCAAATTTACTCTTGACAACTTACGTGTACCTTACAAAAGTAATGATCACGCGTATGCAAATTTCAGCAATTTGTTTGCAACGTGTAATGAACAGTCACTCGCAGTAAAGAAATTTTCCACTCAAATGTACCCTATGTTTATTAACCTTATTTTTTCCGCGTAACAGTTGTGTTACAACAATAACATCCTAATAATTGAAATTGAATCCATATTTATAATTAGTTATAACTGTATATATTATTTATTAATTATTAATAAACAAAGAATATGAGTTGGTGGGTCTAGGTTACAATCCAATTCATTACATAACAAGAATTAAGACTTCCTGTGTAAATCAGTCTTGAGTGTTTCTCGGGTAGTCCGCGCTAAAATGTTTAATGTGGTCTACCAGAGGGAAAACTCTTGATGACACACACTGACGAATTAGGCGAACAACAGAAAATTTCTGAAAATGAAATTAAGAAAAAAAAGAAGAGAAACACATGTTTTCAGGTCAGCTAATAGCGGGCGCGGTGGTCGTATTTCTTGGAAGTTGCCGCCACCACCCCCTTCTCGTTGGGGCACATGACATCCCTTATCCCAGCCTAGCACATGAGATAAACCGGCGCGCGCTGTTGCCACTTGGTACGCGTGCGTCACACACACACACACACACACACACACACACACACACACACACACACACACACACACACACACACACACACACACACACACACGGCCTCGTCGGAGGATCCTCCTGTCCTACTCCCGTTCCTCTCTCTCTCTCTCTCTCTCTCTCTCTCTCTCTCTCTCTCTCTCTCTCTCTCTCTCTCTCTCTCTCTCTCCCTCTCCCTCTCCCTCTCCCTCTCCCTCTCCCTCTCCTAACGGTCCATAATTCAGAACCAAACAGAGGTTCATACCAAAAGATTTTATGAAATTCTTGTTTTCAGTCCAGTATTTCTTGAAACTAGTAGCCTGTGCGTTTTTAAATAAAGTAACTTTTCCTATGGTAATCTACGCTTAATGTCTTGTGTGTGGATTTCCTATGAGACTCCGTTACCCAGGTGTTTGAAAGTCTTCACCTGTTTTTGCTTTCTTGTTCATTTGAAGGCCGGACTAGGAGTTCTTCCCATTGCCGTATCATAACTAATCGTTTCCAGCTTCCATCATCATCATCCGAATATACGACGTCGTTGTCATCGTCGTCGTCGTCGTCGTGATCATCATAATCATATCATCATCAACAAGGATTAAACCAAAAAGAGTTGTTTCGGTCCCTAGCAGAGAGACTAGAGCTGGTCACTCCAGTGTTTCGCTGGTCACGCCAGTGTTTCTTCGGACGTCCCACACCCCTCCGTCGTTTCGGCGTATAATTTAGTAGTTGTTTGGGGATGCGGGAGTCATATCATCCATTCGGTTAAGACGTTCCAACCATTTTAGCCGACATTAGGCAATCTTATCAGGCACAGTATATCCGTAATATCTTGTAGAGTATATCCTGCCACGTGCCTGAGCAATGTCATTTCGGCGGCTAGCCTGAGATTTCGTTAAAGTCCAATTCTCATACCCACAGAAAAATGTGGAGAGGGCATTACCTTATAGAACTTCAGGCATGTATCTTTACTCGTTGATTTTAGAATTCTCCTGAAGGCTCCGCACATGATTGAACTTATGTAGCTTCTTCACCATTTCAGTGCTCAACATACGTATTGCAGATAGGCCTACCTACTTCCTCCTCGACAACTCCGTGACTTACACAACAGTTTTCCGACGATAATGTTCAGATTATGTCTCTACACGACCTACTAAAATTCATCTTTCCCTTTATCGTTTTTTTTTCAAGTTTTCTTTTCCTTTCTATTTATCCGACTCTCTTCATGTTATACGGTTTTCTCTCACTCTCCAACTTATTTTTATCTTCTTTTTTTCATATTCTCGTACGCCTGCTGCCACCAAGGCATATTGCTCTGCTTCTTCTCCAAAAAGTCTGATGTTACACCTTCATAATATAGCCTCGGCCTAAAGGACGACAGTTCGAAGTTTTTGAAATAATAAAGAAAGTGCTCTTTAATGCGCGACAGTTCCCGACACTGTCCCCGTGCACCAATCAGATTGCATCATTGGTAAGATGAGCTTATATACAGTTGTGAGTCCACGTTGTCATTGCGTTGCAACAATAAGTAGTTATCAGTCGCAGCTTATCGCCTTTAATAGAGCCTACCATCGTGTTGTCGTCATTCTGCTGTCCGTATAGCCGTTCAGAAACATGTCGACAGCGTCACCACACTATGCGTGTTAAATAAGTGGGCATGTTGCTAGCATATCGCTGGATAAGACGATGGTGGGGCTGCCACCTTCTGGGTTCAGTCAAGAGTTATCTCCCATAAACTGGCTGTCTTACTAGACGTTTCACTGTTCAAGGTATCCATAAGGATTTTTAATGTGATTGTTTCTACTTGATTCCCTCCCACATACTCCGCTGTTGACCAACAAAGGGTCATCCGCCTTTTGGGGTAATTTTTTACCCCAAGAGGAAGAGGGTGCCTTAACTTCTACTTCTTGACAAGTAGAGGAGGGACAGTTTCATACCGGCTGTCACTCGGTCTCTAGAGCCGCGTTAGCCACCTCTACGTGATTTCCCGTTTCCCACCAGTTGAAGGTGCTGCTGGATATTTCCCTACGTCTAGGAATGTCACATACGGGGCGTATTTACGGGGGGAACGAACGGGACCCCCCCCCCCAATGACGAAAAGTTGACGAATTTTGTTAATATCTTAATTTTTAGGCTGTTTTATTATTTTTTCAGCTGTGTACGCCAATATAGTTGTAACTTTCTAATATATAGAAACAGGTTTATTACACAACCCCCTTCCAGGGTCGAAAAGTTGACGAATTTTGTTAATATCTTAATTTTTAGGCTGTTTTATTATTTTTTCAGCTGTGTACGCTAATATAGTTGTAACTTTTAAAAATATAGAAACAGGTTTATTACACAGCCCCCCTCCAGGGTCGAAAGGTTGACGAATTTTGTTAATATCTTAATTTTTAGGCTGTTTTATTATTTTTTCAGCTGTGTACGCTAATATAGTTGTAACTTTTTAAAATGTAGAAACAGGTTTATTACACAGCAGTAGCGTATATTTTAAATATGAAATATAGGTACGAAAATAAATTCAGTAAATAAGCACATTGTAAGCAATGTTTAAGTGAAGGTGTGATTCAGGATTTTTTATTGTATTATTACCGTTTACGTTAATGGGACTGATTTCAGCCACTGAAAGATAGTAATGTTGATTACTCTTACCTTGTTTTATCTTTTATATGTAGCTGATCCGATCTCGGGTCCCCCAAGGTCAAATTCTAGATACGCTACTGATGTCACACGTGTTGGTAAATGACCTGTTATTCTCGAATCACTTTAATATTACAGTGTCGTGTGCATATGCAATACGGCGTATCCAAATTCGATTACAGTACTAGTACTAAGTCGGTGAGGTAGAATCGCGAGTGCGCCCGCGTATCGGCGGAAAACTACACATAAGCTGTGCGAGGCACGAGCGGTCTCTGTAATTACCATACACGCGCGCGCTGCGCAAAGGTATAATTAATTACAATATATCGCATTAATTACGACGCCCAAGCCTTGAATTTATTAATTATTTCTTACCGCTGTAATTGCATTGCCAAGGAAGTGGTTATCTGTACGTCCGAGTCACTGACGACTATTTTTTCTTGTTGCATAGCGGTAACTTTTTGTGGACCCACAACTGACAGTATTCCCGCTTTTCTCTTTCTAGCACACGTGAACGAGCTAGGTCAGATCGAAGCCTGCTAGGGGTAGACAACTCGCTGGGTCAGAAGGGTGACAGTCGCTAGGCTTTGATACGTAATATTACTCTCTCCCTTAGAAGAACGACAGGCGGGATGAAAGCAACTGTTATGAAACAAAAATTAACTTTTTTTTTCGCATCAGTGTAGTTAGGTTGTTGACATAATTTCTGTATGTGGACGTGTCGGTTACGTCGAAGGTGGCAAACAGCGTTTAGTGAATGCTAGTTGTGGCAACGCAGCGTCAAAATGGACAAGAAACAGTAATCTCATCTTACTAAGGTCGGTCGCACACTGGAGCTACATTTTGTTTCGCAACGGAAGCTTTTCGACGCATCGTGCTGCAAAGCGTCGCTTCGGTGGAGAGAGGCTTGAGATATTGTCTTACGACAAAACAATTTCTCGTCAGCTGTTTTGACTTGTGAAAGTGTGTAGTTCGTGGGTTCGTGACAGGCATTCAAGTTGAAGGCGTGGACTAGGTAAGCTGTAATATAAACTCCCCGCCGTCTGAGGTTAGAATCCAGCGCATCATCATTAAAAATGTCACAAGCTGTTTTGTTGCGAGACGTAAATTCAAGGAGCTTCGTCTTTGGTCGCGAGGGGCCTCGCGACGTCTGTAGACAATGTCGCAGCCAGTGTGTGTGTGGCGCTTTATAGATCCTAATGGCTATATTGAGCCGTCTGCGACGCTTTGCGATACGATGCACCAAAACGGTTCTATCACGAAACAAAATGTCGCTCCAGTGTGCTGCCGGGGCCTAACGGTGCAATCTGATTGGCGCTCAGAGACAGTTTCGAGAAATTCCGGCGCAGTTAAGAACAAGTTATTACATCAAACGCTTCCGACAGTTAATCTTCAGACCGAGACAGTAATAACGTGTACTTAATTGCTTCGGTACTTTCCGACATTGTCTTTGTGCAACAATCAGATTGCACCACCTTTAGTAGGATGATGTTACCGTTTCGAGTCCACGTTACCGCTGCGTTGCCACAATTAGTATTCTTCAACCGCATACCAGGTCGTTTTTCTGCTGTCGGCACAATCGTTGTCACTGATGCGACATAAAAAAAATTAATAACGGCTGATATTAGTTGCTTTGATGCCGACTGTCATCCTTCTTGCCGAGGGAGCTATGCGCACTTGCGTGTAAACAGAATTAATAACGTAAAAAATAAATCGATTGAAAGAGTGAACGAAGGAAAAAACAGGATTGTAACCCTAAACGATGGTGACCAATCGTCCCGGAAATCCGGGATTTGTCCCAGGTTGTAAACGCTTGTCTCAGAGTCATAAAAATTGGGCATTGATATACCCCTGATTTTTAAGTATATAAAGTGTGAGTTTTCGGTTCGATGGTGGCGATGAAAAAAGGGGAAGAATCGAAAGAAAAAAATCAGTCACGTAAAGAAGGCAAATTTCTATTTCAGATACAATGGTGGTAAGGAACTGTGTACTCTGAATTTTTAAAACTATAATTCTGACTCAGACATACGATTAACAGTCGAAAACCTTTTATGTAAAAACATGACCTTAAAACTCTGCCATTGTCTCTCTGTGCACCAATCAGATTGCCCCGCCCCCAGTTGAATGACATTATCGTGTGGAATCCACTTGAACGAAACGTCACAATTAGTGTTTATCCGACTTATCACCTTCAGTGAAGCCGGCCGTCGTGTCGTCGTCATTCTACTGTCAGTGTAGCTTTTATTTCGGCGTTGAACAGCAGAAACGTGTCAACAACCTAAACTACCTTGGTGGCGATATAAAATTACGTACTGTTGTGAAATAGTTTGCCGACATTAACGGTTTAAATGAGAAAGATTCAAGTTTATTGGCGATACCGTCTTCCAGTGGCATAACCACAGGGAAGGATCAAGGGTATCAATCCCCCCCAGCAGAATTCCAAAACAATTTGCAGTACCAGAAAAAGAAGGCAGAGGCAGAGGCAATTAATCTATCTTTATCTTTTCGCCCAAACATAGGCCTACTCCCCTTATAGGGTTGTCTATGTCTTATAGGGTTGATTAATAAAAACGTTGCTGGTAAACTACCTTTTTCCCTTAACCGATCTTCACCAAAAACAATAGGTCTTGAGTACTCTACAAATCAAGGCTGTATGCAAAAAATTATTTGATTCTGTTTGAATTTGGGGCTGTTATCGTTTGCCATAGAAAAAAATCTATAGATAGATAGATAGACAGACAGACAGACAGACAGACAGACACACACACAGACACTTTTCGAAAAACGACTTTTTTTCATGTTTTGAGTGTAGTACAATCAGAATCTGCAATAATCTCGAACACGATTTTTTTTGCCATCACCATACTTCCATTTCCTTAAGGAACATGGAAGTAAAAACAATTTGCAGTACCAGAAAAAGAAGGCAGAGGCAGAGGTAAAGGCAATTAATCTATCTTTATCTTTTCGCCCAGACATACTCCCCTTACAGGGTTTACAGGGTTGAAACTCCTCCAGTCTAATAACTCTACGTTTGAACCGTCACAAGTAAACACAAGACAAGACAGCGCAAGTAAACCAGCTGTTGTCTTGTCTTGACTTTAATTCGGAGAATTATAAGATTTGATTGATGAATTGTACATAAAAAATAACGTATTTCAAGAGTTGTAGGCTGCTTAAAACATTCTTGGGACAACATCCTGTAATTACAGTGGGAAGTGGTAATTACACTCGAGATTTTTCAAAATATCTACAAAAAGACTTATTTTTAAAAGATTTATTGAGCATACAAATATAGAATTAAAATGATTCCTAATGACATGCCATACCATGCGGTTATTGCTACCCCAATTGCACTATGCACTTTTACGATCTTGCAGAGTCTGTCCTGCCACATGCCCGAGAATTGTAATTTGGCCGTTTGAATCCGATTGGTCTGGGATTTCTTTAAAGTCCAATTCTCAGAGTCATAGAGAAGAGCAGTGAGGGCCGTTCCCTTGTAGAACAATAAAAATATTTTGTGAAAATAATTAATTTTTTTGTAAAAATGCCGCATGATTTTTAACTCTTGTCAATTTTATCAGTCGATTTGTGCGTGCCTACAACTGACCTAACATAACGTTTCGAGTGGCAAAATGGACGATCAAGTTTTCTAAATCTAAATGATGGCTTTAAATTAAAGTAAACCTATTTGAATTATGAAAGATATCCGGGCTGTTTGGCCGTGGTCCATGGTTAAAATCAAAACCAAACGTTTCGGCAGCTCCACTGGCTGCCATCATCAGTGGAATTAAATTTCTGCATTTTGGGTGTCCACGTGCAGGCCCACAGTGCAGAAATTTAATTCCACTGATGATGGCAGCCAGTGGAGCTGCCGAAACGTTTGGTTTTGATTTTAACCATGGACCACGGCCAAACAGCCCGGGTATCTTTCATAATTCAAATGACACCGGCCGTGAAAGCCTAAGGAATAATTAAAGTAAACCTAGTTTTGCCTGACCTAAATTTGTTTAATTCTTTCAGAGCGACATTTTCAATAAAAATCACATATATTTGGTCCCTTGTCACGGCCCCTGTACACACGCAGCACGCGCGCGCGCGCGCACGCACAGTAAAACGATATAGCGACCACAAGCGTTCGTGGCTGGCTTCTATACTGTGTGTGTACGTAATTGGAATGCGTTATCAGTAGCTTTATCTATATCGCGGCAGTTAACGGCGGACGGAAATGAATTTTTATCACTGTAAATAAATTATTAACGGTATTATTGTGTCTCGCAACGTGCTGCCGCGCGCACGGGCGCACAGCGTATTGTGTCAGACTTTACGGTGCTCTCCGTCGTCGCGTGCGCTCTAAATTGTGGAAGGCAGAGAGCGAAATACGTAATACAACAGAGACGGGGTCAGCCTTGACACGTGCACCAAATGCCCCGAACGTGTGAATTAGACAAAACATTACACGACGTTAAGTAGTGTAATGCTTCGTAATTGTTATTGTAAAGCAGTGTTTCTCACACGGTTCAGATCCTACTTCCCCTCCCCGAAAGAAAATTAAAATTTCGCGCAGCCCTTCAGAACACTGAACTGAACCAAACTGTACGTAACTTGTAGCCGGTATTCCCCGAGCTACGGAACTTAGAACGGAAGTACATTTTTTCCGTATGAGCCACTGTGGACTACGTTTGGTTCAGTTAGTCCTCCCTTCTTCTACTCTCTCTTCCTCCTCACCACATCTCCTCCATTCTTGATCGATGTCTCTCCCACCTTTCGTCAGTTCAGACGGCACCTGTCCTCTTCTTGGCTTCTTCCTGAAACCTTGGGCATTTCAAAATTTCTTTTTGAGTGATGACTGAAGTAAATTTATTATTACTACATAAGTTTCTTCGATATTAGATAGTGTTTCAATTTCAATTTTTCAGTTAGACAAATCCCCATTTTGTTTACTATTTCTTTAGTTAATATAACAATTGTAGAGCACACAGTTATAGTACGATAAACACTAAAAATTGGAAACATTCGGAATCAGGTTTTGCTTCCTTCTAGTCTGACACTCTGCTGGATTTTCACTATCTTTTTAAAAAATTTTGATCTCTCCTGTTGGGCCTTGGGGCAGGGGTCAAAAAGTTGAAATTTCATAAACGTAATGCTTCATTCAGATGTTGTAGGTAGGCATACAACGTTGAAAACGACCTGCGCAGAACAAACCTTTTTGACACACTTGGGACATTTATAGAAGAAAGTCACGTGACGCAAGGCAACTGTGTGGAAGGGTTCATTCACTCGCCGAACGCCGAATATACAGCATGCCGTCGATTAAGAAGGGAAGGGGGCAGTAAGACAGAGAAAGTGGGAGAGGAAGGAGTCGTACTTCTCCACTCTGCGCGTACTGAAGTCGGTGATGGCTTTTTTAAAGTTGTCAGGCTATAGTTAAAGTTCTCTTTAATTTGAAACCACACGTACAATTTTTTACCCACTTTTTGGGCCCTGACGTCCAAAAACGAACAGTATACTTAGATTGTGGTTAAAATTTCCTTTAATTTGATGATACCCCACATAGGCTGCTGCTGCTTTTTCACAATTTGTACCCCCTCATATATTTTACACTCCGACCCCCATATTTTTTGGGTGGTCGGTCTTAAAAACAGTAGGGTACAAGTATGGAGAAGGTTGCCAAGTTTTACGAAAATCGATTGACGTGTCCAGAAGTTATCGTGAACACATACCCGAGCAGACAGATAGATAGACAGACAGCCAAACGCCAAACGGTCGAGTTAAAACTGAGCTCCCGTCGCTCGTTCAGAAATGATACAGTCTCTTATAGTACTTAGACTGTGTTAGGATCAAGAAGTTCTTAAGTTGCACAATTATAATTAATGTAGTTTACTATAAACAATGAACCTGCTTTTGCGTGGGTTTCGTCTTCTTCTTCTTCTATGGCGTCACAGTTTGAAGTCGAACCTTAGCCTCCATACTTATTCGCCTCCATTTTTCCTTGTCCTTGGCGATCGATGTTCATAGTTTTATTTTAAGTAAATTATCAGCATCCCTCGCCACTGCGTCAATCCAGCGTGTCTTGGGTCTTCCGACAGGCCTTCTACCCTCTATCTGACTAAACAGTACCTTATTAGCTATTCGGTTGTCTTCCACCCTAATGATGTGTCCTACCCATTCCAATCTATGCACCCGGATGGTGGTGGCCAGATCATTGTCTTTATACAGCTTGTATATCTCCTCATTGTGACGCATTCTCCATATCCCGTTTGCTTGGATTGGTGGATATTCTCCTCAAAATTCTCCTTTCAAAAGTATTGACTATGTTAGCGGCTTGTTTGTTCAACAAGTCAAGTCTCGCTGCCATATGTTATCACCGGTCTAATCATAGCTTTATATAATGTGACCTTGGAGTGATGGTGTATATTCCTTGTCTTGAATAGAGATGTCAACGAAGCATATGTTTTGGGTGGGTTTAATATCTGATAATTTCAGTATTTAGGAAATCTGGACGTCAAATGTATTTATAAACTTTTATTTGAAGTACGCGAGATGGCAAATAAGCGGTTTAACGCAAATAAATGGTGGAAAACACAGATAAGCAGAACTTCAAAGCTCTGACAGTTCAGCACAGTCAGACATTTATGTATTATCAAAAGGGCAGCAAGCTGTAATTCCGAAGACTGTAATTTCAGTGAACTGTCAGTTGCACTTTCTTGTAAAACCGACTGCCTATAATAACGTACGGTTTGTTATCGCAGACTTCAGCGCTACTCAATTCGACCGACAAAAATATTTGTACACTATTCTAATTACGGACATTACTTATTTGGAAATTTGTTTTGCAACTTTAGTTAGTACGAACTAAAAAGTTTTTAAAACAAAGGTTTTTAAAAAATATATACAAACACTTGGTAAGTTTCACAGTTTATTATTTACCTCTGACAGCTGTTTCAGCTTATTAAGCTATTCTCAATGAGATCAAGGAACAACAGTTGCTTAATACAGCTGGAACAGCTGTCAGAGGTAAATAATAAACTGAGAAAAGGGTTTGTATATTTTTTTAAAAACCTTTGTATTAATATGTTTAACCAAGTGCCCAACGAATCATCAATCAATGTCGTGAACGAAAACAAAATTACTGGGCTCTCGTACGTTTGGACGGTAGTGTAATACCACTGGAACCGTTTAGGCTACCGTCTGGTTCAAAGCAACTCTTATCAGTCGTAATCATCGATCATAGCTCCATTCATGTAGTCGTGTTGTTGACTCTCGGACGACGGCTTCATTTCAGGTGATAAGCTGCAGTTTCTGAATGCTAATTTTGCCAACGCGTAGTCCACGTGAACAAGACATTTTCCTGTCACTATACTAACGAGGCAATCGGACTGTGTCTCCGCCTGTTGGGAAATAGAACACTGGAAACGATACAGAGAGTCCACAGTGGTGGAGAGGGACAAACGGCATCGCGAGACGACGTTTTTTCAGCTTTGACAGGAAGGAGCGAAACGTACGAAGGCGGAAAATAGATCAATGGAAGTCGAATTGTTATAGTGAGCTGGACCAAGCTGCGAGGAAAGACTGTTATACAGCGGCCGTCCGGTTGTAGAGAATGGACAAAACGAATAGGAACAGAAAGGCGGTCTGATAAGCGACATACCGCAGCGTTATCACCCTGATTACGTTCTTGGTGACGCTGGGTGCTTTGCCTAGTCAGCGAACAGATAGGACGTAAGAACTGTGCGATAAACAACGTTGACATATCGCGAGCCCCCGGCTACTTGAGTCTCCGGCTTAATGCTCTCACGTTACAAGCACTCTTTCTTCTTAGTTCGTATCAGATGTAATCTTATCTTGTTACATTGTTTCCTGATTCTCCCTACTAATTCATCGAACGACCGAAGCGATTTCTCTCGACAATTTGGCGTCTATCGGAATGTCTCTTTCGGGGAATCGACTGGATAAAACGATTCTGGCACAACGTGTACACTTCAGATCTTTATTCAAGGGAGTAACTACCGGATGACTAGACTGGCAGATGTCCAGTGACCCACGTTCTTTCTTTTTTACATCGAGATAAATATTCTTGCAATAGAGAAACAAAAAGTCAAACTGGGGGGGGGGGGGTCATTAAAAGGCTTCTGGTCCCGGTGTCCAGGAAACTCGTTAAAATGTTCCGAATTTAGACGTTAAAATATTTTATAGCTTTAAAGCATCTTATAAAAAAAGTTTTAATTAAACATTGTTCAGGATAAAATTTCAAATAAAAGTGAACTTATAAAAATTGTATGCGATAAATAGTTTTTATGCAAATTGCTTGTAAAGTTAACAACAGGCGATTATAAAACAAATTAATTTTATTTTGAAAATAATGGATATAAATGAATGGATTTTATACATTTATAGCGCTAATGTACCTGAACTTTCACACCGAATATAAAGTCACTTTGTCAATTAACGCCAAATATAACCTCCACTAAAAGAATATATATTTGTAACTATAGCTAAATATACTTACTGGTCCCGGATTGCAACTGACACAAAACGGTCACCGTACTTATACGCTCACTTATACCCTATGTTACGCCAAAGTCGGTTCACACTTTTGGTGGGAGCTCACATCGTTTTGTCCCTACACACCGAAACGATCGCGTGTAAGCCGCTTAAGGGAGTGAGTGCCCCACCGGGATTCCAGTGCGTACAACCACCACGCAGTCAGAGGAAGTGCACGCATTCACGTGCCGACGCCAGTTCCGTGCGCATACTATTTATGAACACGGAAGAGCGACGATTCCGTTACATGTGGCAACAATAAACAAACAAACAACGCTGTCAGTATTCAGACGTCAAACTGTGTGTGACAGTGTTGACATCGTAGTAGTGTACAGTAGTGGTTGTTCCGGAATAACAATATTCGCGGGGGACTCTCCCAAGTTCGTACACTTACCGAACGACTGTTTGATAGTTGTGACTATCTCTACGGTGACCATATTTTCTCAATTGCAATCCGGTGACATATGATACCAGTTGATTGGTGGGGGGGAGGAGAAGATAGGTTACGTTAGGGAGGATGTATGAAGCATTTCTCCGAACAATGTTGAAAATATATAGGTGGAGGTTATATTTGGCGTTAATATAATATATAAAAAACAAAGTGATTTGAAATTTGGTACGGACGTTCAGGTACACTGACTTACTTGACTTAAGTCCTTAAATTCCTAGGTGGGACATAGGGCCTCGACGAAATCTCTCCAGCGTGTTCTGTCCATTGGCAGGGCCTTGGCCTTCACCACCCTCCATGTCTTGTTGACACCAGCCAGCTCTCTTTCCGTAGTCCTCTTCCAGGTGGTCCTCGCGGCCTTTTTACGTCTGCGGCTACCTTGCGGATTCCAATTCAGTCGGTCTAGCGATATTTTCTGGTGGTCTTCTCAGGGTGTGACCGATCCACCTTCTTTTTCTTCTCTTGATCTGTAGTTGGATGGTACTCTGACTTGTGGCCTAGCATAGATGTCTGTTCAAGATGGTCTTGGGCCACCAAATTCTCATTATGTACCTCAGGCAACGGTTTATGAAAGTCTGTAACCTTGTGGTAATGTCTTTTGTCACTTTCCAGGTCTCACATACAGCAACACCGATCTGACATTAGTGCTATAAATGTATAAAATTTCATTCATTTATATCCATTATTTTCAAAATAATTAATTAATTTGTTTAAAATCGCCTGTTGCTAACTGTACAAGCGATTTGCATAAAAACTGTTTATCGCATATAATTCTGAGGTAAAACTTTTTTCCGTGTATTAACGTTCGAAGAGTAAACTTCAGCAGACCGTGGACCACAGCTGCTATGTTTGCATAAATTAAGCACAATTTTTGCGTTAAAACGACAAAATATTTTAAAGTCTAAATCCGGGACTTTTTAAGGTTTTTCGGGACACCGGGACCTAGGTTCGAAATCCGGTACTGTCCCTGGACGTAAAGTAACCGTAATTATCTCCCGTTTCTCTGTCTGTCTGTCTTCTCCATATCGTTCCCTTAGTCGCCTAACCGTTTATCCACTCGTTTAAACACTGAAAAATTCACCAGAATAACGTTCACTACGAAACGTCGCTCTTGCCTGTATCTATAAACGATGATCCCGAACCTGTGAAAATCGGACCCTTTTTTAAAGTAATCTTCTATATATATAAAGAAGAATGTTTGTATTTTATACAGATCTACAGTTTTATTCAGATCGTGATGAAATTTTGCACAATAACAGCTCAAAACAAGAGGAAAATTCTTATCTACATTTTATTTTGAAAAAACTACCCCACCCCTTTTCCACCCCCTTAAGCAGAATTTTAACGAGCAGGTTTGCGGTTTATGTTTCCAGATTTTTCATCACTATTTAAACTGTTTTCGTTTCACTTTGTGAGTTTATTTTTACACAGTGTGTTGCCTACAAGTGAATACTACTGTGTTGCACTGCAGTGTAGTGCGTGGCCGTTTTTGTGTTCGTGTGCTTGTGGGGCTTCTGGTGTTTACGTGTGTCAGTGCCTGTTAGTTTGAATAATCAGTGCTGGTGAGTTCACCTCTCCTTTAACCACCTTTGGCGTCCATTTCGGGCTTCCGAAATGGCGTCAACTGCCCCTGAAATTCCTTTGCCGGAGCCGTTAAGCTCTCTCTTGGGTGCTTGCGGTTCCGCTCCTCAGTCTACGCCTCTCCCCCGCGATACTTTCGGGCTTCCGAAATGGCGTCAACTACCCCTGAAATTCCTTTGCCGGAGCTGTTAAGCTCTCTCTTGGGTGCTTGCGGTTCCGTTCCTCAGTCTACGCCTCTCCCCCGCGATACTCTCAGTGATAGTGGCAGTAACAGTGATATTTCCGATGTCCCGATGGGAAGTGCTGGGTCGGGAGATGAAGAGTTTTCGCTTGTGAGCGGCAAACGAGCCAAACGCGAGCGAAACCTGGCTGCCGCCAGTCAGTCTCCCGCCTCACCAACCCATGTCGCTGATCATGGTAACAGCGGCATGCAGTCTGCTAATCTTGCTTCTTCTTCCACTAAGCCTGACCCTACTACCCTCAAGTTTCCTCCCATTATCATCCCTGATAATAGGAATTATGCCCAAATTCTTACTGGTCTCCGTTCTGCCCTTCCTTCGACGTCGGTGGAAGCGAAATGCTCAGGCAAATCGTTGAAGCTGGGCGTCGAATCCATTACTGACTTCCACGCTGTTCAGCATTTTCTGTCAGCGCGGAACATCTTGTTCCACACCTTCGCTCTCCCTGAGGAAGCGTGAGGTGAAAATTGTTATTCAGGGGATACTCTGCCATACCTCCTCCGAAACTATCGTGCAGGAGCTGACTACTCTTGCCTATTCGACAACAGCTGTGTCGGTTTTGCACGCTGGCAAGGGGGACAACAAACACCCAGTCAACTCATTCCTTGTCAAGTTGTTGAAGACCGGAAATTTTGAGGAGGTCTATGGCCTCCAAACACTCCTTCACCTCCGGGTGACTGTCCGATTATTTGACCCGCGCCCAGGCCCTGCTCAGTGTTTCAACTGTCAGTGTTTCGGGCTCTCTTCCCTTTTCTGCCACGCGCCCCACGTTGGGTACGGTGTGGAGACCCTCACCGTGGCTGTGATAAGCCTCGTGTGCCGGGTTTTACTCCATACTGTTGCAACTGCAAGGGCGCCCATCCCGGCTAGTTATCGTGGTTGCATCAAATACATCGAGGCTGAAAGACAGCAGCGATCTGCGCGCCCTGGCGCGCAGCGTCGTGTAGGTGCCCCTACCCCTAATCGACGAGAGGCCTTCCCCCTCTCTCCTGTACATCTGCCAAGGCCCCGGCAGCGACTCCTGTCGCTCCCGCTGTCTCAGTCCCGCCTGCAGGCGTCGCTCCGGCAGCGCCTGTGACGGCTCCACTACCGGTGCCTGCCGGAGTGCCCGGCCCTTCCTATGCAGCTGTAGCTGCCAAGCCATCATCGTTAACTACTTCCGCCCGCAAGGGTACCACAAAGCGCACTCGTCGCCGGAATCCCGGCCGACGTCATCAGCAGGCTCGACCTCAGCGGGACTCTCCCGCCCCTGTCATCGCCCAACCTCCGCGTGAGCAGACCACAGTCCAGTTCGCTAGTCCTGCGCCATCTGTAGTCCTGGCCGAAGGTCCTCAGGAACGTCCGCGCGGTCCCGGGAACTTTCTCGGGCTCCTGCGGACCGCCTGACGGCTTAGGCCACTACACTAGTAGAAAGCATCAGGTCTGCTCCTGATACCTCGATTGTGCTAATGTTAGTTTTCCAATCCCTCTCTGCTCTCTTCCCTCTCCTCCCCCTTAATGGCTAGATCCCTGCGGATCGTCGCTTGGAACGCCGATGGCGTTTCCTCCCATCGATCTGAGCTGGCGGCTTTCGTCGTGGAGTACGACGCTGATGTCGTGCTTCTCTCCGAAACCCATCTAGCCCCCCCCTACCATCGATTCTCGGTATGTGCCTACACTTGTTATCGTCAGGATCGTCCCCTAAAGCCGCGCCATCCCCCGTCTGAGGGTACGGCGATTCTGGTCCACAGGCGGATATCCCATAGGCCACGACCCCCCTCACTACTCGACTCATCGAAGGTTGTGCGGTGGCGGTGGACGCCGGCGACTCGGAGTTGCGCATTGTTTCCGCGTATTTCCGGCCTCGCCTCCGCCCGCCGCCTCCGCCTGAGGAGTGGAACCTCGACCATCCAATCTCGACGATTGCAGCCGGCGACTTCAACGCCCAACATCCTTCATGAAACAGTAGGGCTACCAACCCCTACGGCAATTCGCTCCGCCGGTTCGTCCTAGACGACCCGGAAACGCATGTCATCGGCCCTGATGATCCTACCCACTACCCCTATGCCGGTCATCGACCGGACGTTCTTGATGTAGTTGTAGTCAGGAACGTGGCCCACAACATCCAGGTCTCGTCTGTATCAGACCTCTCGTCTGATCACAGTCCCCTGCTAATAACTGTTCGAGATGTGGTGGCTTCATCCCGACCTCCCGCTGGTCCTGTTAGGAGGGTCAACTGGCGCTCTTATCATGACGAGCTCTCTCGAAGGTTACCGTCTGTCCCAGCGGACCCGATCGCCACTCGTGACGATCTGGATCTCCATGCCACTCATCTTCAGGAGTTGGTCCAGGGTGTCATGGATCGACACACATACAACGTTGAGGTGAACAATCGCAAATCGACCCTTCATCCGGAAGCTATCCACGCCATCTGGCTTCGGCGCAAGCTCCGCCGCAGATGACAACGCACCCGAGATCCCTCCGTGAAACGGCGTTTTCAGACCCAGTCTCTTTACGTCCAGCAGCTTCTGCGGGACGTAAACTCTGATCAGTGGGAATCATATCTTGGGTCCCTTGAAGTCGACCACGCCTCCGTCTGGAGAGCAACGAGTAGCGTACTCGCAACCCGTTCGATACCCCGAACGGCATTGTTTCTTCATCGGAAGGCAAGGCTGAGGTCTTCGCCGACTGCATGGAGACTCAATTTACCGTTCATCGAGGCGTCTCGGACCCTGCCCATTTGGTAGTGGTTCGGGACTTCCTATCTGGTTATTTCTTCCGCCCTCAACTTGACCCTCCCGCTCTCTTAGACAGGGACGAACTAGTTTCGTCTATCTGTCGTCTGAACTGCCGTCGCGCCCCTGGTCCTGATCGGATCGGGGCCGTAGCTTTGCAGTATCTCCCGGCCTCGGGCGGTGAACTGGTCCCGGATCCGGATCTGTTCAACTCTTGTCTCCGGCTGCACTACTTCCCCCGCCTGTGGAAAAATGCCAACATCTGCACGATTCTCAAGCCCGGCAAGCCTCGAATGCTTGCAGACAGCTATCGTCCCATATCGTTGTTGCCAGTCGTCTCAAAGGTGTTTGAGCGTCTCCTACTAGCCCGCATCTGGCCGCTGCTGGATAATTTTATTCGGAGCGAACAGCTCGGGTTCCGTAGAGACCACTCGATAACTTTGCAACTCGTCCGAGTTGTCACAGCATTGTCCGACGCCGCCAACAAGAAAGAGTCTACGGGCGCTGTCTTGTTGGACATGAGCAAGGCCTTCGACAGAGTCTTGACACGAAGGTCTTCTCTATAAACTCGCTCACTCCCCCGTACCACCGTCCATTGTGCATTTCTTGGGGTCCTACCTCAGCGATCGCACCTTCAGGGTTAGCGTCGAAGGGTCCTGTTCATCAGTTCGACCTGTCGCCGCTGGCGTTCCGCAGGGATGTGTCCTCGGTCCTGTTCTGTACCTAGTGTACACGAACGACCTGCCTGTTATTCCTGGAGTCACGCTATCTTTATTCGCTGACGATGCAATGTATCACTGCAGCTCCCTGTCCCCGAGTTTTGCGAGTACAAAGCTGCAGCGTCAGTTGAATCAGCTTCCGGACTGGTTACGGAAATGGCGGGTGATGATCAACACGGAGAAATCCGAGGCGATCTGCTTCACCCGTAAGTCGACTTCCCGGTGCCTGTCCCTCTCCCTAGAAGGGAGGCCTATCGCCTGGCATAAGTCGGTGAAGTATTTGGGCGTTCGGCTAGACCGGTGCCTTAGCTTCAACGGCCACGTGACTGATACCCTCAATAAAGCTCGAGCCGTCCGAACCAAAATATTTCCCATGCTCTCGTGCCGCAACCGCCTGGCTTTGCGCACCAAAGTAACCATCTATCTCTTGTTTCTTCGGTCAGTGTTGACCTATGCTGCTCCCGCATGGTGGTCGCTTTTGTCGACCACTAACAAGTGTAGGCTGGAAGCCTTCCAGTCCCGTACCCTCCGATCATTGTCGGGGTCTCCATGGTTTGTGAGGAATAGAATAATGTTATTCGTGGAGACCTTCGAGTTCCTACCATCGCCGATTTTGTCCGGTCGCTTGCTGAAACTCTCTTTGCTTTTGCAGCGACCTCGTCCTTTCCTTACTTACGTACCATTAGCACGTCAGAACCACCTTCCCCTATACGAGTCAAACGCCCTCGGGCGATTTTAGACGACCCCCCATAATTCTGTTTGCTGCAATTTAGGTCCCCCAGCAAATTGACTTCCTTGTTACCTTCCTTTTAAGTCTTCTCCCTCCCCAAGTATGTTGGCACACTGCTTGGCGCTGTTACCGTTTGCCACCGACACGGAGGTTCCCTGCCTCGTGGGGAACGACCGGCGCCACAAGGCGCCTGCCTACCGGGCCGGGCGCGTGCGGGATCTGCCGTTCGCCCCGTCACCGGTGGCAGTGTTACCATGACCCGGAACCTACATAAAATAAAGATGTTTTAAAATTTTCTGCCGACTTCTCAGTTAACTGGTTGGCGTGTCCCTCCTGATTTTCAGGCCACCTGTATCGTGAAAGTCCAGCACTGTTTTCATCTGACAGCCATCGGGCACGTCCCGGAAGCTGTAATTCAGCCATGGGTGCAAAGCAAAGACGCCCCACTACATAATGCAATGCAATGCAATCGGATGACAGTGTATGATACACAACCGAAATCCGAAAACAAAGCATACAACTCGACTCTCTAAGTCAATAAGCATACTGTATTGTGTACTCTTTACTGTCTGCGGATACTTATTACTTCAAACCTATCGAAATGCCACCGAAGAAAAGAAAGCGTATTGGTCAGATAACTCGGAAACGTTGGTGGAAAGAGAGCTTCGCCTGCACCAGGACCCTGTCAGAGCTTCTACGTCAAGGGCAAGGGAAACGGAGTAGGAAAGAGAGCTTCTCTTAATATGTCTAATAAGTAAAATATATTTTTGGCATAACAAGGTTTCAGTTATTCACTCAATCCTTTTATAATCATTATCCCGATCGAAGCCGGGCAAATCCACTAGTAACACAGTAAAAATAAGCGCTACTGAACATTGTGAATAAGATACTTACGGACTTGATTGTCTTTCATATATTTCATATTTCAAACGTACACACTAATACTGCGTAATAAACTTGTTTGTAGACGTATATTTAAAAAAGAAGGGTTACTACTGTATTAGCGTACACAGCTGAGAAATTAATAAAACAGCTTAACAATTAATAGAGTAACATAATTTCTTGTCAACTTTCGACCCACTGGGGAGGGGGGACGGTCTCGTTCGTCCCCCCATAAATCTCCCGTCTGAGGTCAAGAAGGTATTGGCCCCGCCGCTACAATTTGGAGCTTTGAAATACTTTTAATACCAAAATTACTCTACGCACTGATGACGCTACGTAGACTTTAGATTTCTACGTACACCTGTAACACATCAGCAGAAAGATTCATTCTTTCGTGTCGATTATTCTCTTTACTTTTTATATTACCTACAGTGACTAAATTGTGAATTAAATATCTGCCAATCAAGGTGTTAGCCAAGGGTGCAGTATATCACCTACTGTTTTTAACATTTATATTGACGGTCTGGTAAGGAAATGGAAACACCTAGTGAGGCCTGGAATCTGGTTATCACGAGACAGATATTTGAATGTGCTGTTGTTTGCTAACGACCTTGTAATTCAAAATAGAAAACCTGATTTGCAAAAATCTGTTTTTAATCTTCATCGGATTTGCAAACAACACGATGAGAAATTCTCCACTATAAAGAGAAAGGTAATTGTATTTCGAGGCAAGGAGCCAATAAGTACGAAAATAATTATTAGTGATCAAATTCTAGAACAAGCGAGCCACTGTAATTAAATGAGAAACGGTGTTAGCTGTGATAGGAATTACGATATTGATGTTTAAAGGGAATAAATCCCAAATGTTTAGTACCAAGCCACGTGTTGTTCAATCAAATATACTGGAACTTACCGTCTGCGGCTTTTCAGAAACAGCGTCTTTATAAAATTTACATGTTTCGGGACCCTTGTCCCATCATCAGAATTTAAAAATATGACGACATTCATATATGTATTTAATTTATGATATGTGACGATTGCGACGCCTTTTATGTGGGCCAGACAGGACGTGGTTTTTTAAAAAGATTTATAGAACATAGGCCGCCTACACATTTTCACAGTTTGGACAATATCAAGTCAAAATTTGCAGAACACCTCATTTCCGAAAATCATAGCTACGCTAATTTTAAAACTAATTTGAAACCCCTTCACATATGTAAGAAAGGGCGATATTTGAACACTCTTGAAGAGTACGAAATTTATAAAGCACACAATAATACTGATACCAAGCCGCATGTTTTAAATGATAAATTGGTCTTCAAGTCAAATGTATTGTACAACACTGCCTTGCGCTATTGTCGTGGTGGAAGCGAGACGTAAATCAGTGCGCGGTCGGTTTTCATACGATGTACATCGGTAACCTTCGCACTCGCTGTAAATATTATATTATCATGTTAATTAAGTTATTTTTATATTGGATTTTAATATTTTAAGTGTTTGACAAGTGTATGAAATTTAAATGATACACAATTATTTTTAAATTCTGATGATGGGACAAGGGGTCCCGAAACATGTAAATTTTATAAAGACGCTGTTTCTGAAAAGCCGCAGACGGTAAGTTCCAGTATATTTGATTTACGATATTGATGTTAAGTTAGGTAAGTTCCAGACGATCTGTGAGACAGTCAACCGTATTTTTAGAAACAAGGTACGCCGAGATGCGAAATTGAAGTTCTACAAGGGTATGACGGTCCTTGTACTGTCCTATGGGTGTAAATTATGGACAACAACCAACAAACACGGCAGTAAAATATATACTTCGGAAATGTTGTTCTTAAGAGGAGTTAAACGGTGTTCTAACCTTGACCGTATAAAGAATGAGGCCACAAGAGGAGTTATAAGTTTTTATTAACTTGAATGAAAAGTAAAAGATTACAAACAACGTTGGGAAGAACACTTAGAAGGAACGTCATATTCCAGACTGGCCAAACAAGTCTGGAAATACAAACCTATAAGACACAGGTGTGTGGGTAGACCCGGGAAGAGATGGCTGGAGGATTTTTGAAGGCGGAACAGGCAACACCTTGCCTATGCCGTGTTAGGAAGATGATGAAATAAATCGCTTGTTTTGTGCAGTCTATTTTAATCACATCTTGACTTAACATTGTTTTTTGCTATTCCGGACTTTCATTAAGCCAGACACCTTCAAGCCCTAATTAAAATTATCGGAGTTCTAATACTACTACCACTACTATTACTACTGTACAAAGAATTCTACGAATATTCAGGAAAAAAGATAGCGTCATCGCATTCCTGTTATCGTCCGTCATAATAATATTAGAAATAATATAAATATTGGCGCGATGTTTTAAAATGAATGAAGTTGACATTCTGTGTGATGCCCTTATCACCCGCCCACTGATAACGGACGCTTTGAAGTGTGCCGCGCGTTGTCTACGCTTTGTATATACGTATGTATGTTATTAATAATGAACGATTCTGTTGTAGTGTAATACCGTTTTGATTCAATAATTTCACTTCCAACCCTTCGTCTCTCCTCCCTTTCCAACACTTTTCCTCCACCTGCCTCTGTCTTTTCACTTCTGTCCTCTTCTATTTCACTTACTCTGTCTCCTCCCCCTTCAGGGTCTCTCTCTCGCGAAGAAACAGAATCGTCGAATAGTTTTTAATTAAAAAAAAATTTTTTTTTTACACAAAATAACGACCGCCATCGGATTCCTAAATGACGTTATTAATATTATTAGTGCTTGTTGTTATTTTCTCAAATATACATCATAAATTTAAAACCAGATTGATTGATGGATGGACGCGGTCGGAGAAGGCTGCCTCTTACCGCGGGCTTCCGGGAAGTCCGATGCTAATGAACTGTGTTTTTGTAAGCGGTGCCGTAGCGCACAGTATAATATCTTTCTTCTTTCTGCTCCTTATGAGCTCGTTTCTTTTTCTCCTCTTCTGTCTGTCTGCTGTCTCTCTCCCTCCCTCTTCCTCTGACCCGCCTCCCCCTCCTAACATATAGTTCTATATCTTCCCAACCGCCTTCACATTTTCCTTATGTTTCTCAACGCCTCACTGTACGACATTTGTGGCACTGAGCATGTTTTGTAGCCAGAGGTAGCAGTTCTTTATGCTGACGACTAGGCTGTACCGTCTAACTCGGTAAGCAGCTTCCAAACGGCTGTAAGAACTCAATACACAGAATCCGCGTGGATTTCGGATTACAGATTTCCAAATTGAAGACTACGGTGATGGATGGATGGCTTTGCGTTCAGGTGATCCCTTACGAACCTTGGAGGAGATTCGCAGAGGAACCCGCCAATTAGGATCTATATACGTGCGGTATTAATAGTAAAGGATACTGTTGTAGTGTAATACCGTTTTGATTTAATAATTTCACTTCCAACCGTTTCCCCTTTCCTCTCTTTCCAACACTCTTTTTCTCTGCCTGCCTCTGTCTTTCCACTTCTGCCCTCTTCTATTCACTCGCTCTGTCTGTCCCCACCCCCTCTCTCTCCCCCTCCCACAAAGAAACAGAAAATTCGTAGTTTTTTTATTATTATTTTTTACACAAAATAATGACCGCCATCGGATTCCCGAATGACGTTATTAATATTGGTGTAATCATCTTGAAGTGGAGATGATGACTATGGCGATTTACATCTACTGGGTATCCTTCGTGCAGAACCGCTGCTCCATAGTATGTCACTAACCAGATGCTACACCGTTCGAGAGGTTATCCACGAACGAAACAAGAAACATCGTACAATGTTAGAAACGCACACCAGTCCTCTCGTCCAATCACTTGTGCAAGAGCATCACACTAGAAGATTAAGTTGGTCAATCGGGAAAATAGATGTCTTCTTCCCGGACAAGTCGTATCACGGCAAAAGAGCAGTGGCATATTTAGGGGGGGGGGACGAACAGGACCGTACCCCCACAGAGGGACGAAAAAGTTGTTAATCTCTTAATTTTTAGGCTGTTTTAATTTTATTTTTATTAAGCTGTGTACGCTAATATAGAAGTAGCTCTTTTTTAAATGTACAAACAGAAAAATCAGTTCAGTAATCAGTTTTTAACGTGTTTCAGTAACGCTTTTTTATTACTGTTTACTTTAAAGAACCTTCAGAATGTTATCATGCGTTTTTCAGCCACTTTAAAGATAGTAATGTTGATTAGGCTCAACTTGTTTTTTCTTTTGTATGAAGCCGTCCCGACCCCGGACCCGGACCGGATACACCGGATAGCTAGTATGTCCATCGGACGCCAAAGCCGAATTCTAGATACGCCGCTGGACAAGAGGGGCTTAACAAATTGTTGCTAAGGCAGTAAAGTACCTTGTAGAAATTACTGTCATTGCCATTGTAACTAAATAATATTTGTATAAAATCTTCAGTGTTTAACCGACCTGGAGGGTGAAAACTCCACCTCCGATGGTGCGCCCAGGAATGGAAGCCTAGACTAGAAGCCATATCTGCTGGTCGACTAAGTCCCGCGAAATCGTATATCACTTTCAGATTCTAAGTAAACATCTTATAAAAATCGTACAGAGTATGATATGACATGTGACATATTGTATGAAGTGTGTAGGCTATTACTTTACAAAATACACGTACCAGATGTATCGAATACAGATCACGTTGACCGACGGCGCTAATTAGAAACTCTCAGCTAATTTATTAGTAGCTAGAGGTTTACGACAGCGCTACTGTATTTAACATACCACTCGAGGATGCTAAATTGTGTTGTTATGATAATCGTTTTGTCATTTATTAGCCAATTTCTGCTAAACATTTCTGTCTGCTATTTTGTCGTCTTCCAATTATCAAGTCGTCTTGTGACGTACACGTAATTTATGCAGCTTTCGTTGTTCTGGAGTGTAAAGGTGACAGAATCCGTTTATTTAGTGCTAACGGATTGGACGCGGTCACGTTTTCGACACCCGGCGTGACTCTTGGATCTGCCAGTGCGTTTCTGAATCACTGAAAGTCGACAGCGCTGTTCGGTGCAGTTCTCTCGGCAAACAGGATGCCAACCGGAAGCCCTTGATGTAATAATGCGTTTTAATTGCACGACATTTCCCGCTACTTTCTCTGTTCACCAATCAGATTGCATCGTCAGTACGACGAGATTAAGATGGCCTCCAGAGATGACAACATCCGTCAACAGGGTAATGACACGGCCGTACAGCCCGGATGTTAATTTGAATAATTATGGCGCCGGCCGTGAAAGCCTAAACAATAGGTTAAGCAGGAGGTTAGGTGTCCGACGCATCGTATAATATTTGTCGTGTTAAACGTTACACATACGCCATACATTTGTTTACACAGGTAAACATTTGATCGTACACGACACACGTGTGACTGACAGCCAGCCGAGTATTACACCGTCCATAGTTCAAGTGCTACACTTGTCGCTGTCATTTCTCTGCTCTTGTCATGATTTATCACACACACACACACACACACACACACACACACACACACACACACACACACACACACACACACACACACACACACACACACACACACACACACACACACACACACACACACACACACACACACACACACACACACACACACAACGACAGTGCGAGATAAAAGCAGGAGGCGTCGTGCAGTACCTCGTGCCTCGTCGTCAGTGTTACCAACCGACCCGACTGTTCGATACGATTTCGTATATTGTACCTGACGTTCACGGCGTTTACGGTCAGGGGCGTATTAACGGCGGGGGGGGGGGACCAGATCGCTCCCAGAGGTTCGAAAACAGTTGCCGAATGTTGTTAAACTCTTAACTTTTAGGCTCTTTTATTATTTTTTCAGCTAGGTACTATTTTTAAATATAAAGACAGGTTTATTACACAGCATATTACTACATCTGCGTATACGTTTGAAATACGAAACAGGAAAATCAATTCAGTCAGATCTTGTAAGCAGTGTTTCGGTAACGGGTATTTTTATCGTATTATTACCATTTACTTTAAAGAGACTGTTTTCACGATGTTATCATGCGTTTTTCAGCCATCTTAAAGATAGTAATGTGATTAGCCTTACATTTTTTTTTTAATTTTATATGGAGGCTGTATGGGTGTTTTTACCATTTACTTTAATGGGATTGATTTACGATGTTAAAGACGGTTTTCAACCACTTTAAAGATAGCAATATTGATTAGTCATTAACTTGTTTTTTCTTTTGTATGAAGCTGGTTCGACCGAACCCCGGAGCCCCAAGGCCAAGTTCGAGATACGTCACTACTTTTGATATTCCCTTGTACCACCATATTCCATTTAACCTACTAATTCCATATACTGTATTTCCTCCATAGCGAATCTTTGACGCCACGGTCTGACGTTCAGTATCTGCTGACGCTGTAGTGTCTCCAACTGCTCGACGCCACCGCGTTTAATACACACCGAATGGTATTCTCTGTCGGTGCGGGATTATCTCTTTAGGGGTCCCATTACCTGGGGGGGGGGATTGATCCCCAATTACGCCACCGAATGACATAGAGGATGATTTGGGGAGTATGAGTGTGAGAGGCGAGAGAAGGTTGTGTGAGAAAGGACGAAATGGAGAAAAATCATTGAGCAGGCACAGTCGGTTGTGATGCCGGCTCCGTGCTCAGAGCGCCGATACTGATAAGCCCGTGCTCTGAGCGCCGAGTTTATCTGTGCATCATTAGCCGCGCTGACACATGGCTGGATATCTGTGTGTCCGTTGTTCGTCAACTCCGTAGCCAACAGTAGTGGTCCTGGTCCTACGAAAATTTGTACAATTCATTGCTAAAAGACATTATCCCACCCCCGCTCCGGGAGTAAGCTCCCGGAACTGCAGACCTCTCTAACTGTTTTCAACGAAATACATTTATTAATAAGTTAGTTAAATTTCAATATTAGACAGTTTCTTATATTATCAGAAAAATTATGAAACCTCAACTACGCTGCTATTTTACTAGTATCATAACAATTTAAAGCAGACAATCATAAAATAACAAACAGAATTATCACTGTTGCATACCACTGTAGAAAAATTATTCCGGTTAGCGTTTTCAAGCTTCTCAGCTCCATCGTCAGATCGGTATTATGACGATGAATACCTATCTGACGATGAGCTGAGAAGCTTGAAAGCGCTAATCGGAATAATTTTTCTATAGTGGTGTGCAACAGTGATAATTCTGTTTGTGATTATAACCACTAACACAACTTTCGTCATAAAAACTCATAAAATAAACACTAAAACTTTCGAACTTGTGCATTGGATTTTTAGTTAAATTTGTAACCATAATACCTAAATGATAAATAATTTAGTCATAGATTTTCAGTGTATGTATGTTTCCATAGATATCTGTAGGTCTATATCTAACGTTAATCACAGATACTTAAAACTGATAATAAAATATGAGGTTTTTTGAGACATAGTTCACAAACGTTTTGAAAGCAGTCCAAAATGAGTGTTGAGACGCTAATTCTGTCAAATTACTACACACACAAAATACAGAGACTACAGATACAGATTTTGTGTTTTAACTAAAATTCCTTATAACGTTAACCCAAAATAAACTTATAATTTTTTAAAACTTTGAGTTTTATTTTCGGCCCTTGGTGCTTCTAACATTAGCTTCTTGTTTAATGTACTCTTGACACGCTGATGTTTTTTCTTCGTACACGCTCATAATTTAATATACTCATTTGAACGTTTCACCCTGTACTGCTATTCCTCGTGAAAAAGTAGAGACTTTACTTTCTTGGAAGTAAAGACTCCATTTTGATCAAAATTCACGATTTTAGTACTACTTTTGTTACAGCAATTGTCAAACCACAACTAAGGAAAGGTGCGAACAACGAATCATTTGGTCAGCGGATTTAAGGTATGCGGCTAGATAACCACGCTAGTGAGTTTTGTCTTCCTTATCAATCCGCTTACATTGCACACCTTGTGTTTACGCATATATACAGCTCAGCTCTCCGTCTCGTAATCGTATTTTCATTTTCTTAATTACAGTTGTATTTAATCACTTTCTTTTATTCTCTCATCAGATTTGTTCGTCCCAACCGAATAAGAAATCCTGAGATAATAAATGGGATTATTCGCTAATGATCCATGTGCAGAGGCACCATTACACCCATAATACAAAATTTCTAAGTGAAAGTTGCAGGCTTCTGAAAAATATGTAAGGAAATATTCATCCGTTCTTTAAACAGCAGTATTCCTGAAATACTTAACTTCGGCGGATGTAAGTTATCACACACACACACACACGCGCGCGCGCGCGCGCGCACGCACGCACACACCTGTATTTTGACCTGTGATTTCTGTAGTTAAGTGTGATTTATAATCATTAAAATACTAAAATACTAAATAAAAATAATAATAAAATTCTTAATTTTAGTAATGACCGTCGATCAATAAATTTTAACGATAGAAGGTTTAGCGAGGATAGGTCAATAAATATAACACAAATTTTACATTGTTTGTATCGACGTTTCGACAATATTTATTGTGTTCATCAGGGCCTGTGTACGAACAATAGAGAAAAATCAAACACGTAACTACCAACCAGAATACCCTACTGCCTTCTAAACAACTGTTCTTTTAATTACTTTTACTGGTCAAAAGGACGCTGTACAAATGTCTTATGTTTGTGTTTATAAATAGAGTGTATGTTGTAGGCACCTTACAGTTGTAGACAGTCATAACATTATCTAGTATCAGTTAGTTTCAAAGTAGGTATGAGTAATTAATAATGACACATATTCGATTAGTTTTACACTCGGTGCAGTTGTCAATCCGCGTCTTTCATATTTTACGCTTTACGTATAGAGTTTATAAGTATATACCTGCGCGCGCGCGTGTGTGTGTGTGTGGAGGCGGTGAGACAGTTTTGTTTCACATCGGCAAAATAATAAAATTTCTTACACATTATTTTACTTAAATAGATACACATAATTACAATATCCCAAAAACCTAATTAATACAATTAATTAGTATTACAATTTAAATTATTATAATATAATAATCCCTTAATTACGTCTGTAAATAATTACAAATTCAGTAATCATTGAGTGTTTATTGGAATTGGTGCAAATAGCAATACATGTCTAGCTGAAATATGTAAATATGTGTCATAAGAATAGCAAAAATGTGTTATAGCTGAATGAGGATTGTAAGATGTTCAATAATGTATATTATTATAAGTTAACATTACTACTGGCGCTGAACACACTTATCCATAAGTGTTAGAGAATTATGTACAAAATAACAGAACTACTGATATTACAAACACAAAACTATGGTAAACAAATCAATCATGTGACAATGGTTATTACTTATTATTTATACTGTTGTGAAATAATACCGAGTACATCGTCTATACAGAGTAATATAGTCTGTTGTAAATTATGCAGACGTTGACACTCTCTCTCTCTCTCTCTCTCTCTCTCTCTCTCTCTCTCTCTCTCTCAACATATAAAGAATCTCCCCCCCCCCAGAACATCCTAACCATGATTACGCGTATTATACATATCGTAGGTAGGCCTACAGATAATACGTTCATGCAGTTTCTTTACGTTTTAGCAGCCACGTAGGCCTAAACTAATCCCTCTGCTTCACGCATCTACACATACTAAGACCTACTCTATATACGCGTGCATACACATACATAAATGCACGCGCGCGTGAGATAGTTAGAGAAAGTGTGTGTGTGCGTGTGCGTGCGTGCGCGCGCGCGCCAGTCAAAGAGAAATAAACTTATTTCCGCGGAAGTCTTAAATGTAGTTTAGTATTTCAGATCTACTACTGTTTAAAGGGAACGGATGAATATTGTCTTATACATTTTTCAGAAGCCTGCAGCTTGCACTTTGAAATTTTGTATTATGGATGTAATGGTGCCTTTGCACATGTATGTTTAGGTAATAATCATCTTTATTATCTCAGGATTCACATTTGGTTGGGACGAACAAATCTGAGGAGAAATAAAATAAAGTGATTAAATACAACTATAAATAAGAAAATGAAAATATGATTAGGAGACGGAGAGCTGAGCTGCCACGGGATGTGCAATGTAAGAAGGTTGGTAGAAGGCAAATCTTACTAGATTGGTCATCTGTACTAGATAGCCGCATACCTTAAATTTGCTGACTCGTAAATTACTACATGATTTGTAAATTAACTTGTTACTCGCACCTTTCCTTAGTTTTGGTTTGATAATCGTTGTGACGTGTTCTTTTAATTACCTTTACATGTCAAAAAAGACGCTGTACAAATGTCTTCTGTTTGTGTTTATAAATAGGGTGTTTATAAAGTCGTCAATTTTGATCTAAATGGAGTCATTACTTCCAATAAAGTAAGTAAGGGTGACCCTCTACTTCACGAGGGATATCAGTACACGATGAAACGTTCAAATGAGTACCTGATAAGCTTACTGATTTGGGTGCTCCCAAATTTACTTTCTGGGTCTATACAAAAGTAAAACATCAGTCAAGGGTACATCAAAACAAAGAGCTAATTCTGGGAGCACCAAGGGCCGAAAATAGAACTCAAAATTTTAATAAAATGGTAAAAGTTTATTTCGGGGTAGAGTTATGAGGAATTTTAGTGAAAATACAAAATCTGTATCTGTAGTCTCCGTATTTTGTATGTGTAGTAATTACACGGAATTAATACTTCTCAACACTCACTGTAAGTTTTGGATCGCTTTCAAAAAATTTGTAAACTATGTTTAAAAAAATATATATATTTTGTTATCAGTTATGTGTATTTGTGAATAACGTTTGATATAGAGATTGATGGAAACATACATACACTGAGGAGCTATGACTAAATTATTTGTCGTTTAGGTACAGTATTATGTTTACAAATTTAACTAAAAAACTAACGCAGTAGCTCGAAACTTTTAGTATTTATTTTATGGAATGTCTACTCTACCGTTAGGCCTATGTTACTAATAAACCGGTAGAGTAGTTGGGTTTTCGTAAATTTTCTGATAACATGAAAAATTTTCTGATTATGGAATTTAACTAACTTAATAATAAATGTATTTTGTTCTGGGAGCTTACTAGTGCTGTGATAATGACTTTTGCAATAACTTGTACAAATTTTCATTGGACCGCTTGTGATGGCTGCGGAATTGGCGAACAGTGGGTGGACAGATATGCAGCCTGGTATCTAATGATGCACAGATAAGCTCGGCGCACAGAAGACGGGCTAATCAGTATCGGCGCTCAGAGCACGATTTCAGCGTTGGCGCTCAGAGCACGCTACCGGATGCCTGCAGAAGGAGAAGAATACGGGGTTCCCGAATTAATTTCTCGTCCAAGTTCAGAACCAGATATTTTATTTCTGTTTTCCGGGGGGGGGGGGAGCATCGTTTATGATGATTTGTGAACAGTAACCAGCTTTAGTAGTGAAAGTATAGTAGTTTGGGTGGGTTTTTCGGAAATTAACTCAGGATTTTCCAAAGCTGCTTAAACCAGTCAATAAGCGAACAATAACCAGAAGGGACCCAAGCAAAAATATATAGAGCCATTGTTTATAATGCAAATAATACTGTACGAAGCGGTGGCAGAAGGTGGGGGAGGAGAGAGAGAGAGTGAAAGGCGGCGTTGTTAATATAAACAGATACAAAAACACCTGTCTATTGAGAGTGTGCTTACCCACTGCTGACTCGATCGCGCTGTATACTATTTATACGGCAGCGGCCTATGTACGCACAACACACACGAATACATCAAAGTTGCGTAAATATAGTTAGCAAGTCCTCCCTCCGCCCTGTTCTCTTTGATATGTTGTCTATAAATATATATTTCTGTCTGTGTATGTGCGTGTGTGTGTTTTTGATGTGTATATACACCATCACCGCCAACGCTCTCTCGTATGATGCTGTTTGGTAAGATCACAAACAGTAAATATGTCTGTATATTTTATATGTATATATATACATACATACATACAGATAAAGGACGGACGTGTGCCAAGCAATAGACGGGCTGAGGGTCATTTGTTGCTTTGATGATGTTTAATGTTAAAGTGTATACAGTACATGTCAAGTTGTTGTCTGGAACTTCAAAGTGATTCTAAACGCAGATATTTTCCTAGAACAGTACAGCATCATCATCATCATCATCATCATCGCCATCATCTTCACCAAGGATTAAATCAAAAACGGTTTGTTCCGGTCCCACTAGAGATGACCAGCTAAAAAGGCTTCTTCGGAGCCCCACACCTCTCCGTCCATTCGGCTTGTAATTCCATAGGGGACGTCCATTAATTACGTGAGCTCAAAATGTGGGGGTAGGGGTCCGGCAAAATCATACCAAATCTCATTTAAAGGGAGGGGGGCCAATGAAAATCTCACGTCAACTTTTTAATTCAGAGAATATACATTTATTATAACGGATAACAAAAATGTAGTACATAGAAGATATGCTTTAGGTATTTTTAGTGGTATGAAGCAAAAACATGAACATATCAAATAAATTTAATTATTTAAAAATTATAAGGTAAACCTCACGTGAGGGGGAGGGGGGTCCCACCACATCTCACCAAATCTCACCGAGGGGGGAGGGGGTCCAAATTTTAAAAAAAAAACCTCACGTAATTAATGGACGTCCCCTTAATTGTTTGGTAATGCGGCGGTCGTCGAGAACGTAACAACCCAGTGTGGACTTTAGCCTCTTCAACGATTTTTTTCCATTCAGCCCTCTTATTATATATAGTCTTCTCCATTTTCTTATCCCCATATTCCTCATGTCATCAACATCCTCGATCCATCTCTTCCTCGGCCATCCTCTTGACCTCCTCTACCTATTGGTCTCCATTCTAGAATTTTTCTGGGAAATTCTGTGTCGTTCCATCCTCATTGTGTGTTCCAACTAGGCAATGCTTCTCCTTACTAAATAAGCTCGGTGTATTATTTCGCGATTCCTTGGTATTCTTCGTGAGCCGTCGTTATTTTCCACTGGTCAAACATTTTTCTGAGTATTTTTGGTTCGAATATTCTTAGATACTGTTCGTTTTTTGCATCAATAACCAGGTTCCACATGCATGTGTTACTAATGGTCTAATTATGCTTCCTGTATATTTATTTGTTCAATGCTTTTGACTTCATTAATTTTGAGTAAAGGCATAACATCGGTTACAGCTGAGGATTCTCGCCTGCATATCATTGGTTATGGTGTTAGTGTGGTTTATTTGTGAGCCTAGGTAGGAAAATCCACTTGCGTTTTCAAATTCATGACTTTCTGTTGTACGCTGTTCGCGTTATTTCAAATTATTTTGTTTTATCATCATTTATTTTCAGTCATCTCCCCATTGCCCACTATCTATATCAATTGTAGCTTCTTTCACGGGTTTTGTTTCTACTTAAAACATCTTATAGGCTACATCTTATTGTTTCTTAACTTATAGCCTACGTCATCAGCTTAAGCGCGGGAATTTGTGTGGCTTTTGTTCCTATATATGTCTCCTAATTCCATCTTGTTGATTACAGCTTCCAAAACTGAGTCAAAGAGTAAAGAGGGACAGTGTATCACCTTATCGACAGGGGCGGATTTACCATTTTGCCGCCCGTAGGCAGTATAAATTTGCCGCCCTCCCACAAATCTCTGTTTGGGGGGGGGGGTTACGGGTTTAATTAAATCCTTCATATTTTCAGTTACCCTAAACTTTGTACTTTATATAATATTTTCTTCCCAATTTTTCTTAAAACATTTCTATAGAGCAATTTACATAACGTACTGGGAAGAGTACAATAAGACATAACTGAATAACTGAAGGAAAATATATTAATAAGTAAACAAATACAAGAGGGGGGTGGTAGGGAAAAGAAAAAAAATGATCAGGCGACCCACACTTTACGCAGAGAAGTATACACACTCCAAAAATTTGCGGGGTGCCAGTCGGAGTTGGGTATGAAATTATGCTACGCTCGCAGTCTATGACTTTTATAGTCATGAAATTAGGCCTCTTTTATAGTGGCGTCTATCGACACTCACTCACGTCAAATTACAGAGTCGGTAAAGGATGTTCGAAATTTGAATGTAAACGAATTAATAGTTAAACAATTAATTAATGCAATGGAAGTATGACATATATAATGCATGTAAATATGTTCTCTTTATGTAATAAGCCTAATGGCCGTCCCACATTTAAGTTACAGCATTGGTTAAATGGGCCACACTGTTGTCAGACTTCCGTGTGTGGCGATAGTGGATTCCACACATTGAAGGCGTTTGAAGTACACGTCACCCGATTAAGACGTCGATTTACTGCTACAGGGAGTGAACCTTTTTCAATGAGTGACTACAAATTATTAGTGTTTTATTTATGGTGTAAATATTCACATGTCAAAGGTAACCTGAGGTAGTATCACTCAGTTCTTTATATGAAAATAATATGAAATTAATCACCAAAAAAGACCTTTACTTATAACTGGAGGTGTTGTTATATTATCTAATAAATAAGCGGTGTGGACAACCAATATAAAATAAAATATATAATATAATTATGTTATATTATGTAATATAATAATACTGAATTGTAAACCTCCAAAAAATGTTATTCTTTAAAAAAATTAAAACACATGACGTCAAAAGTCACACACACACTCACAATACTATAGTAATATAATGTGAAATATGAAATATATAAAAGTAATGTAAGACAACCCGATTTAAAACCAAATTGGAAGCTTTGTTATATTTGCAATTTGCGTCAGAGGGTAGTGAGTGAACAAAGTATAATTTGTTACGGTACCTTACAAAAGGAATACAAAGGGAAGTGAAAGTTTCGTCCAGGGGAGTCCACGAGCAGTAAAATATTAAGATGTAAACAAAACATTTGTTGCCAAACACTTAGGTTCTTTTTGTCAATCTGATCTTTACTTCAGTCCTGATCTAAACAAACCCACGTGGCAAATCCGAAATGCAATTAGTCGGAGGCGTTGACACTGTTCACGCAGTAATGTATTACGCGCATTTGCAGAATGTCTGCATAGCATAAGAGTTGCCACTTAAATCGGGGCACGTCGTTTTGAATCGTATTGAATTAATATGGAGCAGTTGAAGGGATATGTTGCCCGTCACAACATAACATTAGCTGCTTGGTATAAAACAATTTACTGAGAAGGCGGTAAATGAAACAACAGCGGACAAGTGAAGTCATTGTATGCAGCATATAATCAAGGAAGATGATAAGCTATGGTAACTGTCCCACATTGTGTACAATGAACAATCTTACCAATAACGCTGACTCCAGCGATGATACAAGTTCAGACACAGATATGGAAGGCATTTAATTACTCTCTGACAGCGGTAGTTATCACAGCTTCTATTTTTGTTTAAACTTTACTTTTTTGTTTGTGCGATATTTAAACGGTTAATAAAAAAAAACCATTAACTGGTGTTATAAAATGTTTCACTGTCGGTCTAACACTGTCACACAGATTTTACTTTGGTCGGGACAAATTATTACAATTTACGTGTGTTTATACAGTAATCAATATTATACGTGTACCCTATCTGTACTACTTCTGTCAGTGTGACACGCCTCTAATTCAAGCAGCAAATAGCGTTTCAGATGTGCCACTCTTGTTTGTTTACTTCAGGATTAGCTAAGAACGGACCTACGGTAAGGGTGAGTGTCATGGAGTTTATGGTTTCTTCCCCCACAACCTTCATTAGTTGGATGTGTGACTACGCAATAGTATGTTTAACTTTCTAAAAACGTGTGTGTTTGTCTTCAATCGAACGGCTGTTCCTGTCGACTTTATCCATAAGTACTGTCTCACATAGCCTATTTTGTACTCAAGAGTTGTCTGTTTAATACTGAATATGAAATTTGTGTAAAAGTATTTTTTTTTAATTATTAATTAAAAAGCCCGTAAACAAAATGAGTTAACATGAAATAAGTTGACGACAAAGCTTAGCGCCAATGGCTGGCTTGTCCCCAGAAGCGACAGGAATAAACGTCACAAATAATTGTGTATACACCCCAAACCACTAAGTAGGATATTAGAGTTTGCATTAAAAATAACTTTAGACTATTTACTACAACTTTCTCGCTTATACTATACCTGTATATCTATCTCGAGAAATAAAAAACTTCGTCACAGACCGAAAATTTTAATACACCCACTGACGACATTACTTAATTACATAGATAAAAAGTCAATAACAAATTTATTTATTATGCTTTAGCTATTAAAATGTGTTTATAATAAAGGAAATTTATTGTTAATAAAACGTGGTAAAAATTAACTCCATATACCTTATATTAGGGCACCAGTCACTGGTTGATTGAAATGCTGCTCTAACCTGTACAAGTGAATAAAAACTTATAAAAATATTTTTTTTACGAAGAAGGTAATTGTGTTACAGACATGTAATTTATACAGAAATGTGCAGCACAGCATGTAGAACATCAATAAAACTTAAAACTCTTTAAAATTTATATTTCATATTTGGTACGAATGGCAACATTGCAATGACAGAAAAGGAAAGAAGTATAGGAGAAACACGCGGGAAAGACAGAGCGCGACAGCTCCCATAAGAGCCAATGCTGTGACTTAAACCCGGGACGGGGATTAGTTACTAAACAATATTGTTACGACGGTCTAAAGATCGTCGTATGGTACAGTGGAAAACAAAATACAAGACACCAATTACGTCACTAACCACCAGCTTTAATTATCACAGTTAGTAATTAAGAAGACAGTCTCTTACAACAAATCAACTAAAAATTGTTCACACGCAATAAAAATGTTAACTGATATAAAACACAATTGTATTACAATAGTCTCGCCCGATTATAAAACACAACACTTCACTAATAACCACTTTTGAACGCACAGAGTAATATCGCCCGATAATAACTGAACTAAGGCCGCTGCCGCCTAGTATTTATACACCGTTCACAGACCAGAACATTACATAGCTACGCGTTATCTCTACACTACGACGTAATTAATTGCAGCCTTGACACAGTCAGCGAGGCTGGCGGCGTCTAGAAAAGTCTCGCAAGCGCATGTTGAAATCACGTACGCCACAATATTCAGTCGGATTCCAATGGATCGTTCGAGAAACGTGTAGATCGTTCTGTGATGTCGTAACAATATATATTTTTAAAAGTTTCTTATCACATTGGGACGAAATGGAGCGGCATTTGAAACATCTCTTAGGTATAAAACCAACATAACGGCCGTCAAATTTCACCTTTCCAAAATTTGCCGCTTCTCAAATTTTGCCGCCCGTAGGCAGTTGCCTACTTTGCCTATGCATAAATCCGCCACTGCTTATCTAACGCCTGCGGTATTGCGAAATGTTGATGTGAACTGACTGCCAACTCGTATAGTAGCTCCCCCCCTACCACCCTTTCTTAATTTTTGCCACTGTTCCCTCATAAATATTAACAACTCCTCACAGCTGTGACAACTACTTAACATTATATAACGTAAACAGAAAACGTTTTCCTCACGGCTGTTTAAAATCTCTTCTTATGAGCATAAGCCACTTTGATCAGTCACTTCTATGAATCCTAAAAAGCTTTCATTAATTTTTGATGAGTTACTGGGCCTTCCTGCTTATTCTTGAGAAATTGCGATCATTTTATTCAGTCGATCTTTTCTATTGTTACATCACAGAACAATCTACGTATTTATCGAATGTTCCAGAGGTATCCGGAATGTAATGCGTGTGGCGTAGGTGATTCTCGACGCATTAGCTAGACTGTACCAGAAGCCGCGCAGACTGTGTCAAGGCCGCAATTAATTACGTCGTAGTGTAGAGATAACGCGTAGTTATGTAATGTTCTGGTCTGTGAACAGTGTATAAATACTAGGCGGCAGCGGTCTTAGTTCAGTTATTATCGGGCGATATTACTCTGTGCGTTCAAAAGTGGTTATTAGTGAAGTGTTGTGTTTTATAATAGGGCGAGACTATTGTAATACAATAGAAAATGCTAGCAATATAGGCCTCAAAATCAACATAGATAAAACAAAAATATTAGTGCAGACTAGAAGACAAAGAAACTACGGAACAATCGACAATATCGAAAAGGTGGACAACTTTAAATACTTGGGAACCATATTAGAAAAAAACGGCACAGAAGAAGCCGAAATCCGAAACCGGATAGTCCAAGCCAATAAAGCGTATTTTGCCACATCAAGTATCTTCAGATCCAAAGACATCCACAGAAACACGAAACTAAGGATATACAAATCAATAATAAGACCCATCCTAACATATGGTTGCGAAACGTGTATCCTGAACTCCAAGGCAGCAAACACTCTCGATACCTTTGAAAGAAAAATATTACGAAGAATCCTGGGACCAGTTAATGACGTACATGGCTGGAGAATAAGATATAACTATGAATTGTATCAAATGTATAAAGAACCACCGTTAACACGGTACATAAAACTACAGCGTCTAAGGTGGGTCATGTAGTCAGGATGGGAGAAGAAAGGATACCACAAAAACTATTGTATACCAGAATCCATGGAAAAAGACCAGTGGGAAGACCAAGGAGAAGATGGGAGGATGCGGTGGATGAGGATGCAAGAGAGATATTAAAAGTGCGTTCCTGGAGGAGGATGGCTGCTGACAGAGGAGAATGGGGGGAAAAATTGAAGGAGGCCAGGGCCCAACAAGGGCTGTAGTGCCATAGAAAGAAGAAGATTGTAATACAATTGTGTTTTATATCAGTTAACATTTTTATTGCGTGTGAACAATTTTTAGTTGATTTGTTGTAAGAGACTGTCTTGTTAATTACTAACTGTGATAAATAATTAAAGCTGGTGGTTAGTGACGTAATTGGTGTCTTGTATTTTGTTTTCCACTGTACCAACGACGATCTTGGAGATCTAAGTCGTAAAGCTTTAAAAGAAGAGGTAAAACAATTTATTTGATTTGTTGTAAGAGACTGTGTTGTTAATTACGAACTGTTTAACTGTGAAATTAAAGCTGGCGATTAGTGACTTAATCGGTGTCTTGTATTTTGTTTTCCACTGTACCAACGACGATCTAGGAGATCTAAGTCGTAAAGCTTTAAAAGAAGAGGTAAAACAAATCCTGCCAACAGTGTAAACAATTGGCATTGTGAAACAAGAAGAGGCATAACACTCTTAATTTATAACCATCGTATAAATTCAGATGTGATACTTGTTCTAAAATTTTATTTTTAATTACAGTTTTTTTGTCCGAATCGAATCTTTTCCTAGGAATGCCATGGTCTTAGTTTTTTCTATTGAAATAACGTCCAAGAAGACACACTTGTATGTCGCGTGACCCCCGGACAATGCATAGCGTATAGTGGTGTGCGTTATTGTACCTAGCAAACGAGAGACGGTGAATGCGAGTTTCCGGCGCCTCAAAACTGGAACATAACGTCCAAGAAGACACACTTGCATATCGCGTGACCCCCGGGCAATGCATAGCGTATAGTGGGTGTGCGTTATTGTAGCAAACGAGAGACGGTGAATGCGAGTTTCCGGCGCCTCAAAACTGGAACATAACGTCCAAGAAGACACACTTGTATGTCGCGTGACCCCCGGGCAATGCATAGCGTATAGTGGGTGTGCGTTATTGTAGCAAACGAGAGACGGTGAATGCGAGTTTCTGGCGCCTCAAAACTGGAACATAACGTCCAAGAAGACGCACTTGTATGTCGCGTGACCCCCGGGCAATGCATAGCGTATAGTGGGTGTGCGTTATTGTAGCAAACGAGAGACGGTGAATGCGAGTTTCCGGCGCCTCAAAACTGGAACATAACGTCCAAGAAGACACACTTGCATATCGCGTGACCCCCGGGCAATGCATAGCGTATAGTGGGTGTGCGTTATTGTAGCAAACGAGAGACGGTGAATGCGAGTTTCCGGCGCCTCAAAACTGGAACATAACGTCCAAGAAGACACACTTGTATATCGCGTGACCCCCGGGCAATGCATAGCGTATAGTGGGTGTGCGTTATTATAGCAAACGAGAGACGGTGAATGCGAGTTTCCGGCGCCTCAAAACTGGAACATAACGTCCAAGAAGACACACTTGTATGTCGCGTGACCCCCGGGCAATGCATAGCGTATAGTGGGTGTGCGTTATTGTAGCAAACGAGAGACGGTGAATGCGAGTTTCCGGCGCCTCAAAACTGGAACAGAACGTCCAAGAAGACACACTTGCATATCGCGTGACCCCCGGGCAATGCATAGCGTATAGTGTGTGTGCGTTATTGTAGCAAACGAGAGACGGTGAATGCGAGTTTCCGGCGCCTCAAAACTGGAACATAACGTCCAAGAAGACACACTTGTATATCGCGTGACCCCCGGGCAATGCATAGCGTATAGTGGGTGTGCGTTATTGTAGCAAACGAGAGACGGTGAATGCGAGTTTCCGGCGCCTCAAAACTGGAACATAACGTCCAAGAAGACACACTTCTATGTCGCGTGACCCCCGGGCAATGCATAGCGTATAGTGGGTGTGCGTTATTGTAGCAAACGAGAGACGGTGAATGCGAGTTTCCGGCGCCTCAAAACTGGAACATAACGTCCAAGAAGACACACTTGCATATCGCGTGACCCCCGGGCAATGCATAGCGTATAGTGGGTGTGCGTTATTGTAGCAAACGAGAGACGGTGAATGCGAGTTTCCGGCGCCTCAAAACTGGAACATAACGTCCAAGAAGACACACTTCTATGTCGCGTGACCCCCGGGCAATGCATAGCGTATAGTGGGTGTGCGTTATTGTAGCAAACGAGAGACGGTGAATGCGAGTTTCCGGCGCCTCAAAACTGGAACATAACGTCCAAGAAGACACACTTGCATATCGCGTGACCCCCGGGCAATGCATAGCGTATAGTGGGTGTGCGTTATTGTAGCAAACGAGAGACGGTGAATGCGAGTTTCCGGCGCCTCAAAACTGGAACATAACGTCCAAGAAGACACACGTGTATATCGCGTGACCCCCGGGCAATGCATAGCGTACAGTGGGTGTGCGTTATTGTAGCAAACGAGAGACGGTGAATGCGAGTTTCCGGCGCCTCAAAACTGGAACATAACGTCCAAGAAGACACACTTGTATGTCGCGTGACCCCCGGGCAATGCATAGCGTATAGTGGGTGTGCGTTATTGTAGCAAACGAGAGATGGTGAATGCGAGTTTCCGGCGCCTCAAAACTGGAACATAACGTCCAAGAAGACACACTTGCATATCGCGTGACCCCCGGGCAATGCATAGCGTATAGTGGGTGTGCGTTATTGTAGCAAACGAGAGACGGTGAATGCGAGTTTCCGGCGCCTCAAAACTGGAACATAACGTCCAAGAAGACACACTTGTATGTCGCGTGACCCCCGGGCAATGCATAGGGTATAGTGGGTGTGCGTTATTGTAGCAAACGAGAGACGGTGAATGCGACTTTCCGGCGCCTCAAAACTGGAACATAACGTCCAAGAAGACACACTTGTATATCGCGTGACCCCCGGGCAATGCATAGCGTATAGTGGGTGTGCGTTATTGTAGCAAACGAGAGACGGTGAATGCGAGTTTCCGGCGCCTCAAAACTGGAACATAACGTCCAAGAAGACGCACTTGTATATCGCGTGACCCCCGGGCAATGCATAGCGTATAGTGGGTGTGCGTTATTGTAGCAAACGAGAGACGGTGAATGCGAGTTTCCGGCGCCTCAAAACTGGAACATAACGGCTAAGGTATGGTAACCCCGACAGAAAAGTCCCTGGTCCTCCCGGTGAGAGGGGTTGTGCGAAAGGCTGGTAACCAACCCATGTAAAATTTTACATACGCCTATGCTTCACACGATGCCTCTCTTTACGGTTAAAGACTAAATTTGCCAATATTAGAAAAACATTTATAATGCGACCCAGTACTTTGTGGCCTACTTATTGGTATCCTACCGTAGCAAATGTTTCGACGCATTGGCAATGCTTCGAAGCCAGCCGCGGTGGCTTCGGTGCAGCCTTAACTGGGATCACCCCCCCCCCCCATTGAACAGTTAACCAAACAATTTATACTCACAAAGTACATCCAGGGCCGGACTGGCCCTCAGGAAAAGGCGCAGACCTTAGGTTTTTGAGGGCGCACCCATCAAGTGGAGTTTAATGTAATCCCGACCTGGAAACTCGTCGTACAACACCGCTTTGCCAAGAATACCATTTTGTTGATGTTGTATTGTTCACTATTGATTGCCGTTAACGTTTTACTATTGTAAATGAGTGTTTATATTTACTAGCAATAAATACCAGCTCCTGAGGCAGTTCCTATAAAGCTGAGAATGAAATAAAGAACAGACACACAAGAGTTGCATAGCTAAAAAAAAAGGGATAAAGTACGGTATTTGAAATAATTTACAATTTGAAATTAAGCCTTTTTTAATGTTACAAATGTTTGTACTACAAATAAAAATAAAGGAAAAATAGAACATTAGCTTTCAATGGAAACAAAATGTTGATTGATATTTTTGTACACATCAACAAAATACCTTTAAAAATCAAACGTAGTATTAAATTTTTTGTTCAAAAAATATCAATGTCACTTTTAAGAATTTACGGTACCAACGTCTTAAATAAAACACTGAAATTGATACATAATAATTAGTGAAGCAAAATTCTACTCTGTACAACTTTTGTTGTCAAGAAACAATTAAATAATTTAAAATTAAAATTTTTTATGTACAAGTGTTTGTTTGCGCTACAACAAAAATAAAGAAAAAATAGATCATTACTTTTGAATGGAGACATATTTAATATTTTTATACATAAACAAAATACCTTCAAAATCAAACGTAATACTACATTCTTGTGTACAATAAAGATCAATGTTACTATCAAGATCTTACCAGCGTTTTAAATAAAATACTGAAATTAATACATAAAAATTAGTAAAGGATCTACTCTGTACACATTTTTGTTATCAATAAATAATAAAATATAAAAGACAAAGTTTTAACTTGAATCTGTAAGGAGGCTGTAAACTGAAGAAAATGTTATGATTTAAGTATGGGTAAATTTTAAAAACAAGCTACAAAACCTTTACTAATTTGCTGCCGACTTTATATTTTTCTAACCTGGAAATAAAGTCAATCTATTGCAAATATGAGACAAAAACGAAAATAAATAACTAAGGTTAGTACACTTTTTACAATGTCTAACTCTAATAATTTAGTATTCAGTAGTAGAGTAGGCATTGCATTTCTTCCCTCTGACTGAAACCAAGTCGCACAGCACGGACGGGCACTTGTTCAATGCCTGCATCCGATTCACCTACTTTCCTAGGAAATGGCGTTCGGCTACGGTCACGATGATCCCGAAGCCGGGCAAAGAACCCAAGTTTGCCGAGAACCTCCGGCCTATCAGCCTGCTGTCCACATCCAAAAATTCTTCGAACGACTAGTCCAGCGGCGACTAGCTGATCACCTTCAACGATTCGATATTCTGGTCCCAGAGCAATTCGGTTTTCGTGCCGGGCACTCCTCGACGCATCAATTGATGCGCTTCGTGGAGACCGTGGCCGAGGCCGGTTGCTCGCGAGAGCAGACCGTCGCCGTTTTCCTTGATGCCGAGAAGGCGTTCGATCGTGCTTGGCATCCAAGCCTCCTGTACAAACTTACGGAGATTCTGCTTCCAAAATTGCTACATTCATCTGATTGCTATCTTTCTTCGGAACAGAACCTTTTGCGTGAGATTTGATAACACCCTTTATTCGGCAAGGGCTATTACGGCTGGTGTACCTCAGGGAAGCGTCTTGGGCCCCTTGCTTTTCTCTGTGTACGTCAATGACGTGCCCAAGTTGCCTGGCAACAGGTTGGCATGTTCGCTGACGACACGGCGGTGTATGCCGTCGATCGTCGAGCTGAAACGGCAGTTATCTGGCTCCAGGAACCAGAGCCAACGTATTGAACGAATACGTTGAGTGGCCAGAGAGATGGAGGGTTGCCATCAACGCGGCCAAGAGCACAGCAGTAGTGTTCTCCAGACGCTTAAGGCTGCCCGACAGACTATACGTAGGCGATACTCAGTTGCCCTGGTCTCGAGAGGTCAAGTACCTCGGGGTCCACCTCGATCGTCGTCTTACCTGGCGGACACACTCCGCACAAGTAGCCCGCAAGACCGCCAATCGCCTATATCAACTCCGCCCTCTGCTGTGCAGCAACGCCATGACCCGCCGCCTAGGGAAACTTATCGTCTCCATCTATGTGGTGCCGATGGTTACCTACGCGATCCCCGTATGGGGCTACTTGGCCAAGACCCAAAAGCGAAAGCTTCAGTCTCTCCTTGACCAAGGATAGCGCTGGGCGTGCAAAGCCCACTATCTGACATCAAATAGAACCATTCGAGAAGCCCTGCGTGTCCGTTCCTTGGACGCCACTATACGGACACTGTCCCGCAAATTTTATCGCCGTTCCGCCCGATTCTAGGGCAACCACCTCATTAGCGCCCTCAGTCGCTACCAATCTGTGCCAGGAGAATCTTGGACCCGGCCTCGGCGTATTCTCACCTCAATTAATTAATTAATTGACCACCCACGGCCAGTAGCAGGCCACACCCTAAATCCAGCCCCATCTATTGTCCCTGCGGCAGGAGCTCTATTTGAAGCTCGGGACGCAGTATACGAGCGGGCGACGGGCATCGCATAGCCCCACTGGTCAAGCTCGGACGGGTATGTACGGCGCACACCCTCACCGCGCAGCGCTCTCTGCCAGACTCGTACTCGCACACGTCATTTTCCGTTGCATACGCTTTCTCTACTGCTGCTAATACAGTTAAGCAATTAGTTTTTAATATATATTTAAAAACAGTTTTTTTAATAAATCGGGAAATTTGATCCGATTACCAAAAACATATTCTCGTGTAAAAGCGTGACAGCATTTTCAGAGCTGGCTGAGGGCGCAGTTCGGGTTTTATTTGAAAAGGCCAGTTCGGGCCTGAGTACATCATTAGGTATTGGTAAAATAACAGAAAATAAATGTATTTGTTTTTGATGTTAAATAAATATGGGGAAAATTTTGTTTTGCTCAAGTTCATTGGTTTATACCCATTGTTAAAAAATTGAGTTAATTGTTTGCGCGGGCTCCCCTAGTCCGCAGCTCCCACCCCTCATTGCCTGCGGGCCCGGTGTTACCGGTACCTTCGCGACTTCAGGGGGTAATGCTGTTACGCGACTGGCAATAGTAGATCTAGGATTGCTGAGTGTATATATAGGTTAACAAAAGGGTAGTAGAAATGATAAAGAAATTAGCGGCAAAATGAAATAGTGGAAACGGCAGACTTTCCGCGACAGTACAGTAGAGCATGCAGAGAACAGAATCACCGTTGTTTGTCCTCCGGGCCGAAATATCTTCCTGCCCGTCAGTATCCTGGGTAAATAAATCGATTCTGGTACAACTTTGAAATTCGGTAATTGTCGGACATTGTTGAAATCCGTTAATTTCAACAATAGTGGAAAGACATTGTTGTTGACGTCAACAATGTAGTAACGACGCAACAGTAGCCGGATGACAATTGGCCACAACAACAACCGCACCGCTGAAGAAGAAGAAGAAGAAGAAGAAGAAGAAGAAGAAGAAGAAGAAGAAGAAAATAAAGTAAGGGTTCGTGCAGCGGTGTGTGTGTGTGTGTTAAGGCGCCAAGGCTAGTCTAGTTTTTATCGCGGCACAGCGGGCTCGCTCGTTGGCGCGCGCGCACACACACAACTCTTGTGTCCAGTTGAACAGCTGTTTCTCTCCCACTCCCTCTCTCTGACGACGACGCTCTCTCGCCTTTATACCCAGCCGGTTTGTTGTGGCACCGGCACCGGTAATTCTCTCTCTCTCTCTCTCTCTCTCTCTCTCTCTCTCTCTCTCTCTCTCTGATCACTATTGCTCCTGCATGTTTTGTTCATTTGAAGCTGATCCGATTGCCGCTCGCCAAGGACATTGCTCCCTCACAACAACAATCCTCGCTCTCTCGCGCGCTGCTTCGTGTATCGGTCATTGGTGGAAAACATTTTTATACTTTTTTCTCTTTTTCATTTTAGTCCTTTTAAACGGCGATCTGATACCGAAATTCTTTCGCTACTGTATTGCAGTACGCGAATATGTTTGTTTATTTCTCGTTCTCTCGCCTGCTTGGCGCATCGTGTAGTAAATTTTAAACTGAAACTTGTCGGTGTGTACAGTATTACGGTTAGCCCAATGCGTGTTGATTTAATATCGCAATACAGTTGTGATTAATTTGTACGCAAGACCTGTAAGCGATCGGCGTTTTGTTCGACGCTAATTTGTACACGTATATAAAATTAAAATAGCGTGGTTAAATTTTTATGAAAGTCAAAAGCAATTGAAAGACCTTTTTTATGTACTGTTGTTTTGTTACTTTTCTTCTTCTCCCTTCCCTTCCCGTCGTCCTCCTCATTCCCCGCCCTCTTCTTATTCTACAGGGATTAGGCTTAGGCCTCTTCTGGCTTCAAAATTGGCGTGCTCAGAGTTTTTTCTTTCTACCACTTGTCCGTCTAACGCGCTCCTTTGAAGGTTTCAAGTACAAGCAATCGTGTCCCCCACACGCGATATTATTCCCTCGCTTGAACATCGACTATTATCAAAGCAACCGTTATCAGTCGTAATTAATTTTTTTGTTCCACCGTTTAGTTTCATTGTTTGATATGTCTCTATAAAGTTTGTTCGTTCTGAGAATGGATCCTGATGTAGACAAAGCGGAGTGATACAACACAGAGGTAACTTAACAAGACAAACTTTTTTAACAAAACAAACATAACGTAGAGAAGTATAAAATTACTTAACTTATTTTTAGTTCTATTAATTTCAATAAGATAAAAAAATTTGTGGTACGAATCATATAAATCTTAGAAATAAAACAAGACACAGCACAAGGATTAAATTTTATAAGAAAACTGCAATACCCACGTTCATTTATGCAAGTGCCCGCGAAAAAGAAAAGCGGCAAGATTCAGAGTGCTGAAATACAGTTTCTTCGAAATGCTTTAAATTATACATTGGAGGATAGAATAAGGAATGAAGATATCAGAGCAGTGACTCGAAGTAAAGGACATAAATGAAATTATTTAAATTTACAGAAGAAAATGGTGGGATTATCTGCAAAGGATGACACGATTGATTGCCGAAAGCGGCACTGAACTATAAAGTCATTGGTAGAAGAGACGTGGGTCGTCCGAGGAAGAGCTGGGTGCCGGAACAGGTTTATATAACCTAATCCTTGAACGGGAGGAGGAGGAGGAGAAGAAGAAGAAGAAGAAGAAGATGATTAATCCCAATAATTGTGTTAAGAAAAATTTTTGTTGATATATTTTTAATCAATTAAAATCATTTGCGAACTAGCGGAAGACTTAGCGATTCAATCACTCGTCTAACCAATCCGGTTCAAGTACCAATACATGGTTTTGTTGTCATCTTCTAGGCAGCGATCGAAATTATCACTGTCGTGAAACCCGTGTTACTGTTGACTTCTTGTTTATTTATCGCTATCACAAATGAAATACACAAAACAATAAAATGTACATTTCAATTCTCAAGCTGTATCGATTATATTATTGACCACAATAATCAATACAAATAAATAAACAACAATACAAATATAATAGTGATTCACAGAAGTGGTATCAAATACGTGCAGTAGACTACATAACATGCAGCTCGCGGAGAAACTGGCGCTAACTTCATACTCGAGAATTTTACTCCCTACCTTCAGAAGGAAAAAATTAAAAAGAACACCCACAAACGTGGAACACTATACTAGCGGCAGGACTTGAATGAAACAAGAGCCAGCCAATTGGCACTTGATAGGACAAAGCAGAGATAGGACTGATCAAGTAAGAGTAAACGATGCTAACGTAGGACGGCAGCGGGGGTACAGCCCGCCGAGCGATGGAGTCGGCAGATCCCGGTGCCAAGTTTGCTAAGGTTTCATTGTCTTCTTCTGATAGTTCCTATCCGTTTCGGATGTTGGATATCGTACAGACTATTTAATTCTCTACACTGCTGCACGGAATAAGTCAGTTGTATTCGTACCAAACCAGGTCCGTAAATTTCTCAGCCATGATATTCTCGGTCGCCCACAACTGTTCTCTTTCCAAGTAGTATGGACTGCAATAAGTAAAATCTCTGTAAAGGTTACATTGTAATATTGTATAATAGAGAAGACGATTCTATAAATAAAATTGCGCAGATAGTGTGAACGTTCGAAACAATTTAAGTCGGCTTACTTGTTCTAATGTGTCGTCGTTTAGAGATATATTTGTCCTCACTTGATATTTGCCTTTAAAATCGATTATGTAAGCACTTAAAAAAAGTTATGGATTTTTTTTTAATGGGTTAGTTGAACCTCATGCGAGACTTATCAGGAAAATGTAAACGTTAGGTCCTGCAGACGTCACTGAATTGAAGTCACTGTTTGTAATAATGGCACCTTTTTGCACCATCAAATCGATTTAGGAGTTCGGCTGACAACAATATGGACAAAACTGCCGACGTTATATAAGTAAGTGTTAACTCTGGAGATAATCTACCGCTGAAAATAAAAGTTGAGATTGAAGAGAAGTCCCTTTAACAGCGGAATACAAAAGACAACTGTTCCCGATACAAAGAGTAACGATTTTGTGCACTGAGAGTGAAGCCGGTTTGAAAACAATTCTCTGAATTGAAAGACGGCTACTTTTGTGATAACATTGTTATTGGCAAGCACAGAAGTAACGTTCGTTTTGAGATTTTTTTTTAATATCTCCAACGATCTGTCGGTCTGTCTTTTAGACCAGATGTATTCAAACATTTGTGACTTTTTTTTTATTGTCTCATTGTGTAATCAGTCAGATTCTTCTTCTGCTAGAAGAACAACGTAATGTGTGTTTTAGCCTGTTCAACGATTTTCTTCCATTCTGTCGTCTCACCACACAGCCTTCTCCAGCCTCTCTCACGTTCATACTTCTCAAATCATCTTCTACGTCATCTTTCCTTTTGTTTTCCTCTAATTCTTCTACCTATTGTTTTCCAGTCTGTGATTATTTTATTCCAGTATTGTGTTTTATAAAACAATGTCAGTGCCTGTTTTACCATATGGATGTGAAACATGGGTTCCTACAAAAGAAGATTAAAAACCAGATTCAAACGTCGGAAATGAATTTTCTGAGAAGAACAAAGGGTTGCACGAGACTGGGTCGTTGCGCAATGAGGATATTAGGGAAGAGCTACAGGTATTCTCCATAAATGATATGATCCAAACATATCGCAGGGAAATGTTACAGCTTCTGTACAGAATGGAGAACAGACGACTACCTAAGGTTGCGTTTTTCGATATAGACCCTTTGGTACAAGGGATGTAGGAAGACCGAGAGTGAGATGGAGAGATACTCTATGAAGACGGAACAGGCAAAGTGCCTACTCCGTGACGTGCAGAAGAAGAAGAAGAAGAAGAAGATTGTGATTATTTTTGGTTTCCAGCTGTTTTTTCTTGTAAACAGAATTCGTGTAAAATGTACAAAAATTGGAACAAAATTAGATAGTGAAAAAATACTGTAGACCTATAGATTTCTTACCGTAATGTGTAGTAAAATAAAGCAGTAAAGAATATTCAGAAGGTTTACATATAAACGTTTTATTTATCCTTCCGGATAATTTTTGGGAAAAATATTGTTAATTTTTCTTAAAGCTTAGTATACTTTTGTTTGTAGCTGTTCTTTACTTAAGTCTTACGATTTAGGTTTTCTTGTACAGCAGCAGTGTTCTAGTACGTCTTTTAAAGTTGCTATAGCGGCAATGTTCAGTTCTTTTTAAAATAGGCTGTTATTTTCTTTTGCACACAATTCTCTATTTTCAACAAATTGTTCTAATTTATTGATGTGATCAAACATTTCATCTTCTAAATACCGAAAAAAAAAATAAAATCAGTTGTTCATTGGATTAGAATGAACTACGACACCCAGGTAAACAGAAGCAAGAATCTCGTGAGGGTGACTTTCGGTGAGTGAAAGTGTGTCAGACCCAAATTTACCACCGCTTGGAAAGCGTAAACGGATTTCACCCTGCACAGCACAAATGTTTATAAAGACCAGGCGAGCTCACAGTCAGTCCCTGCCGATTACAACACTAATGCTGGCCGAGACTGTAGTAAGCAACATAGACGACAATAACAACAACAATTTATATAAAGTAATAATAATTGAATGAGCGAAGCGAGTCTCAGTTTTAACTCGACCGTTTGGCATCTGTCTGTCTATCTATCTATCTATCTATCTATTGTGTATCACGATAACTTGTGAACGCAGCAACCGATTTTCGTAAAACTTGGCGTGCGTGTCCATACGTTCATCGTACAGAACTATTTTGTTTTTGAAATTGCTCCCCTCAAAAAATGGGGAGGAAGACGAATATATGAGTATTAATTTTCAAAAAATTGCAAAAACTTCATGTGGGGTATAACATTGAAGTAAATTTTAACCGAAATATGAATTTAGAGTGCACTTTTAAAATTCCAAAATTTTGGGGCTTAAAAATGTGAGCGAAAATTTTGATAAAATCGCAAAACGTTATGTGACGTATCAAATCAAAAGTTATTTTAACCAAAATCTGAATATAGCGTTACTTTTTGAAAATTTCAAAATTTTGGGACGCCAGACGCCAGGGACCAGAAAGCAGGACAAAAGTTTGATAAAATTGCAAATTCCGTGCCGGATATCAAATTAAAGAGGCTTTTTAACAGAAATCCGAATATACCATAGTCTAGAGTTTTGGGATTATCAAATGTTGTTTTGACCCAGGGCCCAAAAACCGGATTAATTTTTTTTTAATTGTAAAAAAAGGCAACTTCATAAGATTAAATAACAGTTTATGATTTCTTAAACGTAAGTAAGAATGTTTTTTATACGAAAGGTAATAATAATAATAATAATAATAATAATAATAAAGCATGAAAGAATACGGTCTTTTTTTAAATGATGGTGATTGGGATGTCTCTCGTGAGGTTTCCAAGGGGGTAGGCATATTTGGGCTATTTTCCCGGTCTCTCGTCGCGAATTTTAACACAAATACGATTGTTTAGAATTTTTTGCTTTTATTGTATTATATTGTATTATTAGCGTACAATAACTGTTACTTTACTAAATAGAAACATTGGATAAACGGGATTTTTCGTAATTTTTCTGTTAATTGAAAAATTATTTAATATGAAAATTTGTCCAGTAATAAATGCACTTCGCTCGAAATAGTGAGCGAGTTCTGCAGTCCAGAGAGCTTACTAATAATAACAACAAATATAACGGCTTCATTTTTTGTAACACCAAAATAGTTTTCGTAATTAGCCAGGTTAGGTCGTCTTATGTGAGCCGTTGTGAATGTAAAGACGCCGACCGAGCACTATCATTCGGCCGTCTGTTATTACTGCACGATGTTATCTCGGGTACTCGTCGCCACAGATTGAGTCGATCTGAGGGCCTCCTTGATTTTATGGTGCCACCGGGAATCGAAGCCATGGGTGTCGCACGCATACACACTAGTCTACCAACACAGTAATGTTGTTACCTAATAAAATACCAGAGGGTTAATCGCAAAAGTCGTCTCGACGGGTAATCGGAAATATTTCTCCAGCCGGTTATATCCACATACGTATTATGCTAAAACTATATATACAAAAATAGCTTCTGCTTTCCGGTTCAGATGTTATGTTGACAATTGACTGCGCGCTGCGTTGGGCGGGCCTGCGCGACCTCTCCGCCAGCGCAGCGGCGCCGACTCCGCCACGACGGCGTCACACTGTCACAGTCGCCAGCACAACATATGGTCACACCGCTGCTCCGCTGGCTGCCTCACTCTCACTCTCTCTCCCCCACAGTTTTGTATATTAATTACAGCGTTTGTTTTCTTCGACTTTTTCTGCCTTTACAAGTCAAGTCTCGTGTGTACATATTAATCGTAGCTGTGGTATGCGATTGGTTTCCAGTGTCCGTCTTTGGTCGTTCCGTACGACATCCTATTCTTTATACCCTTCTATGCAGCCTGTCTGGTCTCCTTCTCTTCCTCCTTCGGAGGTCATGTAATTAGACACCTTCTTACGACGTTTTATTTTTCAAAATTTACTGTCTTTCGTGTCCCCTTAGAATGAAATAATCGAAGTTCTTAAAGGATTCCGAAGTTTCAAAATCGAAGACGAAAAAAGATCACATGTATATTGTACGCGGTTGGTTGCCGAAGAGGACCGCGGTCAGTTGCGACCCAAACTAGTTTTGGAGGGGATGAAACTAGCTTGAAAGTTCGGCTCCATATTTATATCAGGATAAATGAGAAATTCAATATTCTTACTGTATATATATATATATATATATATATATATATATATATTAGGCGATTTAATTACGGCTGGCGCCGCCTCTCGCATCCTAGCTTCCACTGGCGTAGAGGTTTAGTCCATTCCCATACCTTCCTTGGCCATCTCTCATCCGACATACGTTTTAGGTGTCCAAACCACTTCAGTCTTCTTGCTTCTATTGTTTCTATAATGTCAAGGTCGATTCCCATCGCTTCCCTTATCTCTACATTTCTCACTCTATCTAGTCTTTTAGTCTACAGCACCTCCGCCAGTAATCCATCTCCATAGCTCTTGTTAAAGATCTATTTCTTTTATTAATTTCCCACAGTTCTGCTCCATATAGGCCTATGCTTTCGAATATAGTTTTATATATTCTGATTTTTTTGATTTTTGTTATTCGTGGGCTCCAAAGCAGACTGTTTAGGCTAATTGTTTTGTTGCTGTTTAGCTTGTCCTATTCTTACTTTGATTTCTTGGTTGCGGTCACCATCCGATGTCATTGTTACACCCAATCATTGTGCTTCCTATATAATTTTATAAAAACATTGTATAAATTCTTTGCGTGTCAAAGCCGGTTTTCGTAAAACTTAGCCGCCGTGTCTACTCTATGCTTTTACTCTACAGAACCCTATTGTTTTTTTAGATTAATCCCCAAAAAATAGGGGGGAAGGAAATAATTATTGTGACGGGGGTGGAGAGAGGGGGGTAAATTGTGAAAGGATTGCTAAAGTCAATCTCTTGCTTAGACAACATAAGGCTCTCGTGAAACACTTCTTCTTGGACATCCTTTTTTGCCTTTCTTTTTGCGATCCGGTGTAATATCTTCTTTGAAGGTGAACTTTCAGCCTGTATTTGAGACGGCAGTACCACAGCAAAGATGACGGTAAATTAGAGGAAGGAGCCTATACGTATGTGTTTGGCTACTGAATTATATAAAAAAAAAGAAAAAAGAAAAAACAGCACGCCTGGTAACGAATAGAGGTCTGAATATGAGTGTATGAAAAATTTAATAGGCCTATCTAGCTTTGGTGTGCGTAGAGGAAATCCTTCAGAAAATTAAACCAAAACTTGGGGTGAACTGGCGCGTATAAGGTCCTATTAACTATTGTACGTTAAAAAATAGGATTGAGAACACAAATAGTACATAATAATATTACGTACAAACAACGATCCTGGACGTGTTCATTTCGTATTCTTTTCATGTGTCCTTTGACCCACCGTAGAATATGATCATGTTTATATGATCATGATTAGAATAGGATTTCAGTTGTCTGCCTTCTTGTTCTGTCATCGCTACCTAGTGCTAACTCAGCTTATGCCGCCATACAACGGTAACCGGAACTGTCCTTTGCTTTCACCAAAGAAGAATATAAACCAACTACAAATAGCGTAAAGAACGGTTGCAAAGAACAAGATTTTCATAATTTTGAAACAGTTGTAAGAGCGGCATTAACGAGTGCGGAACAGACGAAATACCTGTTCCTTAAAGTGGTAAAGAAGACGAAGAAGAAGAAGATTAGTTATAAGCAAGTCTTTATCGCTGTATGCGCGGACTATTATTGTTGTAGAGTGTTCACACGTTTTGAAGGAACAAACTCGCGACCGCGTTACAGTATGTGTGTTCGGAAAATTCGATTTGCCACGGCTGTCCGTCAAGGCACACACAAAAATGCGCACCAATTTCAGTTTTGACAACAGAACTGCGGCCGGTCGGTCGGTGGGTGTTGTCAGCAGTTATGCGATAATGGTGGCAGCGATTGTACAGTACTCTGCTCTCTCTCTCTCTCTCTCTCTCTCTCTCTCTCTCTCTCTCTCTCTCTCTCTCTCTCCTCTCTCTCTGCCGTCGTAGTAAGTGGTCAGTTCCCAAATTACGTTACCACACACGCGCGCGAACAATGTACGCCGCCGAATTTCACCTCGTAATGCGGCTGGAATGACGATGGTGGCAATATTTTAACAATACGCGCGCGCCCGCTTGTGTGTGTGAAATATGTAACGGTACATTTAGGAATGTCACAAAAAATTATTTACGGTGTATGAGAACGGGCGCCCGAGCTTGTTGAGCGACAGAGTGAGTGGTGACAAGTATATTATTATTAACAAAAAAAAAGTACCAAGTTGTAGGCTATACAATGTAGATTTTTGAAAAACGAAACCCAATATTGTACTGAAAATTCGTTACTGAAACAGACCCATTCGGTATAACATCCGTATATCATATATCATTACGGATAACATTACAAGTTATTACATTTTGTGTATTATTTCCCTCAAATAAATAAGCGCTAAATTTCAAATTAATTGATTTAGGTTGGCCACAGACCGCATCGAACATGTGTCTTAAGCGAAAACGTCTTAAGACAAAACGTTTTGACTTGTCGGATGTGGTGTGGAGGAGGCGCTCACGACACGACGCGGCGAGATGCGACGAAACTCCTTCAATTTGCCGCTCAGGTTCAGTGTTCAGTCACGGCCAGTGATATCTAATTTGAGTGTTTACTTAGTTTCTGTGTTAATTATAACTTATATTTCGAAATGAAGGTGAGGAGCTATGGATGGTGAGGAAGAAGAGACTGTTATCCTATTGCGGAACTTCTAAAATTACTAGACTACGGTAATGACGGAAAACTTTGCTCTCATCCTATCAACCAAAATAGGGATATTATTAGGTTTATTGTCGAATTGAGAGCTGGCCCAATTTGAGTTAATACGGGATAGGATACAGAAGCAAAGTACGAACTACAGAAAAAGTATAACCCCAGAGGAGAGGCTTCTGATTACTTCAAGGTATGTCAGTTTATTGTATTCTGATTGTACTCTGGTGCAGGTCCAGCTGACACTTGAGTCACGTCACTCCGCTGCGCATGCGCAGATCGAGTTGTTCGATGGCGTTTTGACGGAAGACGAAACTTTTGGTACCTTCTTCGCCAGACAAGGGGAAAACGCCACAAGGCGTCTTACGTCGTGTTCTATGCGGTGTGTGACAGGCCCATTTAAACCCATGCTAAACGTATCGCATCAGACGCCGTCCGACAGAACGTTTTGTCGTAAGGGGTTTTGTTCGATGCGGTGTGTGGCCGGCCTTACTCTGGTCTTATGATGGAAAACCTCGAATCTGGCACTTCAAGGGATGTCTAGAGGATGCGACTTTTTCTAGGTCTAGCCTGACGTTGACATAGGCTTGCTGGTCCAGTAGTTTGGACGCATACTGTATACAAAAATTATGCGAATTTGTTGAGTGGAGCGTCGTGTTAATCGGTGGAATTTTCGAATGACAGGACTGAATATACGGCTGAAAACTTCCTTACTGGCAGGCAGAAGATCCTTCCCAATTTATTGTGAGCATTGCCGTGTTCAACTCTCCTCCTCCTCCTGCTCCTCCTCCTCCTCCTCCTCCTCCTCCTTCTCCTTCTCCTTCTCCTATTTCTCCTTCTATTCTCTCATTTAAGTTATATATTTCCAACTCTTCTCTAATCTCGTAATTTCTAAATCAATCTTGTTTAGAACAACCTTTGACCGATCTTAGAAATTTCATCTCCGCTGCTTGTATGCAGCTTTTATCTCTCTTTCTCATTATCCATGAGTCACTTCCATAAAGGACCATTCCAAAGGATAAGGACCATTACATTGTAAAACGTGAGGGGAGTATCTTCCGCGTCTTGTTTTTTTAGTGTTATTCATTTTGGTTCTGCACATCATTTGAAACTTATGTAGTTTACTGTCTATGTCTTTATTGTTCTCACATGATATATCATACCCTAGGTAGCTAAAGTGAGAGACTGGTTCAATTACTTAGTCGTTAATCATTATTTTGGCTCTTGCAGGATTGCTTCCCAGGAAAGCCGTTAACTTCGATTAGCTTGTGGGTATTCTTAAGTTATACTGAATCGAACACCATTGTAAATATGTAGCGCTCTTTGAAAACCATTTTCGGTGGTGCTTATAAGCAGCAGGTCGTCAGCAAAAGCAGCATATTAACAAATTCGCTTTGTCCTACAGAAATACCTGTTGATGGGTAAATGGTCTGCAACCTACGAGTGACATCGTCAAAGTATATATTAAACAGCGTTGGGGAGAGACTACAGCCTTGTCTTACATCTTGATTTATACTTAGAACCTTCTGCTCTTTTAGTGTTTTATTGTATTTACAAAAATAAAAAGTAATATTGATCATAACGATTATGGTGATATAGTGAGGAATAGTGACCGAGAGTTCTGCAGCTCGGGGAGATTACTAGTTTACTTGTGGGTTACACGATTCCTATTTTTAAATTAATTGTGTTTAAGGTGAATCGTTCTAACCTTTCAAATTTTAATTTTCAAATGTTGGCAAGAATGCATTAATCACATTTCTCCTGTCTCGCCGTAGCTAATTCCTAATTTTGTTACGGAGCAGAATAAATCTTTCTGTACGCCTCTGCATCATCAACCGATGTTGTAGACTCAAAGAAGAAGAAAAAGAAGGTCGTACTAGATGTAGGAAGAAGAAGAAGGACTAATACCGTTCACAGCCGTTTATTCCTGTATTTGTGTTACGTAAGCGGCGACAATTTGCACGTTATTATTCAGTATGCCGTGGTGACGTGTGACCGGCAAACTAATGTACTGCCGCAGTCACAATGATTGTGTAGACTATAAGTATATGAACATTGGCAAGACGTGATGCATAGCGCTTGGCCGTGACACGTTCTGTCCATTTCTCCGTGTATTTACACGCACACAGGCACACAAGTAATAGTTAAAAACAAGAAGAATATGAAATAATATACTTTACATACTTTTTCTCCCAAAAATACGAGATGGGCGGGAGGCAAAAATGTATGAGGAACTCAGAATTGTGAAAGAATCACAAAAACACATGTGATGGGGTATCAAATTAAGGGGACCAGGTCGTGAAGGCCAGTCCCATGTTAATTAAATGGAAGTGTCGCTTATCAGTTAGGTACACATATTTCAAAAACCATTCAAGATATTTTTATGAAACTTTTTTCTGCTGAAAGATAAATATATAGAGCATACCGTAGACCTAATCAAAGACGTGTAGTGATGGGAGAATACTTAGGGTGATTTTTCAAATATAGCGCTTTAAAGAGAACAAAATGTTTACTTCTTTTTGAAAACATACTAAATATTTACATAAGGTATCATACGAAATTGTTGGTCTATTATAATAAGTGTTATACATAAGTATTATGAAGTAAACATAATTTAAAAAAATTCAAGTCTAGCACGTTCCAGTGCAAAGTTATGTGTACATAAACATGAAAAATATGGAGTTACGGAAAATCGCGTTTAAAGTTTTGTAATGTTTTATTCAAATGCACCTGCACTATACACTTCTTCTTCATTACGCTCATCTCTCTTCCTTTTTAGCTGCCTTTTCTTCACTTTGTTCTCCTTCCTTCTTTCCAGAACACTCTTATTTGCTTCCAGAATCCTCATTTTATAACTAATAATATTATTATAACATATTGAAATGTTTGTTTGAAGGAGGTCAGTGACATCGCACTGGGCGACTTCACATGAAATAAACATAAGATGATACAAAAAAAAGTTTGGTATAAGAATATATATATATATATCATTTTCTATATAAGTAACTCGATGTTTCTTGCAGTAATTATATAATTTGTGATGTTTTCAATTTGTTTCTTCTGGAAGTAGATAATATTGTATATTCTTTTTAACACCTGACGCACGTTTCACTGAAAAATATCAGTGTCATCAGAGGTTTCTAAGTGAATTAATAACAATCGAAATAATTCTATTAATATAAAATTAACGAATAATCGAATTTGTATCGATTTTAATGTAAAATAAAATAACTGATAATCGATTTAGGTCGATTAGTTAACGATTGTTTTAATATTTATATTCTTCAGCAGCTGTTTTCTCGGTTATATTTGAAATTTTGTTTATATTTTATTCATTTTTATTTTTATTTTTTAGTAAATTTATAATTTTAAATAGATCGTCTTGTTTTGTTTTTATTTGGGTTTGTTCTTTAATTAATAAATTATTGTTATTGTGTTTGTAAATGTTAAGATTTTCCCAAATATTCATTTTTTGACCTTTTTGTATGTTTTTAATTAATTTTATATTTTCAATGTTTGGAAACTGGTGGTTATTATTTAGACAATGTGTGGCTAAATTAGATTTATAAATATTTGGTTTTAAATATGCATTGCGGTGTTGAACGAATCTATCTCGTAGTTTTTTCCTCGATATAACTCAAAAACTAAATAAAATATTTAAAGATACTAATTTAAAAATATCTTATAACACAGATAATATAATTTTTAATAAAATAAAACCTAAAACTAAATCCAATACTCACAATAAAAATGGAATATATAAAATAGAATGTCCAGATTGCAATAAATTTTACGTGGGCCAGACGAAGAAAAAACTACGAGATAGATTCGTTCAACACCGCAATGCATATTTAAAACCAAATATTTATAAATCTAATTTAGCCACACATTGTCTAAATAATAACCACCAGTTTCCAAACATTGAAAATATAAAATTAATTAAAAACATACAAAAAGGTCAAAAATTGAATATTTGGGAAAATCTTAACATTTACAAACACAATAACAATAATTTATTAATTAAAGAACAAACCTAAATAAAAACAAAACAAGACGATCTATTTAAAATTATAAATTTACTAAAAAATAAAAATAAAAATGAATAAAATGTAAACAAAATTTCAAATATAACCGAGAAAACAGCTGCTGAAGAAAATAAACATTAAAACAATCGTTAACTAATCGACCTAAATCGATTATCAGTTATTTTATTTTACATTAAAATCGATACAAATTCGATTATTCGTTAATTTTATATTAATAGAATTATTTCGATTGTTATTAATTCACTTAGAAACCTCTGATGATACTGATATTTTTCAGTGAAACGTGCGTCAGGTGTTAAAAAGAATATACAATATTATCTACTTGCAGAAGAAACAAATTGAAACATCACAAATTATATATATTTTAAACAGGAAGAAAGGGAGAATTTTTTAATGCCAAAAACTAAAAATAGATTTTTTTGAACTTTTTCACGTCCTCTGGTCCCCTTAAAGGTAATTTTAACCAGTCTGAATATAGTTTTCATTTTTGAAAATTTTTTAAGCTAGGTCCCGAAAAATCGGTAAAATTTTGATTAAAGGGCAAAAATTCATGTGATGGGGTATCAAATTAAAGCGAATTTTAACTAGCATCTGAATGCAGTGTTGCGTCTTTGACATTGCTATATTTTGGGATTCCCAGGGCTCAAAAAGAGATCAGAAATATGAAGAAAAATCCAGCAGGGTGTCAGGCTAAAAGTAGTTACAACCCAAATCGGAATATTTCGAATGTCTAGTGTCTATTGTACGATTGTGTGCTCTACAATCGTTATATCTTCAAATAAATACAACTGCAGGTAGGTTTATTTACACCTGACGCACGTTCACAGAAGTATTCTGTATCTTCAGAGGTTTTTATAAATTATAATTGAATGTTTCGATTACAATATAGTTCACGGATAATCGATTATACTTCGATACATATTTTCGATTGCTGTAATGTTTACACCGTCAGCTGTTTATTACATATGTAATGTTTTAGTTTTATTATTTAAATCAATGTATGTATTAAAAAATCATAATTTTAAATAAATATTTAATAAATAGTTGACTACTTAAACATTACAACATTATCGAAAATATGAATCGAAATAAATTGATTATACGTTAACTATATTGTAATCGGAATATTCATAAAAACCTCTGAAGACACTGAATAATTTCTGTGAAACGTGCGTCAGGTCGAACATATGCTTTCATTGAAGAGAAATGCACCAGCCTCTCCACCCCAACTCTACTCTTACCTACAAGTTGGTGGGCCCTGTTACGTCGAGCAATCCACTCCAATGTCGCGGTAGTCAATCCCTTCGGCGGAGTGGATCGGTAAGCATACGAGAGATGGGGGTTCTGTCATGGCAGCCTGGGAGTATCCTGAGCCCTGGCCTGGCTGGATGGTGCACATCGGCAGCACGATGTGCATCTAGTGTGGAGGCGGAGGAGATGAATCAGTTAGCCTACTGCGGCCGGTCAGAGAGAGCTCGTCAGCTAAGGTGAAAGCAACTCTTTAGAGGAGAAGCAGCCCGAAATCAAAGTTCCTGGTTCTCCAGGTTTGGGGTTTTACAGCAGGCAAGTAACCTGCTTAAGTAAAAATATATGTACTTACAGAACTCATACAAGCCTCGAAAATCGGATACAGAAGGAGATGGTGTGAAAACTCGAATCGCATGCCTGATATCCGTCTACCTGTGGCTGCCTTGGCTTATCACCCTACTTGGAAGAGAGGGCCTAGTCCTTGGAGTGGCGTAAGTTACTGGAGTGGTGTAACTTTGTAAGTTACTTACAAAGGAATGATCTACAATTGTTATATTACTACAGAAACAATGCAGCGGTAGGGATTTTTGCAATTTTTGCCATAATCAAAAAATTATCTAATTTATATTATAATATAATTATATAATAATAAATGTACTTCGTTCAACATAGTGAGCGAGTTCTGGTCAGCTTAGGGAGAATACTACTAGCAATGTGATCCTATTTGCGCGACACTTGTCTCCACGCGCCAATCAGATTGTACCTTTCGTGAGATGATATTAATAGTGAGACACCCTATGCCTACAGGATGACAGTCGGCATCAAAGCAACTGTTATCAGTCGTAATTCTTTTTTTTTTGTCTTGCATCGCATCAGTGTAGTTAGACGTTGTTGACAAACTATGGCTACACCGACAGCAGAATGATGATGACAGAACGGGTTGGCTTTACTGAATGTGACGACGACACGCTGCGGTTGATCAATACTAATTGTGGCAACATAACGACAACGTGAATTAAATAACCACAGTACTGTGGTCACTAACGTATATCACCTCACGTTAGCGCACTCGATTTTCACTGATGATGGCAGTCGATGGCACTGCTGAAACGTCTGGTTTTGCAGAAAACAGTGGACCACGGCCAAACAACTCGGGAAGGAATTTTAACAACAAACTACTTCTTTGTTGGCGATGACGTAGTACACATATAAAATATTGGTATGGAGAACCATACATGACTTCCATTTTCTAAGATTTATATTTAAAATCATTTTCTAAATGAAATATTTCCATAGAAACTACTTCTTTCTACTTATTGCTTCAGACTTAACCACAGTTCTGTTGTCACTAAAGTATACCACCTCACGTTATCGCACTCGATTTGCACTGATGATGGCAGTCGATGGCACTGCCGAAACGTCTGGTTTTGCAGAAAACATTGGCCTACGGCCAAACAGCCCGGGAAGGAATTTTAACAACAAACTACTTCTTTGTTGCCAATAACGTAGTAAACATATAAAAATTATTCCCTCCCCCTTCAACTATAATTTTCATTTATAGAAAATTACTCCCATCCCGTAGCCTTTTCATTTATAGATATTTCACCTAGGTTTCTATAGTGGATTATTATGATCTTCTTATCAGGATACTTTATTTATCAAAATTAAGCATTTTACTCTTGTTAAAACATAAAACGTTGCAAGTAAACTACCCCTTTCTTTTAACCGATCTTCACCAAAATCAATAGGCCTTGCGTCCTCTACAATTCAGGAATGTATACAAAAAATTATTTGATTCTGTTTGAATTTGCGGCAGTTATCGTTCGTCATAGAGAAAATTACCCTTGTTAAAACAAAACGTTTCAGGTAAACTACCCCTTTCGCTTAACCGATCTTCACCAGAATCAACATGCCTTGAGTCCTGTACAATTCAGGAACGTATGCAAAATATTATTTGATTCTGTTTGAATTTGCGGCTGTTATCGTTCGTCATAGAAAAAACTTACTCTTGTTACTCGTTAAAACATAAAATGTTGCAGGTAAACTACCCCGTTTCTTTAACCTATCTTCACCAAAAACAATAGGCATTGAGTACTCTACAATTCCAGACTGTTGCAAACAATTATTTGATTCAGTTTGAATTTGCTGCTGTTGTCGTTTGCTATAGAAAAATATCGGTATGGAGAACCATACACGACTTCCATGTTCTAAGATTTATATTTAAAATACTTTTCCAAATGAACTATTTCCATAGAAACTAATTCTTTCTTCAGCCTTAACCACAGTACTGTGATCACTAACGTATACCACCTCACGATAGTGCACTCAATTTTCACTGACGATGGCAGTCGATAGCACTGCCGAAACGTCTGGTTTTGTAGAAAACATTGGATCAAGCCCAAACAGCCCAGGAAGGAATTTTAACAACAAACTACTTCTTTGTTGCCGATAACATGGTACACATGACATAAATAAAAATTATCCCCTCTCCCTTCAACTATAATTTTCTTTTATAAAAAATTACCCCCACCCCGTTCAACTAGCCTCTTCATTTATAAATATTTCATCTATGTTTCTACAGTGGATTATTAAGATCTTATCAGGATACTTTATTTATCAAAATTAAGTACTTTACTCTGTTACAACAAAAAATGTTTCTGGTGAACTACCCTTTCCCCGTAACCGATCTTCACCAAAATCAATAGGCCTTGAGTCCTCTACAACTCAGGCACATATGTAAAAAATTATTTGATTCTGTTTGAATTTACGGCAGTTATCGTTCTTCATGAAAAAATTTCTCTTGTTTCAACATAAAATGTTGCAGGGTAACTACCCCTTTCCCTTAACCGATCTTCACCAAAATCAATAGTCCTTGAGTCCTCTATAATTCAGGGATGCATGCAAAACATTATTTGTTTCTGTTTGAATGTGCGGCAGTTATCGTTCGTCATAGAAACAATAACTCTTGTTAAAACATAAAACGTGGCAGGTAAACTACCCTTTTCCCTTAACCGATCTTCACCAAAATCAATAGCCCTTCAGTCCTTTACCATTCAGGAACGTATGTAAAAAAATATTTGATTCTGTTTGAATGTGCGGTAGTTATCGTTCGCCATAGAAAAAATTAGCGTTGTTAAAAACATAAAATGTTGCAAGTAAACTACCCCTTTCCCTTAACCGATCTTCACCAAAATCAACAGACCTTGAGTACTTAAACATTCAGGAACGTATGCAAAAAATTATTTGACTCTCTTTGAATATGCGGCAGTTATCGTTCGTCATAGAAAAAATTACCGTTGTTAAAACATAAAATGTTGCAGGTAAACTACCGCTTTCCCTTAACCGATCTTCACCAAAAACAATATGTCTTGAGGACTTTACAATTCAGGGCTATATGCGAAACATTATTTGATTCTGTTTGAATTTGCGGCTGTTATCGTTAGCCATAGAAAAAATTACCCTTGTTAAAACATAAAACGTTGCAGGTAAACTACCCCTTTCCCTTGACCGATCTTCACCAAAAACAATAGGTCTTGAGTACTTTACAATTCAGGGCTGTATGCAAAAAATATTTGATTCTGTTTGAATTTGCGGCTCTATCGTTTGCCATAGAAAAAAAATCTACACATACACTTTTCGAAAAATGACTTTTTTCATGTTTTGAGGGTAGTACAATCAGAATCTGCCGTTATCTCGAACACGATTTTTTCGTCTTGATCATACTTCCATTTCCTTATGGAACATGGAAGTAAAAATTATCCCCTCCCCCTTCAACTACCCTTTTCATTATTTGATTCTGTTTGAATTTGAGGCAGTTATCGTTCGCTATAGAAAAAATTCTACACACAGACAGGCACTTTTCAAAAAATGACTTTTCTTCATGTTTTGAGGGTAGTACAATCAGAATCAGCCATTATCTCGAACACGATTTTTTTCGCCATCACCATACTTCCATTTCCTTATGGAACATGGAAGTAAAAACGGTAATCTAGTCTTACGAACTGAACAATCTGATTGGCGCTCAAAGTCCGTGTCTGGAAGTAGTACAGCACAATTAAGAACATGTTATTATATCAAAGCATTTTGACTCTCATTCTTTTGGCCGAGCAGTCAGTACACCCTTTAGGAGGACAGTACGCGTCAGTACACTGTTTCACAGCCAACACAATATCTTCGTTGTTCTCACATACAAAATTACTGTTATGTCCTTAATAAACTGACCAGTTTTAACTGTAACTTATTTGTTTTAGCATGATAATGTTTTTAGGCTGCGGGTCCACAAAAATTTAACGTCATCGAAAAATGTAACGCTCCCACACTTTCGATTCCCCACAGTCTAGAGATCTTCGGTCTCTGTCGTTTTAACATGATTATGTTTGTTATATAGTAAATGTATTTGTTATATAGTAAATATTCGTATTATATAGTAAATATTAAAAACATTATCATGCTTCGATGTTTCGGTTTCGTCGAAATTCTTTCATTTTTTCCTCTCTTACAGAAGAATCTCACACACACACACACACACACACACACACACACACACACACACACACACACACACACACACACACACACACACACACACACACACACACACACACACACACACACACACACACACACACACACACACACACACACACACACACACACACACACACACACACACACACACACACACACACACACACACACACACACACTTTTCCCCTTCCCCCACATACTTTCGAACAGCTACTGGTTTTTCTTTCCTTTCATACGCTGTCATTATTTATTTATTTATGTGTCAACTTTACCTATATTAGCGTGCTAACGAATGGACGAGAATGGCGCCGCGATCTCGATCCAGTTTTACAACTCGTGCGATTATTATTGTTGTTGTTATATAACCCGCTGCTGACTGCAATCGCTGTCGCGTTTCTGCGTTTTTCTACGCGTGCGACATGTGTAAACCGTTTGTTTTTCTGTACGTCAGGTCTGCTTATTTAGCCGTATTTTTAAACATGATAATGTTTTTAGGCTGGGGGTCATTCCACAAAAATCGTCATCGAAAAACGTGACGCTTCCACACTTTCGATTCCCAACAGTCTAGAAATATGATATGTAAACGCATCAAGACAGAAATAATCGCTGCTGACAATTGAGTTTAGCAAGCGTTTTAGTGAGAATTAATTTGGTTTTACATGCTCTGTTTGTGATCGTCTGTGGTTTGTAAATGATTTACGTACCGCAATCCACATTATACGTTTCAAAAGCCTAAAAACAATATAATGCTTCGATGTTTCGGTTTCGTCGAAATTCTTTGAATGTTTAGGTGCATAAATAGAGAGAGAGAGAGAGAGAGAGAGAGAGATTTGTTTGTCATAACGTTTCCTATATGTCCTACAGCGTTATTTTCATTTAAAATTTTGTACATTAGGATATTTTTAATTCTGTTCGAAAATCAGCATACTTTTGTTCAAGATTTTTAATGCTTTATCAACTGTCGCGCGTTCCATTATGTTTTCTCTTATTATTTATTTCCTTTCTGGAGTGGATAAATGCGATTACAGAGTAAACAATACGCAATGCCGATGATGTCAGAGGTCCCAGTACAACCCAATACTGTTTTGGAACAGATTTTTTTTTACCATTAAATAAACCTTTTTGATTTTGTTTTATGTAATACTTCTATTTTGAAACCTGCATATTCTTATTGTAATTCATATATAAATTATAATTCAAAACACATCCTAAATAATTAAATGACGATCACTAGTACCATACGCGAGTATTCAAAACAATATTCCTTCTTATTGGTTTTTTACCACAGAGGTTCGTTTGTCTAATATTTCCGTAAATTTATTTAAATTACAACTCGTAGTTACTTCGTCGAGGACGGAAAACACTTTTATGTTAAAAATAAAATTCATAGGGGAACACAGTGGCGTAACTAAGAGCTGCTCTTGGGGAGGGGATGAGATAACTTCTGGGGGTGACTAGGTTGAAGGTTGTTGGACCTCTCATTTTCCTTAGACAAATGAAAAATTTAGGTTTATAACGTATTTACGTCTCAAACGTTTTTGAGGAAACTAACTTGAAGTGTAAGGGTTGAAAAAAAATATGAAAAAGCTATGATTTCAAAATATTCTATCTCGATTAATTGTTATTCAAATCAACGATAATAAATCACATGTCGTTAGGAATAATTTTATATAACTTAACCGTGTAATATAAAATCACATCACATGGTTAAGTTAATGTGAACCACATCACATCTGCAGGGATGTGTAATTGGTTCTTACGTAATTTGTGTTCTTAGTAAATCTGTAAAAATACTTATTCTGAACATATTTTGAATATCCATTTTTATTACCCCTTTGCACTCCAAGAGTGTTTTAAGCAGCTTATAGTTTGTTTTAAAGTACGTTATTTTTTATGTAACATGGATGAATAAACTTTTCTCATATTCTGAATTAAAATCAAGAAACTGCTATGAGTTTAAGAATTAAAATCATAGTTTACCTGTACGGAGGGACGGTTAGAGATTTTATAATAGAGGGATTATGACAACCCTGTAAGAAGAAGTGTTTCTCCAAATTAAGGGGAAATTTTAGCCAAAATATGAATTTAGTGTCATTCTTTAAAAACTTTGAAGGGCTGCCACATAGTGGGTCAAAAGTTTGTTAAAATCGCAAAAATTCATTCGGTTTATCAGATTAAATGGAATTTTAACAAAACGTGAATATAGTGTTAATTTTTTTTTAATTTAAAAATTTTTGTACGCCAAGGCGCAAAAAGTGGGGCAAAAGTTTGATAAAATCGAAAAACCCAAGTGGAATACAAAACTGAAGAGAATTTTAACGAAAATCTGAATACTGTTTACAGTTTTGGAAATTTCAAAATTTTTTTGACCCAGTGGCAAAAATGTGATAACAAATATGAAAAATTATAAAAGTCCAGCCGGATGTCGGACCGAAGGGAATTTTAACAGAATTCTGATTGCTTGGAATGTTTAGCGTTTAGTGTGCGATTGCTCAACGATTGTTACTTTACTGAATGAAAAATTTTGAACGTACAGTATGTCAAAGTTTTCTATATCGCTTGTTCGCGCAGATTGTGTACTCTCACCCGTAGTACCGCACCATTTGGGTGGGAGAATTTGTCGGTGGAAGGGACACAACTACACTCGTTCAAAATAGTGAGCAAGTTCAGCACCTCGGGGAGATTACTGGACATTAAGATTATATTTTGTATGTTTTTACCATTTCGCACGGTTTTATTTAATGTTCGCTTTCGGATTGAATATTTAGAAGGATTATTTTGGAAAACATCATCTCTTTGTGGACAGGATTCCTCACGTTCCGGCCTCATGACTCCCCTCCTCCCCAATCATGTGACTGGCCTGCCTACAGGTCTTCACCCAACCGTCTCATACTCATAAACCAACATCGGAAAGCGGGTATTGTCCATTCTTTCTAGATGTTGTTTCCAGCATTTTATATAGTTTTGAATGGGTTCATTTAGGGAAATTATATCAGGTTGTCGTCTAATATACTCGTTTCTTGTATGATCGAGTCGCGTATATCCCTTTACCGATCTCAGACAACCCATTTCTGCAGCCTGTTATTGGCAGCTGTCCTTCCTTCCTTACAGTCCAGCTCTCGCTTCCATACAGCGGTGCTGGTACTGCCATTCCCTTATAGAATTTGGCATCTCGTTACCTTTTTATTTATACCTATATGGCGGATTCATGCATAGGCAATTACGGGGGGCAAAGCGGGGTTATGTTGTTTGTATACCTTAGAGACGTAAATGCCGCTCCATTTCGTCCCAATATGATAAGAAACTTTTAAAAATATATATTGTTAAGTAACTAGGCTTATTACATAAAGAGAATAGTTCGTCATTTACTTTTAACGTGTATATAACGTAGCCTGCATCGTTTTTTCATAATTACATTTACATGCATTATATATGTGATACTTGGATTATATTAATTAATTTTTAACTATTATTAATTCGTTCACATTCAAAGACTTGAGGTTAAATTATTTAAAAGACTATTATTACAATTCCCGTTATCTTTTTAATTTTGTGTACCAACTTGCATACAAAATTGTATTAAATTGTTATGTTTTAACTTCAGTTAAAATGTTTTGGAACAAACACGACTACAGTAATTTAATGTCTTATTGTATACTCTTCCTAAGTACGTTATGGAAATTGTTCTATAGAAACGTATTAAGGAAAATTGAGAAGAAAACGTATATGTAAAAACAAATTTTAGGGTAACTGAAATTGTGAAGGATTAATTAAACCCGTAAACGCACCCCCCCCCCCCACAAGAAGGAGATTTGTGGGAGGGCGGCAAATTTATACTGCATACGGGCGGCAAAATAGTAAATCCGCTCCTGGTTGTGATAGTTTTAAATTGTTGTGCTCCATTGTGCCCCACCACAATGGACAGTAATGATGACGATGTCGGTTGTGATGTGTAGCAGCGAGCCAGCGACAAGTCATTACTCTTCAACGCGCCGCGCCGGTCCGCCATAGAAGGACGCCCGCACGGAAAGGACACGCAGGACAATATGGAATATAAGCAAAACCGGCTTCTTTCTTCCAACTTTTACTCCGTTGTGTGTGTGTGTGTGTGTGTGTGTGTGTGTGTGTGTGTGTGTGTGTGTGTGGCAGCTGTTAACCTGGCCGCCTGGCTGCCTCTCCACCGAGAGCGGCGCACTGCGGCTTCACATCAAAGCCAAACCGGTTTCGTACTCCGCCATCCACCCCCCGTCATCAGTCACACACACACACACACACACACACACACACACACACACACCGGTACGGGGCATTATCTACCTCTTCATTCAATCATTTCGCGCGCGCCCGCTCGTGCGCGCTCGTTCGCTCGCGTGCGCGTGGAATTCAGCCAATTATCTTTTTCTATGTGCGTATGAGTATATACGTAAACAAAACCATTATTGTTTGTTTTCCTTCTCTCTCTCTCTCTCTCTCTCTCTCTCTCTCTCTCTCTCTCTCTCTCTCTCTCTCTCTCTCTCTCTCTCTCTCCCCCTCTCTCTCTCTCTCTCTCTCCGTGTTTTTTTGTTCTGTTTTACTTATTGTACACAACAACAAAGCCGGTACGCCTAATACCGACCGAGACTGTGTATGACGCTGGGCGTGCTCGACAGGTAAACAGTTTAATTACTGCGTGTCTGTGCGCGCGCGCGCATGCGCGTTTTTACTCCCTCAGTGCTTTATAAAATAATGTACTGCCAAATGTTTCTGCTTACTTGAGGCACGTTTCGACCATCGTGCAGCATGGCCGTCGTCAGCGACGCTGACGCTAAAAACGAGTCGTCAGTAACAAAATAAACTGGTGTAGTACTGTCCAGAAGGACAACAGTCGGAAGCGTTTGAAGTAATAACGTTTTCATAATTGCGAGGCACTATCATCCACCAATCAGATTATACCGATAGTAATTGAGAGATTACCGTTTGGAGTCCACGTTGCCGCTGTGTAGCCACATTTAGTATTCATCAACCGCTGGAACTTTCGCCTTCAGTAGAACAGCCCCGTTCATGTGCAAGAACATGTCAACCACGTAACTAAGCTGATGCGAGGTAAACAATTACGGCTAATAAGAGATGCTTTTCAAGTAAATGAAGCAGTTGGCAACTTGGTAAAGAAGCCAGGAAACTTAACCGAGAAACTGACGTGTGGTAACCCTTTTCTTATGCCAGCGCTCTGACGAGAAGTATACATGATTTAAAAACAAATACCCGAAATAAGTGGCGAGAGAAGCAGTAGCTTATCTAGAATTTGGGTTTGGGAGGGCGGGACCTTTTTATTTAAAATGTCTCACAATTTATTCCTGTTAACACTGTCGAAAGCTTTTGCATATTTTACATAATCAGTGAAATAAAAATGTGCTGGTCTATTTTATTCTCAGTGTTTTTTCATTATTTGTTAGATCATAAAGACAACGTTCTCTCTCTCTCTCTCTCTCTCTCTCTCTCTCTCTCTCTCTCTCTCTCTCTCTCTCTCTCTCTCTCTCTCTCTCTCTCTCTCCCTCCCCCCTATATACATATCGTGCAAAAACTGCAATCGATTTTATATCGGCCGCGCTGGAAGAAATATCCGTCAACCCGACCGCGAACGCGAATTGGCAGTAGCAAAATAAGAAGACAAAACATCCCTGACGAATCACCGCAAAAACAGGACACACTTTCAATTTCAAATATAAAAAAATCTTGACACGAACTACCGATAAGAAAATCAGACAGTAGAGGGAAGGGATCGAGATCTACCGGATGGGGGGAGGCAGCGGTCAACAAGATAAATGAAATTACAGTACTAAATTTGTAACAACGTGGAAATTTCTAACGGACAGTTTTCAGATTAATAGACAACAAACGGGCTAAACACACCACCCCCACGCTCGAACCTTTCCATGGTAACAACGCCAAGGGAAGCTAAATAGCGCTAAATAGAGATAGCCAAACGCGCTCCATAGCTAAATCAACATCAGTATGCCTTGAAAATGTTCGGGAATTATGGATCGAAACGTCGACAATATAACAAAATCATATAGGCTACACGGATGTACCTAAAACCTATTGCAACACACACACACATACACACACACATACACACACACACACACAAACACTTTTTGGTACAGTCTATTTCTTGATGCATATACAATATATTAAAAATGTATAATTACTTTACCTCAAGATATTTTTTCCTTATTTGGGTCATGTTCAGGGAAACATATTGTCCCCATCCTCAAATGAGGAAAATATGTGTATATAAAGTAGGAGGAAAAGCTACGACCCTGTCGCACTCCTTTGTTGATGAAAGTTGGTCTTGATCTGTCAATCCCAGTATTAACAACAACTATATATCTTAGTTTTCATATAACAGATTGTGTGTGTGTGTGTGTATGTGTGTATATATATATTTTTATGTATATATTTTTATATATATATATATATATAAAAATATGAGTGACACGTGTTGTGTGCGAAGTAAACAGTAAGTGTGGCTGTGTTGCAGCAGTACTGCCGACGGACTGCAGCGATGGGAGGCCGTCGGACACTGAGGAACTGTTGCGGCCGGACGGCGAGGACTACGTCTCCGTCCACCACCACCAGCAGCAGCAGAGGCTGTCCACGCCCCCGCCACCCCTAGCCAAATCTCCGCACAGTATTAACCAGCAGCACCAGCACCACCGGACGCCCTCGTCCACGCCGCCACCTTCCGCCAAGAGAGAACTTAATTTTGAGGTAAGTGAAACGCAACCACTTTTCATATCATAAAGTAGGTCTAGGACTTTTGTGTGCCCAAATTGTCGAAAATATTTATCGGTCTACGCAACATAAACTTGAAGACACACGCTTAAAGCTCGAAAGTATGCGCTAAAAGTCTATAATTCCCAAAATTATTACTAAATGCCAGGCTGTTAGGCAGTGTTCGGTTGCTATGAATTCTCAACTCCATATGCAACGTATAACGTTATGAAAGTAACGTTACCTGGCCTATATAATCTCGGTGACCAGGTTTCAGGTTATAGACCTATAGGTAACCTTGTGTCACCGGCCTCCTGTTGCTTCTACCCGAAACAAGTGTCGGGTATCGTTCGGCGAAGACCTGCCGCTAACTGTTTTTGTAAACTCTGTTGCTTTTTGCAGCCTGAAGAAGATCACCGAGGGGGGATACGAAACGTTGAGCTTTTAAACATGGTGGTCCACTAAAGTTATTAATTTCAGTTTAGGCCTCACCTCTGGAGGCCATCATCAGTGCATAAAACGATTCACACAACTGATACGATAGGTGATGTACTGACTGACTGACAACTGACACGCATATGTATATATTTGCGTATTTTATGGACGTACCTGCCTGCAGGCGCGAGTAAAATCATGCATAACTATTATAGTGAACTTTTTAAAAATAGTTATTGCATTTTACATTGTTTCGTCAAAATATGATTTTATGTGGTAACGCTCAAAATTTGTAATTTTACGTGAACATAAGTTACGTGTTTGTATAATAAACACTTAGTTGACAGTAAAATATGAACGAGTTTAGTATTCCTCACAGAACAGCACTGTCACTCCGTTGCTGATTCCAGTTCATTTCAGAATGCCCATAAATCAACACACAACACGCGCCTGCCTGCAAAGAAATAATTCTTGTATATTCTTAAAAAAAAGCGAACCTTGGATAGGTTCAGTGATCACTTTATAAAATTCTGTCCATACTTTTTGTAGCCTGTTCTTTTATGTTCGTCGATTTTGCCTCAGACTGTTTCAGATCATTAACCCGTATGTTTTGTCGACTTCAAAGTTGAATACAAATATCTTCTAATGTCATACCACCATCGTCGGCTGCCACATATTGTGATGATGTAATAAGAATAAACGTTTAAAAAAAAATTATAAAGCCAGAGAAAACGGACCCGCGACAGTCGTGAAACACATTATCAAGTAATGCAAGCCGTTCTTTAAAACTAATAATATTTTCTCACTGTCGACGTTGCATCATAATGGCATTAGCTATTTTAAAACAACAATTTAAAATAAAAAGGCCATAGTTTCCACTTAGTAAGAAAAAAAAAAAAAAAGAATAAATAAAAAGCAAGTATCACGTATTTAATAGTAGCGGATAAATTCGCTTTGGAATCTCTTTGGAGAATGGAGTGTTGTTGTTCTGAATCTCTTTGGTGTTGGGCCGCCGCCGCAGCAATCGCATTCCATTCTCGCTGTGACAGAGAGATGCCGACCGCTAGCGCTCCCGCTGCTCCTCGTGTCTCATTAGGCAGCCGCTCGCTCGCTCAAACCAATAAACTACAGACACGTGCATCCGCGCGCTCGACCCCCTCCCCACCGTGCCCTTGCCCTTTCCATCTCCGAGCCGCCGCCACGGTTACGTAACCCGCACGCACACGTACTGTTATTACAACACTTAACACAAGAGCATTTTCACTCGTAAAATGTTGCGTGGTTGGAATTGTCAATAACAACAACAACAACAGCAACAATGCTTTCTTTGGGTTTTATTATTGGTGGTATCGATAGCGCCATTTGTTTCGCCCATTCCCCGACGCGCGGCATCGTCACCGGCGGCACGCTCGTTTGTTTGTAGAACAAGATATATAGTTTACAGCCGGAATACATGATTTGTAACTGCATAGTTATCTGTAATTATAGCGTCGTTGTTTGTAGCCAAAGTACTGTTACAACCAATTGTTTATGACGCAAAGAACTCCAAGCCACCATGAGGATCAGACTTTCAGTTTTGAGCGTCGCGGAAGCGTTTGTCGAACTTTGTCATGTCTTTTGCCGTACACAAGTAATAACCACGCAGACAAGTAGCAATCGATTTGTATATTTTACATGGCTATATAAAAAAAATGTTACGGGATAACTTTTAGCAACGAATTTTCTGTTTTCTTCAGGGCGCTAAAAATGTAACCCAACTCGTGTTCAGGGTAGTACGTATAAGGTTAACAAAGCCTGTTATTGAAACTTATCATTAAACAATTAAAAAGCCAAAAAGCTAAGTATAATTAAAATTAAATAAAAAATGAAATTAATAACCGATTATTATCTGTACGGTTTGTATGTCTACGTATTCAACAATTGGTGCCTTCCTCCTCCTCCTCCTCCTCCTCCTCCTCCTCCTCCTCCTCCTCCTCCTTCATGTTCGACAAGGGTGGAGATCGATCGTACTCCTGACCTGGGTAAAAGCTGTGTTCGGCCTTCCGCCCTGGTCGAACATTTTATAAACCTTTTTTTATTGCAGAAGGCCTCCGGTGGGTGGCCGAAGGTGATCAGAGCGGTCGACCATGGCCCAATAGCCCGGACAAAAATTCTTTTGTCAATGACCCCGGCCGTGACAGCCTACGAAGTAAGCTGTCTAACAATTGTTTTGGGGTATTAGGAAATCAGAGGAAAGAAGAGGTCGCATTAATTATATAGTCGGCATAGTTGCTTTTGAGAAGTGAGCCTGTATGAGTTTTTCCCAGCTAAAACGTGTGTTTAATATAGAACGTTATCCGTTGACAACTTCTTGTATGCGAACCCGAAAAATAATTGCGTAATAAATTACCGAATACATCGTTTCTATTTCCATATTCGTTGAAATTCGTTTGTTTTGTGTCATGCTTTATGTTTGTGCTGCGCAGGGGCGGATCCACCAAGCGATTTGGGGGGAGTGGGGCGGAAGAGTTGACTTTTGTGGGGGGGGGGAATGGTTCTTTAATTGTCTAAAGCAGCTTTTCTCAACGTATGGGGCGCGACCCACTGTTGGGTACCTGAGGGGGCGTTTGGTGGGTCGCGAAGTCGGGCTCGAAAATTTATTTACTGTCTCTTAAAAACCTGTTACATTAAATTACTAAGGTATATTATAAGGTATTAACAAACATAAAACAGAAAACAAACTAATACCTGAACAAATACAAATCAATACAAAACATGACACAATATTCAAAGCACTCAACATTGAAAATACACAAAAAACTAACACATACACCACAATCACACACAATAAAACCAATTTGAAATACCAGAAGCCAACAGGAAGCCACAATAATAATAGTCAACCAACAACACATATGTACTTCACCAGACAAAACAACCGGAAGGCTGAGGATGGGTACAAGATAGTACCCGAAACATGTTCCAAAAATGGAAAAAAATAACATCTTGAGGTAAATTTAATTATAAATATTAAATGTATTATATACATCAAGAAACGGACTGTAGCAGAAAGTGACTAAATATATATATATATATATATATATATATATATATATATATATATTGCGACAGTACAAATAAGTGATGTACTGAGCATGAAATATAAAAATTTAAATTTACTTAATAAACTGTAAATAATTAATAATATATTAGAAATAAGCATGTTATGGATTGCAAGCTTGACTCAGACAAAAATATGAACAGGTGTTTCGACCTGAATCAACGTGCACACACTCACAAATGTAACTGAAAGTGTGTACACCAGTATTTTGCTAGTGTGTGTGAACGCAGGTCTCTGCAGGCAAGTTTGCCACCCCAGTATGAATAATTGCACAATGACGGGTTTTCCGTAATTATTCATAAACTAGAATTAAGAATTAAAATCCAAAAGCACCATAAAATGTAAATAAATTTAGTAAATACTGTGTGCGAAAACCACGCGAAAGTGACACGCCGTACAAGTGCAATAGTGAAATAACTGTGTACAAATCAAAAGGGTTAAGTTGCAATGTCCAAAATTACAATGAACATGTGTTGTAAAATTAGTTATAAGATAAGTATAAAAAAATACTTACAGGACTCTGCAATTCGCAGAAATATAAAAAATAGTGAATTTGACAAAGAGTGGGGGAACTGACGCCAAAGACAGTTTCTAACATGTCGATTTTGTATCACTGAAGGGTGTCGACCAAGACATGGGTATAAATAGGACACGCAAGCTTCAGTGGTTCTCTTTCTTGAATCATCCACGATGCAGCGGGAGCTTATGCCCGCCAGCACGGCATATTTATTAATATTTTTATAAACAGTTTAAATTGCCAGTTATGTACAAATACGTAACCAAGCTATAAGACAAACATTGTAATTAATAACAGCACTACTGAAGAAGTTCCATAGCGATACGACGCTGGACAAGAGAAGAAGTTCTATAGCGATACGACGCTGGACAAGAGAAGAAGTTCCATAGCGATACGACGCTGGACAAGAGAAGAAGTTCCATAGCGATACGACGCTGGACAAGAGAAGCAGTTCCATAGCGATACGACGCTGGACAAGAGGAGAGGACGAGAGAGTGAGAGACAGCCGACGCTGGAGGCGAGACGAAGATGAACACTGATGGAACAAAAATGATCGAGTATGATTGACGACAATAAGGTGATAGACAACTTATTCATATCTTAATCATACACAGTATACAAAGACAGTTAAAGACATTAATATTTTATTTAAAAATAAGAGTAATATTTCTTGTATAGTAGAGTTAAAAATCATAGATGTTTTAGAAATACGATTAACGTAACAAGAGCTCAAATTAATATGATATAAAATGATTACAAAGAATATAAATAAAAACAATTAGTATTTGAGAAAACAGTACTGAGAAGTAATAACTATTAATCTTTTGAGTACGTACCATATACAGAAAAAAGATTTAAAAATTGATTTTGAAACATATTAATAGACTGAGTAGTCTAAAAATGAGATTTTTCTTTTATATACCATTTAGTAGTATAGAATGTTTAGTTAGTAAGGATGTATATATCTTAAGCCTTACGGCATTATAACAAATAATAACTAATGGTTTTTAAATCGAAGTCAGTGCCATGTGCACATATTTTTTTTTATAGTATCAAATAAATTTTAATTACTGTTTCAAGTTCCGTAGAGTTCTTATTGCAGATACACCTGACCCCCTACTTAAATGTTATATGTTTAAAGAATTTGTCAATCTTGAACGTGAGACCGTTCACACCTATTTATGTATATGTAACGTTGTTTAAATTTGGTGCTCCAAGATCGAAGGACTCCACAAATTTAAATTAAATTAAATTTGCCAAATTGTCACGTTATAATATATATATATATATATATATATATATATTGTTTTAACAATTGTAAATCCAATCCGTTTTGTACGCAGTGTAAATTCTACGTTTCTGTTATTCGCACTCTACCGTTGCTTATTGTCGGCATCTCTCTGACGGTTAACTCAAGGCATGGGATGTCTGCCGTTTTGTCGCTTATGGTTTCCATGAATTGTAATATCCTTCAAGGTGGTTCCGGAAAGGTTGACGTCCACTGGGCTAAAGTATAAACGGTAGGAATAAGTCAACATAAAAGCACAGTATGTTGTTATTATCAACACAATAAGTATATTAACGTACAAATATCTTTTAATAATGTTCACTTACAATTTAAAATACACACTACTCATATAAGTTATATATTAAACAAAAATTAACATTGTGTTAAGGTACAGGTGCAAGGTACATAACGTGATATGAATTTAGTATCATATTCACAGTCTCAGAACGTATCTACAATCACAAAACAAGGAAAAAAAAATCGTCCGATGTGACCATTTGGGGGGGGGGTCCCCCGCGTGCCCGAGCCTGGTGCTGCGCGACTTTTCGACCGCTCCATATGTGGCCTGACTAAGCACGTAACTGTGTTTTGTGTAAACTAAAATAATATTTTATACGTTATTAATAATCACGTTCTACGCACAATTCTGTGAATAAGACCCTACGGAAGGCGTTTATTGTTATTTACGCCTATAACAATTTCCGATTGTTTGATCCAGTGACAACAATGAATCCTACGCTTGCGCTGTAACAATACGTGTCCGGCTACTGTTGGTCCCGGTTGTCGTTTGACTGAGAGACTGTATAAATCCCAGAGAGAGGTCATTGTCCTTGTGTAGTAGTCGCAACACACACACACACACACACACACACACGCACGCACACACACACACACACACAGATACTGTTGCCAGATCGTCGTCGTCGCCGGAAGGACCGACGAATGAGTTGTGCCACAGAAGAGAGTGACTAAATTCAAAACATATACCACAGACATTTGTTTTAAAACAATTTATGTATGTTTTAAAATTATTTATAATATGTCGGTTCATAACGTTATCCTACGTCTTCCGATCCCTAGTCTCCATTGGTCTCGATCTAACCAAGATTCTTCTTCCAATTCCCGGTCTCTCATTGCCCGGTTGATGCCTTCTCTCCAACTCAACCTTGGGGAGTCGATTATCCGGAATTCTTTGTACATGCCCAAACCATCTTAGCCAAAGATGTATGTGAGGCGGGCAGTAGCTTCAAGTTATGTGGTACTGCTTCTGAATGCTCCGAACGAAGTACATTTATTACAAGATAAGTTTTGATATTAGACGATGTTTTTCAATTATCAGAAAAATTACGAAAATCCTGATTACCCAACTATTTTTTCTTTAGTAAAGTAACAGTTGTAGAGCAATCGTACAATAAAGGATAAAAATTCCAAACAATCTGATTTGTGTTAAATTTCTCTTTACTCTGACCCGCTGTACGGGTAACAATTTTTTTAAAAATTGTAATAATCCTAATTGTATTTTTAAAATAAAAAATAAAATACCAATTGTAAAAAAAAATTCCCAGTTTTGGGCCCAGGGATCAGTCGTATCTAGAATTTGGCTTTTGGGGGTCCCGGGTCGGTCGGCTTCATAAAAAGAGAAAACAAGTTTTAAGACTAATCAACATTAGTAGTCTATCTTTAAAGTGGCTGAAAAATGCGTGATAACATCCTGAAATCACTAAAGTAAACCGTAATAACGCAATAAAAATACGCGTTATTGAAACATTGTTAAAAGATACTTATTGATGGAATTGTTTTTCCTATAGTTCATATTTCAAACGTGTACCCTAATGCTGTACAATAAATCTGTTTGTATATTTAAAAAAGAGCTAGTACTATATTAGCGTACACAGCTGAAAAATAAAATAAAACAGCCTAAAAATTAAGTGATTAACAAAATTCAGTACCGTAACTTTTTCTTTTGACCCTCTGGTGGGAGGTCCGGTCCCGTTTGTCCACCCGTTAATCCCTGCTTGGGATTAAACATTTTGAAATTTCCAAAACTGTACACCATATTCAGATTTGGGTGAAAATTCTCTTCAATTTGATATCCCACATGGAATTTGTAATTTTATCAATATTTTGTCCCCCTCACATCTTTGCCTCCCCCTCACATATCTTCGGAGGATCAGTGACAAAAGCAATAGGGTTCTGTAAGGTGAAAGTATGGACGCGTATGGCAGATTTTACAAATAGCCAGACATACGGACGTCAAAAGGTCGAGTAAAAACTCAGATCTCGCTTCGCTCGTTCAGTAAGTGAAAGTAGTAGTAGTATAGCTCCCTAATTTAAACAGGTAACGTCGGGAATCAAAAAAACTATTATCACTGTAATTTTTTATCTCCAGCGATGTAGTTATGATGTTGATATGTTTCTGCACATCCCTGAAAACAGCGGCTGGACTTCACTGAAGGTTGGTGAAACCGATTGTGGCAACACCGAGTCCGTATAGGCTCACAGGGATAATTTGGGATTTTACTAACGGGACAATCTGATTGGTGGACGGAGACAGTGCCACACTTTTAAGAACGCATTATTACATCGAATGCTTCCTTCTGTCAGAGGTATAGGCTATCTCTTTACATAATATAATCTTTTGCTTAAAATTTTCAATATTGCTAATTTATAAGTGTAAAATGTGAATATACTATAAAGCTGTGTAATCGGTTGACCGATATTATTAATCGGTCGTCTTCTGTCTAACATATGGTCCTCGTCCAGCTTAATATGCGGTTTTACCATCTTCTTCACTACATAGCTTGGGCTACAGCCTGTTCCGACTTCACGGAGTCTCTGACCATTTTTTCCAGGTTTTTCTACGATCTCTCTCGTTCCCACTGGCCTACATTTAAACGCTCGTTTAGGAATAGGTGTGTAGTTCGAATTCTGCCTGTATTCCGTTATTCTCTCCAGAACCGACTGTAACTCAGGTCCTTCCTTATGTCGTCGTTTCGTAGGCGATCTCTCAAAACTGAAATTTCCAAAACTGTACACTGTATACAGATTTGGGTGAAAATTCCCTTTAATTTGATATCCCACATAGAATTTGTAGTTTTATAAATCTTTTATCCAAATTTTTCAAAATTTTGTCCCATCTAGAGTTTTGCCTCCCGCTCGCGTATTTTTGAAGGCTCGGTCACAAAAACAGTAGGGTTCTGTAAGGTGAAAGTATGGACACGCATGTCAGGTTGTAACTGCTCTTAAAAATTTCATTTCTGAGGACTGTATTTTTTAAAGTGTCTTTTTGCAGGAGAGTCCATGTTTCACATCCATACATTAAAGTCGCCACAGCCACGACCTTATATAACTTTATGTCTCCCTCTGTGTTTTATTCTTCAATAAATCGTCTTACTGTTCCACAGGTATAATCAAATTTATTTAACTTTCGATATCGTTTCCTTCCTATATGAGATATCACATCCCAAATAATACCTTCTCCAAAACACAAGGGTTTTACCATAATATTTAAATTTTATAAATTTGAATAAAATATTTTCCTACTTATTGGTGCCAAAAAAATGATCGATTTACGTTAAACGAAATTCGTGCCCACATGGAATACGAATTGCAAGTAGTGCTCAACGGAGACGACGGTCGCAATCGAGAAGGCCGCGGCGATTCGCACGAGTGCAGAAACAGGAGGACACCGCAGCACCGAGACCCCACTCCCCCCCTTACTCTTTCGCAATGTTTATTAGAAGTCGGCGTGAAATCAAAGTGGCAGCAGTGCGGTATGAATAATTGCATATGTGTGTGTTGAGCGGCGGGCGTCCTTGTTGAGCAAGTCGCAAGGCCGCGTGACGCTCGCTCACTCGCTCCGTACCTACGCGAGCAGAGCGCAATGGGCGAATTATATGTATGAATGAGAGAGGAGAGAGAGTCTTGCTGCTCGTCTCTCACTGCGTCTTCTCTCTCACTTCAAATTGTAGTCGTACAATGTCTTCTTCCTCGTCACTCGTTTCTCTTCTTACTTCGGCTGAATCATACGATATGTTGATAGCGTTTTCATTTCTGCGGTTCGCCGGATGCATCACGTACCAAGGTGTACCATATTTGAACTAGAAAGCGACGATTATGCATCCGTTTTAATACGGATGATGATGTCATTCGGATTGGATTCCAACGTGAAAAAGACTTAAACCGTTTATTCGATTAAAAAAAAAAGAAAAAAATGGCAACGTTCGACTACACAAGAGATGAGTAGTGGTTTTCAGGTTAAACCATGGGGGGCGTATTACGGGGGAGACGAACAGGACCGAACCCCCGGTCAGAGGGTCGAAAAAATTTGAAATTTGTTAATCTCTTAATTTTTAGGGTTTTTTTTCAGCTGTTTTTCAGCTAGTAACTTTTTAAAATTTACAAACAGGCTTATTGCACAGATTTTACGTATACGTTTGAAATTTGAAATATAGAAAAATCAGTTCTGTCAGTATTTTCTATACAATGTTTCAGTAACGCGTATTTTTATTGTGTTATTACAGTTTGCTTTAATGGGACTGATTTCAGGATGTTATCACACGTTTTCAGCCAAGTTAAAGTTAGTAATATTGATTAGCCGTAACTTCTTTTTTCCTTCGTATGAAGCCGATTCGACTGGACCCCCTCCATACCAACTTCTAGTTACGCCACTATGAGGGGGGGGGGTTGCTCTATCTTTCTGTGTTTTAACATCGCCTTAACCCTTTGAAAAGGCAATTTTTTTGGTTTAATATGAGTGAGTTTTTGCTGTTAATTCTTAAACCCTTTAGTGTTTTAATAAAAGAAAATGTGTTTACAAAATTTCTGTGTTCCACGCCATAGGAGGGGGGGGTTGTTCTATCTTTCTGTGTTTTAACATCGCCTTAACCCTTTGAAAAGGCAATTTTTTTGTTTAACATGATTGAGTTTTTGTTGTTAATTCTTAAACCGTTTACTGTTCTAATAAAATAAAATGTGTTTAAAAAATGTCTGTGTTCTCTGTTTGGGTGGGGGCGCCAGTCGAAGGTGGTAACACTAGATTAACACCTTCCGTCTAAGCATTACATCGTTTTGTCCCTCACACCTATGGATACTACACACATTCTACTAATCATTCCTTTTATTTATGCATTTTGTCACATGTTTGCATACAAATGTATTCTGGATTTTCTTGATTTTTTAATTGTTGAGTTCATAAAATACTGATTTCATACAGAACTTCCTTATAAATAACCTAACATAACCTAACCCAACCAATCCTCACGTAAAAATTAAAACAACATATATTAAAATTGACTGCTTTCTTTGTAAAGATCTGAAAAATTCTCATCTAACTGTGTAAAATATAAAACCGTGGAATTAAAATAAAGTAATTAAGGGCTTAACACTTGGAGTGTGTGGGTTATGCCCTTATGGAGAGGTGGTATTCCTGCAATGCCGCATAGATTTTAAGTCACACTATTCTCCTAAATTAAAATTCCTTCAGTCTGTATTCAAAAATTCAATAACAAGATTACAGCAATGCATATTATGAAATTTCGTAACTTTCCATCAATTAGAAACTAATTTCTAACAATCTAAACACAACCCAAACTGTACACGTAAAAAAGAAGCCAGACATCACGCATCAGCTGTTAACATTTATCTTTCAGAGCTACGAATCCACTTTTTCCCCAAGTGACAGAATTATGTACATAATTGTACAATGATCAAGCAGTCCAGCCATGCTGGTATAGAGACAATAGGACTTCCCCAGTTGCAGTTATCACCTTCTACACTTCAGGGATTAGTCTATGTGCCTGTTCCGACTTCACATTATAAGATCCATTACTTTCTTGATCTTCCTACATCCCTTCTTCTAGAATGCTTGTACTCGTTTACTGTTATTCTGGTTTCGTCCATGAGACTTAAATGCTGTCTCCATTTCCCCCCGCAGTCTTCAATTTTCTCATTTAGATTATATAAATTTAATTCTTCCCATATATTCATTTCTTATATGATCCCTTCTTGTGCATCATTTAACCTTTCTTAAAAATCTCAACTCTGCTGATTGTGTGTTGCTTTTAACTCTTTGTTTTGAAATCCAGGATTCACGGCCATTAATAGCACGGGAACAGGTAGCATTTTAACTTCGTCTCACGTTTCGTTTTATTTTTCAGTGTTCTATTTCTAGTTCTCCGTAATGTTGAAATCTGTTGACTTTATTTTGTGTATCTTTGTCAAAACTTATATCACAAGCCAAATAGTTAAAATTGGGGTTCTGTTTCAATACTTTATCCTCAATAATCTTTGAGGGCACTGGAAATTTTCCGTAGCCATAACTTTTGTTTTGTTGATAATGTCTTTAGGTTGTAGTATTGTCGTCCAGTAATATATGTAGTCTATACACAGAGCGTTATAAGTCAGTTGCAATTATAAAATCTAAAAAAACAAACGTACTATACCTAGACTACCACCTTCCTTCAAAGGGTGAATGTATCCCCGTTGACGTTCTGCTGTGTAATACGTGGTGACACCCACTTTAAAGTTGTATTAGTACAAACATTGATAAAGTTAGTGTATGTGTATAAAACATTTTTCGATTTCTGGGCATACTATTAAACTAGTGTGCTCCCTGAGGAATTATCAGAAAAATGATGGAAAACCGGATTACCCTACTATTTTTTGTATCGTAAAGTAACAATTGTAGAGTAATCATAAAATAATCGCCACAACTTAAAAACAGTCGTATATGTGTTGAAATATCCTTTAGTCTGACGGCGTCTGGATTTTTTACAGTTTTTCGAATTTTTGATGACATTTTGGAGCCTGGAGTAAAAAAATTTTGATTTTTCCAAACCTTTACACCGTATTCAACTTCTGATAAAAATTCTCATTCATTTGATATCCCGCATGGATTTTGCGACTTTATAAAACCTTTGCCCAACTTTTCGGGCCCTGGCATCCCAAAATTTTAAAATTTGCAAAGCTTAACATTACATTCAGATTTTTACGATTTTATATCTGAATTTTTTGCATATGGATTTTTGCGATTTTATCAGAATTTTCACCCACTTTTTGGCCCCCACTTTCGAGTTCATCAATTGCAGCTTATCGCCTTCAATGGGACCGACCCATTTATGCGTAGAAAATTGTGAACAACGTGAGCCACCGATATATAACAGTTGTTTTGGTGCGGAGAGACGGTCTCGGGAAGGGTATTGTTGTACCGTTTAAGGCTCGTCCGAGGTCGAGTCTCAGCTGTTTTGGGGACTATACGCCTTCAGCCAACAGCCGGAAAGTGCCGCGCAATTAAGAACACATCATTACATCAAAGGCTTCCGACTGTCGTCCTTTTGGCCGAGGCGGTATTAAAGTTTTTCCGGTTGAATCACTAAACAACGCTGCGCTATTTCAAATTTGAAATATGTAGGCTGTGTGTGCGCGCGCGCGTGTGGTCCATTTTTATTCCTCTGTATTTATTTTTGTTTTATTTTATTCGTTCGAACACGCTGTCTAAGAATTAATTCTTAGAATTCGTACTCAGTATAGGAAGGAATTCATAATGTACACTGTGTGTATGTGTAAAGTATATTTCGGTAACTCACGGAAACTTACATCGTGTGTTCATTGTCATGTGGCGCGACCTATGGAGGAAAGAGAGTTTCTCTAGACAACACCGACATCACACACAGAAAGAAAAGAGTATTTACTGACTGACATAAACACAGCTGTGGCCGCGTATAAAGTGAAGCCCGCTTACGCGCACCAGCACCCGCGCGCGCGCGCGCGCACTCACATCGTCACGTCTCTGTTTCTCTCTTTTCTCTATCTGGTTTTTCTTTGATCTCTGAATGAATTTAGAGAGAAGTCGCGGGGTCGAGCATTTCTGTGCGGTCGGATGCTGGTGCGTTGTATACAACCGACCGAGATTTTATTTTGTGTGTGTGTGTGTGTGTGTGTGTGTGTGTGTGTGTGTGTTTAAATTTAGACGTGCGCAAACGTATGTTGTGTTAATACTAAATCCCAGTCAGACCCCAGTCAAGTTTCCTCCATCTTTCTCTCTCTCCTTGCTTGTAAGGGCTGACTATCGTTTGTCTGTTTAACATAATGAGAAACACTGTAGTACTTTCTGATGGTGGGAAAACAGCTGATTGTGATTAAACCTCAATAGCGAAGCGCGCGCGCACACACACACACACACACACACACACTATTATACGTAATTGAAATTCTGTTATTACCGCAGAATGGTGTAAGGTATTGATTGTTTTCACTTTAATCGTCATCTTCCCAACACGGCATAGGCAAAGTGCTGCCTGCCCGCCTGCAGAGATCCACCGGCCATCTTTTCCTGACTCTACCCTCACACCTGTATCCTACAGGTTTGTATTTCCAGACCTGTTTGGCCACCGTGGAATCTGACATTCTTTCTAGGCGTTCTTTCCACCGTTGTTTGTTATCTTTTAATTTTTTATTCAAGTTAAAAACTTGTAACTCTTCTCTTATGGCCTCATTCCTTATACGCTCGAGTGTAGAACACTTTTTCACTCCTGTTAAGAACGACATTTTCGAGGCCAGTATTTTACTGTCTTGTTTCTTGGTTGTTGCTCGTAATTCACACCCATAGGACACTTCAGGAACTGCCATAACTTTGTCATCATCATCATCATCATCATCATCATCTTCAAGGATCAAACAAAGGATGGTTTGCTCCGGTCTTAAACAGGCAAACATTAGAGCTGGTCACTCCAGTGCTTCCTCGGACGTCCCACGCCTCTCCCATCCCCTCGGCTTATAGTTCCATAGTTGTTTGGGGATGCGGCAATCATCCATTCGGCAAAGATGTTACCCACCAATTCAGCCGATACTGGGCAATCCTGTCGAGTATACTCATAATATTCGGTTCCTGCCGTATATCTGTGTTTCTTCGATGATCATTGAGAGTATACCGTGCCACATGCCTGAGAAATCTCATTTCAGCCGCTTGGATGCGACTGGTCTGGCCTTTCGTTAAAATCCAATTCTCAGACCCATAAAGAAGTGTGGGAAGGGCCATCACCTTGTAGAATTTTAGGCGTGTTCCTTTACTTGCTGACTTAAGGGTTCACCTCATGGTCCCGCACATAAGGTTGAACTCATGCAACTTATTCACAACGTCGTTGCGTGCATTATAAGACACACTGTAGCCCAGGTATTCAAAATCCGTAACTTTGTAGACCTGTTTGTATCTCGACGTACCTTGTTTCTAAGAATACGTCGTTAGGTAGTCAATATCGTTTAATGTTATCCAGTAAAATCTCGAAAACTTCACTCGAAGTAAATTTTGTGCGAAACGCACACAATAAAATGGAGACCTCGTGATATTTTTTTACGTGGACTTCACAAAAGCGAGTTTGATTTTAAAGTCGTATTACTTTCTATGTGTAATTTTAGATTCCATGTTAACCTAACAACGCGAACTTTTGCCGTCACACCCACACATCGGAGTTACATTATTGCCAGAAACATTTTTGTAAAAAAATATGACAATGAAACACGATTGCAATCGTCAACAAACTATTTTATAACATGCACAAATAAATTTTCACGATTTCTATTATCCAACTAAAGTTATATGCGATATTCCCTACACATCGGTGCCAATAATTGCACAATCGAAGTATGGAAAATGAGGGCGGGTATGGTTATTGGGACAGTTTAGAATTTTTATCTAATTGGATTAAAAAAAAAACAGCCGATTCCAATTTGGCGGTCGTTCTAATTACGGGCAGAATCAGAATCACACAAAAAACGTAGCCTATACCTACATGTAGTTAGTTAATATGGTAAAAAAAAAACCTGACGGTCTCTTTCGGAATGTTTTTAATAAATACGGCTAATTTAATTGTGTTCATTTTAATTATATAATCATTACATAGACTATATAATAATTATGTTAAGTAAGAAGGGAACAATAAGATATAGGCCTAATGCCATTATTACTATAATTAGGACAATAGGTATAGTAATACCATAATTTCAGTACCATAATAATAATAATAATAATAATACCATAATGGTACTATAATTTCAGTAGGTATTAGACCAACCATAATTGATCGATTAAATCCGCTGAAGTTTTATTGTGAACTTATTTTATGCGAAACTCATCTCAAAGATGTCAGATTTTTTGGAAATAGTTTTAACAGAAGTGTGAAAATGATCCTTGTCGATTAATCGAACACGTTGATCTTTTGAGTTGTACTGTACACGCTGCACAGTGTTCATTTTCAGATTTAGTAAATGAGACAATACAGTATTTGCTTTAGAGCAGCTAGTAGGGAGCTTTATACGTTTAATTTCCCTTTCTCTTTGTATAGCTATATAACAAATCTTAACTGTCGTCATCATCGTCGTCGTCGTCGTCGTCGTCGTCGTCAGCAGGCATATTCTGGCTGCCTGCAACAGAAACAAACATTATTACAAGTTAGTATTATTGTTACAGATACATTGTCTCTCCTTTATTACAATTGTTTCTAATAACTAATGTTGCATTACGTATTATTTTGTATTATGATCGATTTGCGGAAAACTTTCTTTCGGTGTCAAAAAAACAATTTTATTACTGAGATTGTTGTTATCAGCCGGGGCTGTTAGGCCGTGGTTGCTATCGACAAACGTTTCGGCCCCATCGCAGGTGTTCGCCAATTTACCTTAGGGCTGGGGTAGAGACTGTGCATTTTGACTGCCAGAGCTGTAGGGGTGCGGGTCGTGAGACGTCCTATGGTTTCTTAGTTCCGAGCTTCCGGAAGGAGCTCCTGCCTATTGGTCCTGTCCAGACGGAATATTTTAATTTATAATTTAAGGGCCGTTACAACGGCGTGCTCCTATTATGCACGGTCGTTTTAGTACAGTAATTGCCAAGGCCGGCTATGAGGGGGTTTGCCTGGGTCCTCGCAGCTCGGACGTAAAATTTACGTGCAAGTCGCCGTACGGTGTCATCCAAGGAGCGGACACCGAGTCCACTTCTCAAAAGTCGAGAAGGAAACCGATAGGGGGTCTTCGGCCAGCTGCCTAGTGGTCCTGTCCAGACGGAATATTTTAATTTATAATTTAAGGGCCGTTACAACGGCATGCTCGTAGTGGTCCTGTCCAGACGGAATATTTTAATTTATAATTTAAGGGCCGTTACAACGGCATGCTCCTATTATGCACGGTCGTTTTAGTACAGTAATTGCCAGGGCCGGCTATGAGGGGTTTGCCTGGGTCCTCGCAGCTCGGACGTAAAATTTACGTGCAAGTCGCCGTACGGTGTCATCCAAGGAGCGGACACCGAGTCCACTTCTCAAAAGTCGAGAAGGAAACCGATAGGGGGTCTTCGGCCAGCTGCCTAGTGGTCCTGTCCAGACGGAATATTTTAATTTATAATTTAAGGGCCGTTACAACGGCATGCTCGTAGTGGTCCTGTCCAGACGGAATATTTTAATTTATAATTTAAGGGCCGTTACAACGGCATGCTCCTATTATGCACGGTCGTTTTAGTACAGTAATTGCCAGGGCCGGCTATGAGGGGTTTGCCTGGGTCCTCGCAGCTCGGACGTAAAATTTACGTGCAAGTCGCCGTACGGTGTCATCCAAGGAGCGGACACCGAGTCCACTTCTCAAAAGTCGAGAAGGAAACCGATAGGGGGCTTCGGCCGCTAGCCGAAGACCCCTATCGAGAACGCTTTGCAACTTTCTTTTATGAACAGCTGCAACGTAACCCCAGACGGGAATGGCATAGGTGATGATCGGCAACAGGTGACTATGTATTTTGTCTTTTTTTTTGTCTGAGGAGGCCCACTTATATAAACTTTTGTACCAGCACGATCTGAGCTGGAAGGCAGGATCAACCGATCAGCATCAAGTCGTACCTAATTGGCTTGGGAGCACAGCATGCTAGATCCTATTTAATTAATAGGAGGCCTTCTCCGTTCGTTTGTTGTTCTAAATATTTTTTCTGCTCCTTATTTTGTGTAAAACTTGAAAATTGGAAAAAGTATTTTGACAAGTACAATTTATTCTTTTAATTTTTTTTTAATATTCTGTATTACATCTAGTAAAATTAGATATTTTGCCTCTTTTAGTACACAATTTATTACACACATTTAGCAGAAAAAATAGTGAAAACTGGAAGAATATGAATTAAAAAAAAAAAACTTGTAAAATGCCAAAAATCTGTCTGGCACTTTAGGAAGATGTACCCATAACAAATACGCTGGTAATTTGTGGATACTTATTACATTTGATTGATCAAAAAGTTCGTGCAATTTTGTAATTTCCACCTCTACAAGTGTCCGATTAAAAAACTGTTTGTATTTGATGTTGGTAAAAGTTTAGCCCTATTTGATGCATAGTCTAGATGTCACAGCTAATTGAGTAAGTCGTCTTTACGTGTATTAGGCGATTTTTTGTCATTCTGCAATGCAAGATTTAAGAACATAGATTCGATTTCGTTTAAACCGTGAAACTGTTCTGTCGTGGGAAACGCGTTCTGGCGAGACTGCTGTGCGCGAACAAGCGGTTTGCAAGCTTCAAACACTCGATTGAAGATCGTGGTTGTCAGTTGAAGATTATGTTTTTGCGTTCCACGAAATTCCGTCGCTAGGGGCAGCGGTAAATAAAAGAGTACTATTCGGACGTTTTACGCCATTTGTGTGCAGCTGATCGTGGAAAACGGCCAGATTTGGGGAAGAATAATTAATGAAAATCGCAGCCCGATAATGCGCCTGGACGCAAGTCATTGCTTAAGAATTTTGCCAGACTAGGCAAATGAAATCAGGCAAGCGTATGACTCTATTAATAGAGACAAACTCTACACCATAATGCATGAATTTGGAATACCAGGCAAGCTGGTAAGATTAACCCAAGTTACTATGCAGCAGACTGAAGCCCAAGTAAAGGTGGATAGCCAACTAACTGAACCCATAAATATTACACGGGGACTAAAGCAGGGAGATGGGTTGGCCCCAACACTATTTAATATTGCATTGGAATATGTAATTAGAGGCTTATCAATAAATAGCTCCAATCTGTTAACAAATAAAACTGTACAGATAGCCGCATATGCAGATGACATTAACATCATGTCAAGACGGATCACGGCAGCTAAAGAAATATTTATAGAGCTTAAAAACAAAGCCAAGGAAGTTGGGCTAGCCATAAATATGGATAAAACAAAAATGCTTATCCAAACAAGAAGGGACCAGGTTCATAACAACATCGAGATAGAGGAGGACACAATTGAGGTGGTGGACAATTTCACGTATCTCGGAGTGAATCTAGCAAAGACTGGATCAGAGGAGCCGGAGATCCAAAGACGGATCACCATGGCTAACAAGGCGTACTTCGCATTGCTGCCATCATTTAGGTCTGGGGATGTGCACAGGGAAACAAAAATGAAAATATATAGGACTGTCATCAGACCGGTGCTATGCTACGGGTGTGAGGCATGGGCAATCACACAGAAAACAGTCGACATAGTAGACACCTTTGAAAGGAAAATCCTCAGACGCTTTATAGGCCCAATACAAGAAAATGGCTCATGGAGACTGAGATACAACAACGAACTGTATCAAATATATAAAGAGATACCAGTCTCAAAATTTATAAGAATTCAAAGATTGCGTTGGGCCGGACATGTTATGAGAATGGAGGATGGCAGGAACCCTAAGAGGGCTTTGCTGGGTACATGGGAGGGAACGAGACCTAGAGGTAGACCGAGGAAGAGGTGGGAAGATGGCGTTGCAGAGGACGCAAGAGACATGGGGATAAGAAACTGGAGGAGGGTTGCAGTGGATAGAGTGGATTGGAGGCGGAGATTGGTGGAGGCCAGGGCCCGACTTGGGCTGTAGCGCCATAGGGGAGAGAGAGAGGCAAATGAAAACGTCATAAAGGAATATATGAGCTTCCTAGGACTTCTTATTACTTCGTTGTCCGACAGGTTTGTATTATCAAACTTCCTTAGGCAACCTGCCATCTGGGCATCCTCTTGAGATGAGCAATCTTGGATATTAAAATGTTCAACTCTTTATGAATGTCTTCATTGTACAGTCTGCCTCTTCGTATGCGGCCTTCACCAGATCGCAAGAATCTCATCTCCGCTGGCTGTATTCCACTCGGATGTTCTTTCGCCGGAACCCAAGTTTCAGAACCGTACAACGACGTCTCACCTTAACGTCTTAACGTTCGCAGACGTTACCTTTTAAAATTTTTACCTTATAAAATTGAGCAATTACCTTATACCTTGTTTTTCTCGACACAGAGTTCGACGAATTGTGCCACATATTGACTTGAAACTTAGACCAACTTGTGACCAACGCCGTAATCCACATCATAGGTGATGTCACAGCCAAGATAACGGAAATGTGACACTTCCTTTTCTATACTCTTAATTGTATAATACAGTCTTAGTCCGTAAGGGGTATATTTGCCCATAAATGCCATAGTTTTGGGCCTTCTGCACAGAAATTTCAATGTTATAATTTCAACAGACTTTCTGTAACTAGAACATTGATCTCTGGAGCTCGCACTCATTGTTTTGGATGGTTACGTGATTATCCGCAAGCAGCACTGTATTCAGGTTCGTATGTTGTATTATTTATTTTTATTCCCGGATCCACTCGTAATTTCCGCTCCCCGTGTAGATATTAAACAGTGTTGGAGACATGCTACAGCCTTGGCGCACTCCCTGATTGATGTAAATATTTCTGTCAAATCCTTTTCTACAGACAATACTAACCTTGTATAAGCTCTTTAACGTCTACAAGATGCGACGTCTGCTCTATGCTCTTACCACGCAATGCAGTCTTAGTCCGTAAGGGGTAATTGCCTACAAATGCCATAGTGTTTGCCTTCTGTACTGAGAAGTTCATGTTGTAATTTGAACAGACTTGTTGTAACTGCAGTGGATCAGTCCTAATACGTTAATTTAAAAGGTTGGAAAAAAAACATAAGGGAAAAACAACATGACGCTGTAACAAAATGTTATGTTATGGAGGAATCAAGTGTGTGTCCGCGCGCGCGCGCGTTCCTGCGCGTGTTTTTCTTCCGGCGAACTACGAGAAAGAATAAAAAAAAAAGATTTCAGAGCGAAATAGTTGGTTGGTGGCTAGCTGCTGCTGCCGTTCTGTTGTGTTATGTTGTGTTGTGCTGCCCAGAGAGCTGTGTAATAATGGTTATTTGGCAAGAAAGCAGAAGAGAGAGACCGACAGAGAGTGAGTGAGAGAGAGGCACGCGGCGGCTTCACACAAAGGCAAACGGCTTGCCTTGCCGTGGCCCCTGACGTAACTCTCTCTCTGTCTTGACGGCCATTACACGACTCTCTCTCACTGTATACAGCACCGCAAAGCACTCTCCGCTCTGTTCTCCGTGTTGTTGTCCTACATTGCTTGCGTCCGACTCTGTAGTTCTGTCGTCGTCGACTCTGACACGTTCCTTCATCCTAAATCGTAAACATCAAAACGACGAGGACAAACCGTGTGGTTCAGTACGAGCAGGAGGGCAACTCGTCGTGTCCGTCATAATAAATTTTACACAACACTCGTAAACTTTATTTCTTTTAATCCTTTCAGCGGCAGATATTTTCCTTCGACTTATAAGTATAAGTGTCGACTTATACTGCCCCCTTCAAAGTAGTGTCAGTCGAATGTGACACGGTTAAGCCAGCCGTTTTGCAATCTTCAAAATATTTCAAGCATGCGTTTTTTGGTACATCCTTGAGCTAGCTTAGCGATTTTTGTTTTACGTCTTTAAAGGTCACGAAACGTTCTTTCGTGGTGATTCGCCTAGTCGCTGATAGAAGAAGAAGAAGAAGAAGAAGAAGAAGAAGAAGAAGAAGAAGAAGAAGAAGAAGAAGACTGGTCCGCAACGATGAAATCATAGATAGAACAGGACAAGCACTGGGAGCTACAAAACAATTAATCAGTATTCTATGAAATATAAACATCGCAAAATACAGCTAGATAAGAGTTCATAAAACCATCATTGAAAGTCCAATACTCAGATCCATAGAGACAGGCCCGGCTCCAGGGAGGGGCGAACCGTGCCACCGCCCAGGGCGGCAACTTTTAAAGGGCGCCAGATTCCGGGATGTTAAGTTTTGAAATTGAGGGAAAAATAAAATTATTCAATAAATTTCATCACAATATGTAAGGTCAGTAAGAATTACTTTATGTATAAAGTCGGCGGAGTTTAACGAAGAGTCGAAAACTCGTGAACGAGAGAACGTAAGCCAGACTTTTTCGAAGCTTAAACTTATTAAAACGTATCTCAGGTCGAGTACGTCCGAGACTCGCCTGAGTGGTCTGGCGACTATACCTACAGAACCTCATATAACTGAATCACTTGATTACAACGGAGTCACAAAGGAGTTTGCCAGTGCAAAAGCTAGACTAGTATTGTGTAACTAAGGTGTATGATACATTACTTGTGTTATATTTCAATCATAATCAATTTTAGTTAGTATTTTAATTTTAAGTCATCACATAGGCATACAATTTTATTGTCTCACGATTCCTTGCATTGTCTCTACAATTTTTATTGTAGCCGTTCTCCGCATCGTAAACGCGAAAAAGTTCTAGTTATTTGATAAACACAATGCAAACATTCCTAGTCGTCATTTGAAGGCAATCGTCGTATCTTTAGAGTAGGTCTAGTGTGCGTGAATGTGTTCAGAGTTAAAAAATGGAGGGGGCGGCACTCATAAATACTGGACAGGGCGGGAGAAGCGCTGGAGCCGGCTCTGCATAGAGAAATGTGGAGAGGGACATCACCTTGTAGGACTTCAGGCGTGTTTCGTTAATCATTGATTTCAGAGTTCTCCTGATGGTCCCACACATATGGTTGAACGTGGACACCTTCTTTACCGTATAACTTTGTGTAATGCGAGCAAGGCACATTACAGTCCAGAGTATTAGCAATCTATGGAGCCGACCTATGGGAAATTAGTCAAAGAAATAGGGCACGTATTAGAGCGATAGAAATGGATGTCCGTTGTGGAAAAACCAGATTAGATAAAGTAAGGAAACGCAGACAGACTTTCGGGAAGAGATGAGCATCATCATTGATATTAATGGAGACAACAGAAGTAAAACGCTTGAAATTGTTCGGACACGTTCAAAGAAGAATGCGTGAAAATAGATGGCCATAGAAGGTATCCGAATGCACAGCATCCAATTGAAGAAAGAGGGAAGACCAAAACCTATGCTAGAAACAGAGGTGAAAGTTTGGTGTATATAAACGGAAGTGGCAATTAATTAAGTAATTATGTTTGCCGTGCCATTTATATTGAGCGTAATTATGCTAATCGTAAGTATTATTGAATTATCCAATTATGAATTGGTAAATTGAGTTTAATTAACTTCGTGTACTAATTAAACAGAGTTATGATGGACGTTAATTTTAATACACATATGTAAGTAGTTTATACTTGTCAGATTAGACTCAACACAGTTGTTAAATCAATATGATTGTATGAGTCTGTTAATCGGACATTTCAATGGTCGATTTGGTCGTGTCCATTGATACTTAGCATAACTTTTGAGACTCTTTATGAAATGCTTAGAATGAGATAAATTAATAATCAAGGTTTAAATTGCAATAATGAACGCAAGATTAAATATAAAATAATTACTTATTTATTATACTGTTAGTTAAGTAAGTTACTATATCCTGCAAATACATATTTAAAAGACACATAATAACAAAATACAATACTATCCGTACGTTGTTTCCTGAAAACACAAACAAATGGTACATTCAAATACAACAAATAATATACATATACAAACAATAAACAATCAAATATATGTTATCCCTATCTAAATGCGTTCATTATGCTCAGATGATGAATTACGTTAATATTACTTTAAAAGATTTACGATTTATATAATTTTCTATAATCTCTCGGGAGGAGCTCTTTGAAAAGATGAGACAGCGCAGTAGTATATATATTACTAAGATTTAATGAACATAAAAGCTTATCTTGTGAAAGTGTTTATCCAACATTCCATCGGCGTAAGATGACATCTGCTGGAGGACTCGTCGCGCATCCTAATCACTGTTATGAAGAGCACATCACTTCACTTCACTAAATTTTCACTCTCGTTATGTGTATGGTGTTGTTGTACTCCCGCTGGTGTCGAGTGTTTGGAGTTCAAATATTAAGATGTTAATATCGTCATTAAGATGAATTACTCTTAGAGTTTGCCGTGTGCGTGTTCATAATTAACTGTTTCATCTATCTTGGATGTAGTGTATTCTATGTGCGTAATTGTGTTCGGTATAGTTCATTCAGTTTAAATGTTCAACATAGCGAGTCATTATGATGTAGTGGTGTTTGAATGGTCACTCACTGTTATACTTTAGAATGTTAATCACTGGTATTATTATGTTGCGTGTCGGTCGTAGTTTAAGACACGTACGCACTGATATGTAATGATAGTTTATGTTTGCACGCACTTTAGTTTATCTGAACACCTACAATTGTCGAACAGACTTTTGTGTAATTGAGATCGTATCGATTGTCTAAGTCCACTTATGAACGCGACATGGTTACGAGTTCACCGAGTTATAAGTTCGGTAAGTCGCGCAAACTATTTCAATCACTAACTGTATTACCGCTCTGACTATAACCAACCGTCTTACTGTCGTACTAACTTACTGACTTATTAACTTCTGACCGATTGACTTGTAGACTGCCGCTCCGCGTCCTCGCAAAACAGTTTTATTAAACATCCTACCCATAAGGCCAAATTCTAGATTTCCACGCCCTTTTGGATTTGTGATAGGTTCTTTAAATTCCTACTCCTCTGCAGATCTCGTCATCTGCTTCCCGATTCGTCGTTAGAACCCTTCTTACTCTCTCCACGAGTTCTTTTAGAAGATGCTTAACGCTGGTTGGTCGTCGTCATCCCCGGAGTATTCCATGCGACGAACGTGGTACAGATTCTTAGAAACTAGAGGAATTCCATCGCCTGTCTGTCAACCTTTGTTTAGACTTTGTCGAGGTTCTGACTTATCTTTTGTTAACAGACTGCAGAGTCCTGGTCAATTGTTCAAGTTACTTGTTGTTCGTTCCGCCGATTATCAACCCTTCGCTGGAGTCGTCCCTAGTCGAATCCCACGCTTTCTAGCTGTAAATTTTAGTTAGCTGTCATGGGTTTGTTTTCATGCTGGGAAGGGTGTACCTTCAGTGTTCACTCAGTTTACGTTCTATTGTTTATATGTTTGTTGAGATTTCTCTGTACTCCTTTGTAGCTGAGTGTAGCCTTTCATAAATATAAAGCTCTGTTGCTTGTTCCCAGTTCATTGGGAGACGTGTTCGGCGTGTCATCTATTCGAACACATTTTTTGCTACTGAAGATGGCCACCGGTGGTGTGGCCGAAACGTTTAGCTACAGTAGATCAAGCACTCGACCACGGCCTTTCAGCCCGGAAGTTTTAGTTAATCATAAGATAAAACAAGTCAAGACTAATCAACATTAGTACCTTTAAAGTGGCTGAATTCTCAGTCCCATAAAGTAAACTGTAATAACACAATAAAAATACGCGTAATTGAAACGTCGTTTACAAGATACTTATTGACAGAATTGATTTTCCTATATTCCATATTTCAAACGTATACGCTGATGCTGTCTAATAATAAACCTGTTTGTATATTTTAAAAAAGAGTGATTACTGTATCAGCGTGCACAGCTAAACAAATAATAAAGCAGTCTAAAAATTAAGAGATTAACACAAACTTCAACTTTTTCGACCCTCAGGAGGGAGGTCCGGTCCCATTCCCCCCCTCCAGTAAATACGCCCCTGTAGTCTGTTACCGGAGCATGAACTGAGGAGTATTTACCTTACACATGCGCAACAACGGCCCCAAATAACACAACATTATCACGTGTTTTCTGCCCAACGGCAGGTCTTGCAGAACATGCTCCCTCTATTCTTTCCTATCCTGGGCTAGTCACTTCATTTTCTGACATGGCATCGGTATATCGTCTATCATCTAGTCCCTACTTTGTCCTCTATTCTGCTTTCCATTTATCAGCCCCTCCAGTGTTTCTACCGTCGCATTACCTCGTGTTTGGCGCATACAGAGTCTCAACCATTTCTCTTCTCGCCCTTGATGATATCAAACAATCTTTTTTTCTCTCTTACTCTCCCACGGGCCTCCTCATTCGTCACTCTATCCTTCCAGAAAATCAGTTCCATCCTTCTCCGTGTCCACATCGTGAAGACCTGCTACCTCCTCTCCTCTCCTCTTCACTTCTCCTCTCCGCAATATCCAAGTTTCTGTCCCGTATAGAAGCACGCTCGAAACAAAACACTTCACCGGAGGAGGCTGAGAGGATTCTTTCTATTTATAGTTAAATATAAATAAATAACTTATTGTTTATTAGAACTATCATACGACAACCAGGGGCGTATTTACACGGGGGGGGGGACCCCACCAGAGGGTCGAAAAAGTTGACGAATTTTGTCAATCTCTTTAATTTTTAGGGTGTTTTTTTTCAGCTGTGTACGCTAATATAGAAGTAGCTCTTTTTTAAATATACAAACAGGTTTATTACACAGAATTATGGTATACGTTTGAAATATGAAATATAGGAAAATCAGTTCTGTCAATAAGTATCTTATACGTTTCAATAATGCGTATTTTTGTTGTGTTATTACCGTCTACTTTAATGGGACTCATTCCAGGATATTATCACGCGTTTTTTAGCCACTTTCAAGACAGTGAAGTTCACTAATCTTAACTTGTTTTTTCTTTTGTCTGAACCCAACGCGAACTCGGACCTCTACCCCAAGACCAAATTCTAGATACGCCACTGGGGAACGTAACATACTCCGAATAACAAACCTGTATATTATACATGACTGTTTTCCCTCACCCTCCAGCAGTTATCCATCCTTACTCTCTGTGGAGAAAGCGTACGTGTTTCCTTTTAATGAAACATGTATTGCGCTCTCCAGTGCCCCTCCTCCCCCATACAGCATCATTTATCTGATGCCGGTTTTTTGTTTTCACTCTTAAAAGGGGCTGCAGATAGAAACTGGAAATTTGAAAACACAGGAGAACGTTGGTGTAAGCGGTCTACGCGGTGGGAAAGCCAACCGGCCTTTTTGTCAGTTTTCACGAGCCAGGTGCGGATCCACGTGGTGGGGGAGATTCCCCTCCTCGAATGGTCACTTCAGACGGATTTTTTTGCCCTGTTGTTATTGTAGAATGTTTTGTGATTGTGAATATGATAACAAAATTCATGCCGCGTTTGGGTTCATGGGTTTACTTTAAAAGGAAGTACGTTATAAAGTACGTTATATTGCAACTGTAGGCCATTCGGCAGCAATCAATTTTTCTTTTAAAACATCCGAGCAAAAACAAAGCATTTTTGGTATACGTTTATTGAACATTTTCCCTTGAGTAACGAGTAGCAGTGGCGTATCTAAAATTTGGCTGCGGTGGGGTGGGGGGTCCGGTCGAGTCGGCTTCATACAAAAGTTGAGATTAATCAACATTACTATCTTTAAAGTGGCTGTAAAAAGTGTGACAACACCCTTGAAATCAATCCCATTAAAGTAAACGGTAATAACACAATAAAAATACGCGTTATTGAAACATTGTTATCAATATACAATATAATTAACACAGCAAACTGAAAATGAGTTGCAGTACTGTTTACACAGTTTAAAACATATTTACTATCGGTACGATTTAGGATATCAAAAATTCACTTTCACTATTAATGAAAGACTCGTGCGTATACAGCGCGTTGACTAATCGCAAAAATTACATTGCAATTAAACACGCAGCGCAGTCTGTGGAAACAAACGAGAACTAGGTGTATGCTACTACCAAAGCAGCGATTGGATTGTACAGTGGTAATATTCTGTTTACATTCAACTGGCGCATTGATAAGTCAACATGCACATCAACATTTTGTTTTGTTCCGACAGCAAGAACGTAACTCAAATTTCTTTGACTGTTTACTGTTCGCAGTTGATCTTACGAAGTTCGCTGTCTCGATCCTGTGATAGCCAGTGACGAAGCTAGTAGTTAATGAATGGGTAGGCAAAAATCTTGTCTTACATTTTTTTTTAAGGAATCACTAAAAGGATGGTGGTTCAAATCGGACGCTGAGGTAGAGTTTGATGTAAGCGAATGGTTCCACAAACAGCAGTAAGATTTTTACTAGCAGGGAATCTACAGGTTGGTGCAACAGTGGAACTCGTGTCTTAATGTTAATGGAAACTTCTTTTAAAATCGTTGAATACAAAATGCTTTACCGCTCTATACGTGTTTCTATTGAACAATCCTTGTATTAGTCATACACAGTAATACAACTGATTGAACTTCAAATTTTTAAACTTGATTAGTTTCTATATATATATATATATATATATATATATATATATGTTTAATGTTACAAATAATTCAAATAACAATCTTGATCATCTGTTAGTTCAGCGGAATAACAGGGACACTTTTAATAACCGCATAAAATAAACACACTTATAAACAACACAGCGCGCTTTAACTTGAATGTTTGGACCACAGAAGTGAGGCATGCCTCAACGCTCTATGTGTACAGCACGGGAAAATCCCCCCTCCTTTCACTTCCATATTACTCCGGCACATTGCTTACATACGATGTATACAAAAAACGCTGAGGCAAGTTCAGGTTGCCTCATTCGCTTTAAACGAGCTATGCCGAGTCTCGCCTGTCACCATCTAGCGGTCGCTCAGTAAAGCACGTTTCGGCCTAATAAATTCGACAGTCGCGGTAACAATGTATAATCTTTACGTTATGTAGTTCATACGTATTTATAATTTTTATTCTACAGAATTTTTTAGGGTAGGCATTGCCTCAATTGCCTCCATGTAACTTCGCCACTGGTGGTAGCATTCTTTCTATGGACTGCCATTGAATCCACCGCCCTTTACCGATTCGGATTAGTACAATCGTGTCCCTGAGAATAAACCTGTTCAACCTACTACATTAGTTCAGTATTTGGTCTACAAATTATTTCAGTTAATCTAAATTTCATTAATTCAGAATGGTCTTCATACAAACGGTACGAATTAGTGAGGTATTACTATGACTAGGGACGCGACCACGATTTCTTCTGCAGGGGGGTGGGGGGTAAATTTTTGTGAATAAAACTATTAACAAAAAAAGAAAAATAACCCGCTACTTGGCAGTTATTTTGTTACAATCAAGAATGTAAGTGCGAAAACACGTGGGTCCCGGGGGGGGGGGGAGACTAGCTTGAAGATTGTACTCCGTATTTTCTTCAAGGTAAATAAGAAATTCGGGATTCTTTATGTATAATAAATAGATTTTATAAATTCATTCGTCTCGAAGTTTTTTTTACCTCTTCTGGTGCGAGCGTAATTATGTTTTTAATGCAAATGCAAATACGTAAGCAGTTTACCAGATGTTGGGCGTATGTCATTGTTAAGGAAACGTCTTTATTTTATTAATTTTTCAAAAATTAATTTTGTAATTCATCTTATTTCTACACAGTTATTTATAAGCCATATTTGAACACAGGCAGCTGGCTTAGCGACAGAACTACGTTAAATGATTATGGAATTTCGCCGAAATTTTAAATAGCTAGGGGGGGGATTGATTCATGTCGGTACAACTTCATACACTTGACATCACCTCCCCCCCCCCCACACACACACTACAATCCGAAGGTTTGCTTAAGTAAAATACGTCTTCATACGCATAGGGACTGGCGTCAGATTCTCTCAGAACGTATGGTTCAACTTCAGTGCGACGGACCAGATAAATTGGTGTTAATTTAACAGAAAAGTGTAACTTTGTTGTAGGGGAGTAGAAGCTCGGGTCGCACCAACGAAAGATTCAATAAACCGCTGTCCAGAACAACGTCACGGGCTCACTAATTCGTTTGACATTTGTTTCAGGAATTCCAGTGCGACGTCTCCGTAGAAGGAACTGGTTCCGGTTCCGGAGAGCCAAACGATCGGCAGGAGTTCAGTTTTACCTTGTACGACTTTGACGGCCACGGGAAAATTACCAAAGACGTGAGTACAGACGCTAAATGTGTATTGATGCCATGGACGCAATATCTCTTTGTGTCACCTACAGTAGCATTGTACTCTAAGAATTCGTACAGGTTAGGTTGCTTTCACGTTTTGCTCGCATAAACTTACGCCTATCGTCTACAACGAGTTGTAGGGTTTACGAAGGGTACCCACACGTGTCCTTTGTTTTGCAGTCTAAAGGGAACATCGCTGGGGGGGGGGGGGGGGGTTAACGAGTCTGTTTTAACTCGACCGTTTGGCATTTGCCCGTCTATCTGTCTGTTTGGGGTACGTCTCATGATACCTTTTGAATGCATGAACCGATTTTCTTAAATCTTGGCAACCGTTGTCCATACTTTATCCAAATTTTATAGCCCCCCCCAAATAGGGGGTCGAGTGGAAAAAATACGAGGGGTCAAAATCGTGAAAAAACAATTGTGGTCAAAATTGCGGAAGCCCTGGTGGGGTATCACGTTAAAGGGAATTTTAAGTACAATCTGAATATAGGCCTAATACTCAGGTTTAAAAATTTGTGGACGTCAGGGCCCAAAAGTGGGTGAAAAGTTTGATAAAATCGCAAAGATACACGTGGGGTATCGAATTAAAAGATAATTGTAACTAATCTCCGAATGTAGTATAAAGTTCTGGAAATTTCAAAATTTTGGGATACCAGGGCCCAAAAAAGAGATCAGAAATTTGAAAAAAAATCGTAAATTCAGAAGGCTATGTCAGGCTGAAAAGAAACTGCAAGGCAAATCCTAATTTTTTTTGTTTATTGTATGCATGATTGTGTTCTCTGCAACGGATAATTAATTACTACAGACATAGTACAGGAATCGGGATTTCTGTAACTTTTCCATAATTTGAAAGATCGAAATTAGTGTAATAATAAATGTACTTTCTTCAAAATAGCGAGCAAGTTTGCTGCTCAGGGAGAGCATCCTAGATAATAAAAAAATTATAGAAAAGTTTCTAACGTTCTCGTAAGTACGATTATAGTCGCATATACGTATAGGAGAATTATAGACGTTATATAATACGATTCTGGTCGTCTCATTAAGGACAAGATCAGCTCAGCGTAGAGTTTCCGCCGGTCGTTGACATACCTTGATTATACATCTTCATTTACGTCCAGTTATTTACGTCATCTTCAATATAATATGTACGGTTTTCGATACGTTTGGATTTCTTTACGAATCGATTTACTGTTGAAGGAACTAGTTGAAACTTTCGTGTCATCTTCGCGTTTCATTACGACAAGGATGGCATATGTTGATAACAATTATAGGGATTGGAAGCGTGCCTTCATTTCTATAACTACTGAAAAGAAGAAAAATTAGAGTACCCAACCTATCATGAAAACCATAATGTTTGAAGATAAGAAGAATGCAAACTATAATGCAAACAAGAAGAATTTGAAGTTACTGAACGGGAAGAAGATAGGGAGGAATGAATTTTAAAAAAATCACATGATAGAAATTATCTTACAAAAAAATTGAACGGTATTTGTATTCCCCGATATCGACTCTTTCGGTGTTTTATCGTAAAATAGTATGCAAATGAATTACTTGTGTGTGAAATGTTTTCATCGTTCGGATATAAACGAGTAAGCTCCGTGAGCTGCAGAACTCTCTCATTATTTTGAACGAAATACATTTGTTATTTGGTGAATTTCAGTATTAAGTAATTTTTTATCAGAAAAACTGCGAAAACCATTTACTCTAACTTTAGTTTGTTTTAGGAAAATAAAATTATAAAGTAGACACTCATACAATAACGCTAAAAATTCGGGACTACTGAATTGGGTTTTCAGTTAAATTTATAACCATAATATGCTTAAATGACAAATAATGTAGTCCTGGTTTTTAAGTTTGTGTTTGTTTACATGGATATCAATAGGCCTGCCTAATATTTACAGATATAGATAACAATAAGGCTAAATTGTTTTGTAATCATTGCTTGCACACTTTTGAAGGCGATCCAAATTTAATACATTTTTAGATATTTTCAATGTTCTTAAAGTTTTTAGCTCGATGTTTGCCCCGTAGTGCCCATGAAGATAAAAAATTTTCATAGTAAACGCTACAATTAGATTTGGGTTAAAATTCCCCGTTAGTCTGACACCCGACCGGATTTGTCCAATTTTGTTTTCAAATTTTGGATCCCTTTTCAGGGCGCTGGTGTTGTAAAATTTTGAAAGTTTCAAAACGGTACACAGTATTTAAATTTTCGTTAAAATCCTTTTTAATTTTATTTCCAATAGGGATTTTTGTGATTTTTATCATAATTTTGACCACTTTTTAGATCCTGGCGTCCAACAATTAGAAAGTTTGAAAAGTGAACGCATATTCAGATTTTTGATCAAATATCTTGATTTTATACCCCACGTTGATTTTTGCGATTTTTGTTTAGAATTTTGAATATTCAAGATTTTTACCTACCGATCCTTATTTTGGGGGAGGGGGGCAATCTAAAAAACAATAAAGGTCTGTAGGGTAAAGGTGACACACACACATACACACACACGCGCGCGCACGACAGGTTGTTGATGTATTCAGCCGATGTCTCTGCGTTATCTGAGACGTACTCCAATATCCTGAAAGACAAGATACTAAACGGTCGAGTTTAAACTGATACTCGGTTTGCTCGTTCAATAACATACATGTAGTGGGGTTATTGGTAAATCTACCCAAGTGCATTCATGTGAATTTACGAAAACTGAAGTTAAAGGTTTTAAAGTGCAACGATAAATCATAAAACTGATTTTCAAGGTTAATTTTTATTATTAATAGAGTTTTTTTATTGCTTACATAGCTGTTAAAAAATAGAAAGAAGAGAAATGGATTAAAAAAATGTCGTTTTTTAAACATCTTGAAACGTCATTAAATCTTGCACTTGGGTAGTTTTACCACTCACCCCTCGATATAGAGAGTAATGCGATAAGAGTATTGCTTAACATATCAAATTGTAGCAGAATAAGATAAAATAAAAAATTTCAGTCGCTCTGAGATTCGCGAGTTATAGTAACCCATGGATGACGTCATTGTTTTAATAACGCACGTTAAACAAAAATCAGTATCGTATGATGAAAAAAAGATTTCATCGCTGAAAATTCTGAACAGTTCAAGTGTTCATTTCAAGAACTGCCAGGGACTTGAATAAGTTTAAGTGATAATCATAGGTTACGTAAACAAATTCAGTATTTACCTCTAGGTGATTTGCATTTGTTGTATAGGCAACAGTAAGCAACGGCACTCCAATAACAGCAACAGACCACCAAATATAATGTCTTCACGAACATTTGAGTTGTCTATCGCTGATTTGAGTTTATCACTAAATACCAAGTATATAGAACGCGGCCTCACGTAAAAATTACTGTTTTGCACGTTAGCCAAAACGTATTTAAAATATAAAATGATTTTGTTGAATACACAGTTCATCCGAATTACTAGATTTTAATATTTCTTAAAGATTACAAAAATACGTTGAGGTTTATGGTTTTTAAATATACGAAATTCAGGTGGCTGTATGTTTAAAACATTCGTATTCAGATTATTCGAAGTGCCGAAAGTTCGATGTCACGCCGTGTCTGTCCAAAAATGTTCTTGAATGTTTTTAAAACGTGTTCTTATTTATACGTGTAAATCGTGTGTAAAAAACGTTCGAATATTTGTTGTTGCAGTTTTTTGGTTAGTAGTTGAATTATAAAACAGGATGAGACATTCACTGCTTTTTGTGGTTGGAAATGTGGATAGTTTCCCATCATAAGTGGATAGTATCCGCACTAATTTTCAATATTTAAACTATGCGATAGCCTGTCGATGTGTAGTTAATATCGGTCGTACGCTTAGTAAAATATTTAAAGTATGTGAGCACATTCTGAATGATTAAATACTATTACAAGAATAACGTAAATATTAAAAATAATTTTTTTTATGATAAAATAAAATGTACTCACAAAGAGTGCCTGTAATTTTATATCTAAGTTTAAATTGCACGTTTTTTTAGTTAATCTGTGAGTTCAATTCTGGTTTTTATATTTTATTTGGCTAAAAGTTTTTGTGTTTCAAAATTCGATTTAGTTATTTAGCTTTTTTTTTTACACGAACAGGCCAGCCGTGGACCACGCGAATATCAATTCCTTTTCTCCTGCCAGAAGGCCCCCATTCACACACTATGCTCCGTCTTCCTTTCCACTGTCCACCCCTTTCACGTCTTCTTCTCACCGCAGAGAACCTCAAGATTTTGAATTTTGTTTCTGTATGTATTTCTATCCACACAGTCGTTCAAAGAGATACCCAGTTTCATCATTTCCTCCTTGACTTGTTTGGTGTATCCGTTCAGACTGGTAGGTTGCCAAATATAGACGAAAAATTGTTTATTTAATCTGGATCCGAACCATATGCCCAAGGAATCCCAGTCTTTTCCTTCGGAAAGACGTTTCCAGACCTTCCAGATCCCTGTACAGCTCTTCTTTGGGTCTTGCCTGTACCTATCTTCGGTTTTCTAGGGGCCATAAATTTTCCGAAGAATTCTTCGTTCAATATTTAGCTATTTTATAATTTGTAAAAAATTGAATTATTCTACTGCATTAATATTAATATATTACCAGTAAACTGAACCCCCCCCACAAAAAAAAGATTTAATCTTTTGTTGGGTTGTTGAAATTATATACTCAGCGAAGTGTATACATAAAATAGCAAAGAGAGTTTAGTAATGTGAACGTATTTACAGTTTACAATACCTCTTTGTATACTGGTTCGATTTATGTTCATTGTAAATATCGATTACTTAAAATGCATATAAACATTACAGTGCTCTCGTCTCATTTAAGTATCCTTTCATTCTTGTTTGGTCTTAATTCTTTGTGGGAAAATCTCTCTTACTATAAATACATAGGAGCAACCTTTTACACATTAAATCAGTTCACTCTCTACTCGGCACTGAAGTTCTCACTTTTGGCGTGTGTCCCATGACACACCCAGTTTTTTATTATTTCAATCTTCTTCTTCTTGTCTCCACGTCAAGGTACAGGCTTACAGCCTGTTCCGCCTTCACTGAAGCCATCGCTTTCTTGGTCTACCCGTACCTCGTTATCTTTTAGGTTTGTATCTTATTACTTGTTTAGATAGTCTCATATCTTCCATTCTCTCGATATGCTGCTTCCATTTTATTTGTCCTGCCCTTATTCAGCTGGCCGTAGAATAAACATTTAACTCGGTTCTTATATCTTCATTTCGTATTTGATTCCTAAGGGTGCAACCTTTGGTGTTTCTCAAGAACTTCATTTCACTTGTTAGCATTCTTCGCTCATCATTTCTCGTCATCGTCCAAGTTTCACTTCCATAAGTTAAAACAGTTGGTACCATTGCTTTTTAAAAAATTATCTTTACGACTAATTATTTCATTATGTCCGTATATTGTATATAATTTTCTTGTATGCGTGTGTAGGATATAGCGGGCTTGGTGACGACAATCTACGACACGCTGGGCTCGTCGATACGGGTGCCTCACTACGGCAGCAAGACCATCAAAGTGAAGCTGACAGTGTCGCCGGACCAGATACACTCGACAACGACGACGGCGACGGCGGCCGACGACAACAAACCGTCCTCGCCGCCCTCTGCCCCGCCCCCGGCGGCGACGCCCCAACAGCAGCAGCAGCCGCGACGCTTCAAACGCGACCTCAACGTGACGATACGGGAGCGGCGGCGGCGTCCTCCGCCACACCACCACCACCATCACCATCCGACGCCGCACGCCGCCAGGAGACGTCACAGCTTCAGCAGCTCGGCGCCTAGCGAAGATCGCGAGGCCGACATATCGGAAGACGAAGACGACGCCGTCGTCCAGCAGCAGCAACAGGCTCCGCCACCGCCGTCGGCACACTCGCGACTGGGTGTTCCTCCACATTCGCACATCAACAGGTAATATTATTTTGACGAACTGCTTATCTTCTTCACGTGCGTATTTACGGGGGGCCCGGACCCCCCCCCCCCAGAGGGTCGATAAAGTTGACAAATTTTGTTAATCTCTTAATTTTTAGATTGTTTTATTTTATTTTTTCCGGCTGTGTACGCTAATACTGTAGTAGCTCTTTTTTAAATATACAAACGTGTTTATTACACAGAATTAGGATATACATCTGAAATATAGAAAAATCAATTCAAAATCAGTACAGTAAATATCTTTTATTCAAGCCAGTACAATAAGTATCTCTTAACAATGTTTCAATAACGGGTATTTTTATTGTGTAATTAACGTTTACTTTTAAGGGACTGATTTCAGGATGTTATCACGTGTTTTTCAGTCACCTTAAAGATAGTAATATTCATTAGTCTTAATTTTTTTTTTTGTATGTAGCTGACCCGACTCCTGGCTCCCCCAGGCCAAATTCTAGGTACGCTACTGATCTTATTCTTCTAATTCTCCGTGGGCTTGCGTATTCAACACTTCTGAAGACAGTCTCTTAATCACCACTTTCCTTCTTCCTCCCTTTATCTCATCCACATATACCTGTCTGGTTCTTCCCTTCCTTCAGCAGATCGGAAATATACCTTATTTCTGTTTGTGATTATAACCACTAACACAACTTAAACATGAAAGGACAGTGTTTTACAAATGTTGATGACAAAAAATCACTGAGCAAAGGTCAAGACTGTGCCAAAAATGCATTTCAGAAATGTTTGGAAGATTAAAACAACATTGGTGTGTTTTGTTTTATATTCAGTGGAGGTCACTTTGAAGGGGAAAATATAAACATGGATGAATAAACACATAATTTTTTAAATAAACAAAAACTGCACGAACCTTTTGATCAGACCTCATATAAATTGGAGTGGGGTTAAACAGACTACTGATGATGCTCAACATACTGATGGTGATTCCTCATTGTGGAATGGGTGAAAAGTTTGAAATTCTTTTCATTGATTTATGAGATACTTCTGTTCATAACCAGCTTAACTGTTCTCTATCTCATTCTACACTGTTCAATTTGTAAATTTTTCCGTCTCCCAATTATTGTCTTTAATTCTTTAACCAATTTATCAAGTGCTACAAATTTCCCATTAATCTGTTCTCACTGCATTTCATTTTGTAGTTTCTTTAAGTCATCGTTTTCTGAAAGTGAAATAAAAAAAGGTTACTCAATACAGAAATAAGATTTTATGAATTAATGTACGGAAGCGCAAGAAATGTTTGTTATGGAACTGAATAGGCTATACTTGACCCAGCATTCTTCATACTTACTGAAGCTGTCCAGATAATTGTCAGATACGCTTATACAAAATGTTCCTCAAGGATAGTACCAAACTTCGGGAAATAATTCTACTCATTCAAATGAAGGAAACATTTCCAATAATTATATACAAAAAAAAACTAGTTTTCCTTTGTATGTCAGTGTTAAAAAAAAAATCCTAATTACTGTACTTCCGAACAAAATGAGATGTGGAATCGAAACCTGGTATACACACTACATTTGCCATATCTTATAAGTACAAAACAAATAAAACCAAAATATTATCTTAAAAATGTTCAAAATCGCGGCTGATTAAAAATGTTGATTCTAAACTTTTACGAAAATCAGTACTTATCACAAAAAAATATAATATATAAAAAATCAGTCCTTTCATTCATAATCTAATTGTATCTCATTATGTAATTTGGCCTTAAAAAAATAACGAGATATTACGTTCTTTGATAACAACATTTGGCCTATTTACCTTATAGGCTGACTTATTATTTGGCCTTTTTTTAATTTAATTAATTGATTTATTTATTTATTTTTGACAGTTTAAAAACGAAGCATTTTTGGGCATAATGTTTATTGGACACATTTCTTTTAGTGTAATGAGTAGAATAATTTCACACAGTTTGGCACCAACTTTTGTGAACATCCTGTAATATAATCCATAGATTTATATTAGCTGGTAGATATGATTATTGTGTGATTTATGTTGTTAGAGGCATTTTCCTAAAACTACTTTACAACAATAATTAAAAACATTTTTGCTCTCTCCCACTAAGTTGTTGTGAACAGAGAACACATAAAAATTGTAACAGTTGGTAAAGAAACTGTAGGCCTAAATTTCAACACGTTTTCAATAATTTAGTAAAACCCAGGTTTTCTATAATTTTGTAGTGTAACTGTGCCATACAGCCTTCTTTCTGTGTCATGGTGTATTTTGCATTCAACAAGTCTGCCCAGTGGGCCAGATGTATGCGTATAAAATTATCTTGTTGGATTTGTTCCCATTACAAGTCTCTTACTAAAACAGATTTTATATCTGTACGTTTATGTGAGCATGTATGTTATTTAATTCTTAACTGTTTCGCTAATTTTGTAGTAAAAACAGGCTTCAACCACGGGTGTTTGTATATTGTTATACACGACTTATGATCATGTTCAGCTCCACTTTACGTATTATTCATACTACACCCACTTTACATGACAACGTCCAGTTCATGGTGATTATGTCGGCTGCACTCAACAGTAACTAGGAACTGCTCCTGGGAGAAGGGGTGATGAGACTAGCTGGACACCCCCCCTCCCGTTTCCTTTAGGACAAGTAAGAAATTCAGGATTCTTCCTATATAATTTATAAATATATTTTATACATTCTTTGCATCTCAATGTTTTTGAGTAAACAAACATGAAATATAAGGGTCAAAAAGTATATGGAAAAGTGCTGATTTCGAAATATTCGATCCTGATTAATTATTATTCAAATTAAAGGTCATAAATCTCATGTCGTTAAGAATCACTTTAACTCTACTAAATTTTTATTCTTAACAGAGCTTGTGAAAATAATTATTTCTAAAGATATTTTGAAAAACCCAGAGTTATTATTACCCCTTCCCACTCTAATTTAAGGATGTTTTTCCAAGAATGTTTTAAGCAACTTATAGTTCGTGTTAAAGTACATTATTATTATTATTTTTTAAATCTAACAATAAAATCTGCCCACTTTTCTGCAAAATTTAAAATTATGAAACTGCTAGTTTACATGTGCAAAGACAATGAAGGTTCAAACCGTAGAAATATTAGACTAGAGGAGTCAATCCTGACATAGACAATCCTGTAAGGGGAAATTTGTCTGGGTAGAAAATGTAAATGTAGATTAATAGGCTCTGCCTTTGTTTTGTGGCACATGTGTGTTTTTTAAGACTGCAAATATGTACATTATTTACTAAGAAAAGTAAATATTGTGTGATGTGTAAATAATTTGCAGCGTAAAATGTAAATGTATGTTTATTTATGTACGTCATTATTAAGGAAACTATTTTATTAATTTACAGATTTTGTAATTCCATTTATTTCTACAATTATTTGTAAACTCTGTTTTAACATATGCAGCTGGTTTAGAAATAAGCGTACGTTAAGTTATTCACTGAAGTTTTTAATAAGCTGTGGCAGGGGATCGATTACGATTACGCCATTGACACTCGTCACAGTAGTTGGCTAATAGAAGACTACTATGGTCCCCATATTTTCTTGGTTTACTTATAACTGTATCGAATGTCCATGTTAGTAGTAATGACTGAGGCTGTGGTTACAGTCTTCTTTTTCAGTAGTACTCCACATGTAGCACTCGCATTATATAAAGTTTTTTCACAACAGGCATAGGTAAGGTGCTGCCTGTTCCATCTTCAAAAATCCTCCAGCCATCTCTTTCTGGGGGTCTGCCCACACAGCTGTATCCTATGGGTTTGTATTTTCAGACTTGGTTGGCCAGTCTGGAATCTGACATTCTTTCCAAGTGTTCTTTCCACCGTTGTTTGTGCAAACAAATATTTGTCTTGTTATTTGAATTAGCAGTCTCTGTAATTCCAGTTTTTTCATGCTTACATGCTCTGGATGAGACCTTTCAATGTCTCCACCATTAGAACTTGATAATGGTGGACACACTGAAAGGCCTCGTCCGGAGCATGACAGGTAGCAGTTCAGCAAGTAAGCACGACAAAGTTGGTAAAATATGATACAGACATTAGTATGAAATACGTATGATTTTAACAATGTCATCCACTCTTAATCAGTAGTCTTCCAACACCATGTATGAAATTTTTTAAATGACAACTGGAGTTGTAGCACTTTGGGGGGGGGGGTCCACTGTTGAGGTCATCTTCAGTGCTCATATGACCATGTTTAAACTCAAGTGTCCACTTATAAAACCACTGTATTTGAAAGCGAAGCATCTCCTAACACATTTACCATTTTGTTGTGAATTATATACCGTAATTGGCACTAGACCTTTTTTTAACAAACAGTTCAGTCACAGCATGGTGTTTGATTTTCTCCATTTCTCAAAACACATCATGACACTGTATATTTTGAACAGCTATAAACAATGAACAAATTGGCAGATATATTTGGAAATTAACAGGTGTTTGTATGAAATATAAACCTTACAACATATAAAAAAAATTTAATTCTACCACTGAGCTACAGACGTAGTTCCATAAGCTTTTCACGTCATAATACTGTAAATGTGTCATTGTAGCAGTGTTATGGATGGTTCTGCTTTTATTGTCATGTTTTAACCCTCTGACACTTGCTCTCAACATTTGGTATAAACTTCTTTTCAATCGACTACAATATTAAAGCGGTATCAAGACAATGATACAAATTGTTAGAGGCAGCCTGGAAAGTTTATATGCACATAAAGGTCTACCAGGCTTCTTTCTTCTGTTTTATTTCGTCTCTTTTTGAGGTTTATAAGGAAACTCAGAGTAAGTATTAATACTCATCTCTAGAAGTAACCATTCCAACAGCAGGTTAAACTTCAACAGAGGAGGGGTGAACATCTCTTAAAATCCATCTCTGTCATTACACACAGCATGACTGTTGGTATTAAAAAGCAAATTATATTTTCAGCTCAAGGCTGGGCCATCCTGGTACCCTACCGACGAGTGCTTGTTGCGGACGGAGCAAAAAACGGTCTAGTTCACTGCAGAGGCAAGAACTGTTGCAGATTATTCAAGCGAATATGGAGAAAAACAATTTGTGCTTCCAGACCTCAAGGTATAGTTAACACAGTGTACCATACTTTATTAAATTACTGTGGATATTTGTCTAAAGCCGGTTACGCCGCTGTCCAGCATGCCCGATGTCAGTGATGGATGTGTGCACCACACTGTCATGCAACTCGTCCAGCGTGCCAGACGTTCTTTAGTTCTCATTGTGTTTTGTAAAAATCATTTTTTTGTATTGATTTTGTCTGTATTAAAATTAAAAAATTGTTCTGATTATTAAATTTGTTGAAAATCATGCCACCTGTTTTATCAAGACATCAGAAACAACAAAATTTATATTTTTCAATAAATTTTGATGTTATTTCACGGTCCATTATGAATTATAATTAAAAAAAATTAATAATAACAATATTTAAACTAATAACTGCTAATGATATTTGAATGTATTATGTAAACGAAGAATAAACTAAACTAAATATTAAACTGAAATTTTATCTGAATTGTTACTTATTAAATATAAACTGAAGAATGAATGTAATGTAAAATGTGCTCTTAAAACATGTACTGTACTTGCTCGAAAATGACGATTTGATAGACAGCAAGCGTACGCATGATCAAACATGCACGATTCCTTGACATCCGTCAACACTATACACGATCCACGTTGTGCAGCTTGAGCTGATGGTCTTGCTGGACTCATTTTTCGTCGTGCACATTCTTCAAAAAATACACGACATGTGAATGGATGTCAAACCTACGCACCGTCGTTTTTGACTTGCTGTCCGTCATGACATCCAGCAGGGATGGTTAGTGCGTAGCCGGCTTAAAAATTATGAAAAAAGTTGGTGTGGTTCATTAAACGAGAAAAACGATCTCTCAATTTTAAGTCGACCGTTTACCATTTGTCTGTCTACTTGGGGCATGGTCTCACAATAACTTTTGAAATAAATTAATAAATTTTGAAACCCTAACTTTTAATAAATTCACATAATAGTAAATGTTTACTATTTATTCACATATAGTAAATTAATTTTAATGAAATAATCAATTCATAACTTTTGAAAACATCAACCGATTTTCATAAAATTTGGCATGTGTGTCCGCACTTTTACCATACTAAACACTATTGTTTTGGGGATTGAGCACACAAAAAACGGGGGATGGAAGGAAAAAATGTGAGGGGATTTTGAAAAATTCACAAATTAAAGGAAATGTTAACCAGTGTATGAATTTAGTGTTTGTATTTTTAAATTTAAATTTTTGTGAGCACCAGGACACAAAAATGGGATCAAAAATTTTGAAAAGATTGTAAAAACCCAACTGGGTGCCAGACTAAAGAGAATTTCAACACACATCTGATTAAGAAGAGTTTACCGGGCTGTTTGGCCGTCGTCTACGGTTTAATGACAAACCAAACGTTTCAACAGCACCACTGGCAGCCATCATCAGTGGAATTCAAAGAAATCCAAGACCTCCTGAATGTAGGTTGTTATCATCAGGTCCACAGTACTGTGGTAAAGGCTCTAGTCAGTGGTGCTGTTGAAATGTTTGGCTTGTCATTAAACCGTAGACCACGGCCAAACAGCCCGGTAAACTCTTCTTATACAACTGACACCGGGCGTGAAAGCCTTAGGACAATTTTACAGATCTGATTGTTTGGAAATTTTAGTGTTTATTGTAAGATTACTTTAAATGGTAAAGGCTTCACTACACATAAAATAGTAGGGTAGTCTGGATTTTCCATAATTTTTATGATAATTGAAAAATTATGTAATATAAGAATTTATCTATAATCAATGCTTTCTTTCAAAATAGTGAGGAAGTCCCACATCTCAGGGAGCATACTAGTATATTTTTTGGATAAACTAATCAGATGTTATGCTATAGCTTGTTTTATATTAGCTTGCTTGACTACAAACAGTACATTTTTTTGTTTCAAAACAAATTTGAAGATACTTGCAATAACGGTAATGTTTATTTCACAATAGGAAGCCGTACAGTGTCAGCCAAGAACACGAACGACACAAAACGTCACATCATAATCACTACTGGGAGAAAGGAGGAGCGACGACAAGAGGTCACAGTCGGAATCGAGTGAAATCATCGCATGAAACTCCACCGGTAATACCACCTCGGCCGGCACCGACTTCACCGTCTCAGGCACCGCCTCCTCCAGGTCCAGCCTCCGCATCATCGCCTCATCACTTGAAACATCGCCATCGGGAACAAGAACAAGCTCGTGCGATGGCGCAGGTCGTTCGGTGGCTGGAACAGGAGTTTTCGACACCGCACAGAGAGAAAACGCACCATAAAACTACAACGACGACAGAAAGGACTGAACACCATCATATCCATGAACACGTTCACCATCATTATCACCATTACCAAGATACACCAGTGCTTGTTTGAACACAGTGTATCCGCAATCGTAACCCCAAACGTTAACATATTTTTGTAGTAAATAATATAAATTCTTCAGATGTAAAAGGGCTATATATTAATTTTTATAAAAAGGGACACAAACAGATAAAAAATAAATACCAAAAGTAACTATAATGTGTACCAGTAGATTTTCCAGTCTTTCTATGTATTCTTTATACTTGTAAATTTGTGCAGTTGGAATTTCTAATTATACCAAATTTCTTATGTTCATATTTTATAACATTAGGTGTCTCTTATGTCTTGTGGAAAGGTGGCATCACAGTGCTAAAATCAAGCACACTTTGATAATTATTTTTCTATAATTTATCCTTTAGGATGTTGTCCGAGACAAAATGTAAAATCTTTCAAATACAATGTGATTGATATTTAGACAAAGTGGTAGCAGTTATGACCATACAAATTTACAAATGTGTTTTGCTATAATTACGATTTCTGAAAATTAAAATCTCCTATACTTTAGACTATTATTCCTTTAGAAAATGTGGTGATTTGATAATGTTGTGTACGGTATATACTGTAACAACCTGAAAAATTATTACACATTGATAACCAATCAGTTCGTGTATGATTGGTCGTACTGCGTGTCCAGTATTTAATTTATCAAACATGAGAATGTGACATAAATTTCTACCTTTCCACATATTTTGGCGGTAACAGTATCAGTGAGGGGTTCTAGAGCTTGTAATGTGGTGGTGGGGGAGTTTTAGTAGATTAGAATAACTATAATAATTGAACATAATAAAAGTCTTCTACACTTTCAGAGATTAAACACACACTTGTTTGTTTTCCAGCTTCACCGTCTTATCCTCAGTCTCCCGACACTTTGCTTTCCCACAGCCATGCTTCAGTCTTATTTAAAATATCTTTGTTCTCCTCATTTGTTACAACACATCGCAAATAATTAAAATTTGCTACCTGTTAGAAGCATGTGAATGGCAATTATGACTTTTGCCTGTATGCCTACTGGATCATTTCCTATGAATGTAGTGGCCTTGAATTATTGCACTGATATTTTTAAATTCTCATACAATTGATTAATTAAATACGACTATTTATATGCACACTGTGCCATTTGATGATGCATGTAAAAGGTATACACATAATGGCTCTACACATAAACGTAAAACACTTTTTTTTAATTGTCTGGTGTCATTTCTTTAAAGTTTTTACATGTGCTGTGTTAATCAAAATTAACCAGTTAGACAACTGTTCTTGCTATATAGACATTAGATATTTTACTGCCTCTATGATTCATGTAGTTCTTGCTGCATCCTCTTATCTTTTGATCCCTAATTCAAGTAATCATCTGATCATTAATTAAATTATTTTACATCACCATTAGCTTCGTAGCGACATGTTTGTGCTAAAACATCGTGGAGTACAAAACTCTGTTAACATTATTTCAAGAGATCTGTTGGTTTCTGAGGAGTGAGTAGAGTTGTCTACAGTTACTGCCATTTCTTTCATTCTAGTTTCCAGTATTTTTATTTATCCACCATTATCTGTATCTCTCCTTTTTGTCTGTAGGGTGCAACTGGGTATTCCAGTAGTCCATGTGTCATTTGATGTGTGAGGTTCAGTAGAAACGTTTGTGGAGTGACAGCATAGCTTAGCGGAAGAATTAAATTTTTCTGTTTGTTGTAATAGATATCCCTTTCATTGCGGGCCCGTCTACAATATCAATGCCTCCACTAGTCGCAAACTCCATTTAGGTACAGTGGCTGCAATTTATTTTGTTTGTTTTCTGCTATTCACTAACAATACATATGCAGTATTGCCACAAAGAGAGATCTCACAGAAGGAGGAGGAATGTTTGTATACGTACTGCATACATGCCGGTTGAATTCCAAAAGCAAAATCATCCGTTGCAAAGTCTATGTCCTGTCGCCCGCATTACACCATGTTCCAAGCTTCAAAGAGCTCCTGCGCAGTGGTGACAACGATATCTTGGTTGGAGGGGGGGGGATTCTTAGGTGTAGCCTGCTACTGGCCTTGGAAACTCGGAGGAGAGTGAAAACTATCAACTAATTTTATTTTTTCCTGTTAAGATGAATACACATGCTTTGCACTATTTTAGTGGAAAATCAAATAGCAGATATAAGTGTAGCCTCATATTGTGGAACCAAGTGTGCGCACACAATCATCAGCATCACGTCATCATCATCATTGGTTTGGCACCCCCTTGTGGGCCCTGGCCTTCCTTCTTCAGAAGATTTCGCCATTCTATTCATAGCCACACAATAGTCTTGGGCAAATAATGTTGGCAAGTAGTTAAATGCCAGTTTTGCACCCTCTTGTGCGAGAGCTCTTTTTTCAGTAATACCATACGGAGTAACATATTATTTACCAATTGAGTCCAATATAATATATCATAAACAATATGGGAAAGGGCAGTAATCTGCTGGAACCGGGAAGAAAACTGTTCTCACAATTAGTTAAAAATCTAGGTTAAGAGGAAAAGTATAAAATTTTAATCATATAAAACTAAATAAAAGTGACCCTGATATTAAATAATTGTGGTCATTTAATTAATCTGTAAAATTAAGAATTAAAATAAACGTCTGAATACATATAAGAGTACTAACTACCAATCATTTGTGGAATTAAAAAAAAAAGACTACAAAAATAATAAATCGTTCATGTTGAGATGATAACCCTGATGATAATATTATTATAATTATTATTAATAATATAGGGAGAAGTATAATTTATTTTTAGCAGAATATCTACCTCATATAATATTGTGTATTATTATAATTATTATTCCTTATGGACAATCTATGTACATAAATATATATATATATATATATATAATCACTATGTTATGTATTATATAATTGCAAAAAACGTCTGTATACAATAATTACTAGATATCTATCTGTTATTGCTCATTATTATTATTTTATGTGTATAAATATAAATAAATAAATATATATAGTATATAAATATATATAAACTGTAAACCTGTGATTTGTGTATTATATATATATGATAATATTGCAGTTTGATGTTGAATAATAATAGAAAAAAATACAAAAATTCTGTCTAACGTTTGTACAGCTGATGGCGACCAGAAAATGGACGATAGTTTATAAAGTAGTGTTAATAGGGTGAACAGATGTGTAGTGTATAACTTTGCTCGATACGGGAGGAATATATTTTTTTTATTTATTAATATTATTATTATTAAAATAATACATATGTACTTAATTTAAAATTATTTTTAATGTATATAAATGTTTACACAGGAAACACGTTATCAAAAAATAAAAGAAATGCAATCAAATAACAGGAAAGTGAAAAACGAAAACTGAGCAACAAAACACAGACACAATAATGCACAGAATTTATATTTTTAACATTTTATTAAAATTTGAAAACGGTTGCAGTTATTTCAAGTTTAGCATCATTCAGCACTCAGTTGTATGAGTGGTTATATACACAAGTAGTGGAACACACAGCCTGTATAATAAAATATCTCTCAATCCCGTAAATTTAAATTCAGGTCTTGGTGCTTCTTCTTCTTCTTCTTCTGCTGTCTAAATGTCGAGCCTTGCTTGTTGCAACCAGAGTGATCTCTGCCCTATACCGTTATTTTGGGTACATCAGACCTTCCAGCTGGCATCAACATCAAAATCACCATCATCATCCAAACATCTTCTTCTTTTATTAGGGAGTAATACAGCCTGTTCCAGTTCCAAAAGAAAACACGCACTTCACCAGTGCTTCCTGTACTTCTGTGTCCACTAGGCTTGTATTGCCAGACTTTCTTAGACAACCTGCCATCTGGGATTTTATTTAGATGAGCAAGCAATCTCTCTGATTCTGCAATGCGATCTTGAATATTAATAAATGTTAAAACTCTGCGTGAATGTCTTGTAGAGTCTATCTCTTCATGTGGAGCCTCTTAACAGATACAAAAATCCACATCTCTGTATCCTAATCTGAGGTTTCTCCACAGTAACCCAAGTTTCAAAACCATAGAACAACAACAACACTGGAACAGTATATAATATCCACTCGCTTTTATACACCTCCAATTTTTCATTTTCACACAACACTTTCAAAAATATCTAAAAATTCTGTGCATGTACTCATAGTTATTACAAACAAAACTCAAAATGAATATATAATTTTATGTTTTTTATATACCACAAATTATCAAAGACTTAAAAAAGTAATGTATTCAGTACTCATCAATTATGTGGACATCTTTTCTGTTGTTCACCTCACCAGTTTAAAAATTTTGGAAGATATCAAATTAGCACCAATCTGTATGTATGTATTTAATTTTATTACATTCTCTGTGTTATGTTCATGTTGCTATCTTTGGTTTTTATTTACAACTAATAACAAAAAATTAACTGAAATAATGTTTAGACTTCATGTCCATACAAAGCAAAAATAAAACTGTGACCATTATGATATTAAACTTCTCTGCTCCAAGGACCATTATGATATTAAACTTCTCTGCTCCAAGGACGGGATCTCGAGTTTGTTCCTCAGCTGCACATATCATCTGTGTACAGTAGAATCTATTTGTTCATTTCAATTTTGACTCTTGACATATCAATTAGTTATAATAAAAATAAATTCTGTTTGGTAAAACGTTTACTACCACAAACCTTAAATAAGTAAGTTTCATGTTTGTATGTTTGAATTTCATGTTTGTATGTTCATTTTGAGTTTTTGTAATATTTAATATGTGAACCAAAAATAGTGGGTCTAATAAAATATTATTATAAACCTATACAACAAAAATTGTTTTATTGGAAAAAAATACATTTGAGCAATCCATACAAATCATACATATGTATTTATAATAATTAACAACTTGGGAATTAGTTCCTACAGTCACAGAAAATTTAGGTATTATTGTTTTTTATTTGTTTTATCATTTTTTAAAAGTAAGAATATATTTTGTATGTACTAGTATTTTCTTATTTTATAAATTAATTTGAAAATAATCTTCAGGTATTGCATTATATAAACGTTTTATAACATACAAAGGTTTTTTTGTATAATTTTGAAGAATTTTCGTACGTATTAAAAAAAATGAAAATACTTTTAACATTTTTTTACTTATTTTTTTTTTAATTAAAAAGATGAAATATTTACCAGTTTTTAGTAAATAAACGAGATAATTAGTCATAATAAGAGCAGTGAGTTTTTATTGGTTTAGACCTCGAACATTTCCTCTTAACCTCTACATGAAATGAAGCTAGAGTATGGAGATACTGTTGAATTTTGAACTAGATTGAGTGATACAAAGATCTGATATCATAGGGTTTGTGAAAGTCAAAGATTAGACAGGCTGGGTTATAAATACAAGAAGGGTGGCTGACTGGAGAATATCATCATCTTCAACAAGGGTTAAACCAAAAATGGTTTGTTCTGGTCGCAAGGAGATAGACTGGAGTTGATCACTCCAACGCTTCTTCAGATGTTCCACACCTCTCCATCCTTACATCCTAGTTTCCAACACCTGCAGTCCACCCATTCACCATATTCCAATCCTCTTATGTTCACTTCTGTGTTCCAACTCTTCGTTGGTCTGTCTCTTTTCTTTCTGTGTAGGGGAGCCCATTTGATCATTCTGCACGTACCTCAGTCTCTTGCACTTGATGATTTAAAGTATATCAATATTGATTCTCATGCGCCTTCTTATTTCTGAATTCGTTATTTCGTCAGTTCTCATTAACCGGCAGTGTCTACACATTTCCATAACTTGTATTTTAGATGCTAAGATCTTTTTTGACTTCCGCATTATCACACTTTCCACTATGCTTGCTTGCCACTGAACCTGAAACTTGAAGGAAATTTAAGGAAATGGTTTCAAACTGTATAATGGTATGTAGGTACATTACGGGTGCAAAACGTCACAATAACTTAAAATTTATTTAAAGTCTATTTACATTATCACTATGTGTACTTGTCTACGTCTCTTACTACGTTTCCAGTAAAAAAAAAGTATAATACAACTAAGGATAAAACAGTGATTCCAGATCACGGAAGAAGTGGACGATTTCATCCATCCATCGTTTGTATAACTAGTATACACTGCAGAAGTTGTAGTAATTATAAAGTAGGGTAGGTAGGTACATATGTTGATGCTCTATTGCACGAGAAGCAGTCAAAATGTTTAATTGCACTAGCATAAAAAATGGCAACATGTGGAATATCTATGAAAATTCTGTTATTTTCTGAAAGTACGATTGAAGCTTTGAAGCTGTACTTGCCTATAAAATTTCCAAGTGTATTTAGACTTATTGTAGCGTGACACTTTTAAATGGACCTAAAACATGGAAATCGCACAATACAATGTCAGGGCTGTTCCCACACCTCACACTCAAATTTTTCAAGGAGTTCCTTCATTACGTGTGCCAAATAATGTGTACAATTATTTCAACATTGCAAATGCTCGAGGTAATGTAGTCCACACTTCCATGCAAAACATCCAATTCAACCGCAGTTTTGTCCACTTTGATTCGCCTATTTGCAAGCAACAATTTGTGAACATGTTTACTATTGAAGTTGATGGCCTTCCCTGTTAGTAATCATCCTCAATATCTATTGTGTTTTCAAACAACTCGCATCATTTTGCCATGGGCTGCTATGTCACCATACACTTCCCTCAATTGGCAATGAATTTCAGTAAAGTTGGTCGTGCACTAACCATCGCCACTGTCCAGGATGTCCGACGTCGGTAATGGATGTGCGCACCATACTGTCGTGCAACTCGTCCATTGTACCAGATGTTCTCGTTGATAGGATATGTCCCACAGATGTAATTTATATTTTTCGATAAATTTTGATGTTATTTCATGGCCCATTGTGAATTGTAATTAAAACAAATTAATAATAACAATATTTAAACTAATAACTGCTAATGATATTTGAATGTATTATGTAAACGAAGAATAAACTAAACTAAATATTAAACTGAAATTTTATCTGAATCATTACTTATTAAATATAAACTAAAGAATTAATGTAAGTAAAATTAAACAGTAAACATTTATTAAACGAATGTGCTCTAAAAACATGTACTGTACTTGCTCGAAAATGACGATTTGATAGACACCATGCATACACATGATCAAACATGCACGATGCACGATTCCTTGACATCCATCAACACTACACATGATCCATCCGCACATCGCGTGACTTGAACTGATGGTCTTGCTGGACTCATTTTTTTCGTTGTGCACATCCTTCAAAAAATACACAACGTGCGGATGGATGTCAAAGCTACGCACTGTCGTTTTTGACTTGCTGTCCATCATGACGTCCAGCGGGGATGGTTAGTGCATAGCCGGCTTAAGGTTACATTCCCTTGCCCACAGGCTTTGACTACGCATATTTCTAATGTGGACACTGCTTGTAAATGATGTGACAACATGTTTCACGGCTAACAACGGACTAGTGTTAACACCATGTGGGAAACAGCTGACAGAAACTGAAGTTTGCCAACAACTTTCATCAAAATATGTGTTAGAAAAAAGAACGTGGGTAAGTGCAGTTAACTTTTTGACTGTCCCTCGTGTGTTTAGCACACGCGCGTGCACACACACAAAACTATCCATCCTTATACAAATTAATTATTCGCGCCTATATTACTACTACAGACTATGAAGTGTATTACAGGTACATTGTATTAAATAGACACACGACTGCGATTAAAAACATTACTGTCTTGCCCTGTGTTTAAAAAAATAATAATAAAATGCACACATGCAGAAGATAGGAAATCACTGTTCTAGACACTGTAGTCAACATTATTATATATAAAAAAAATTATTCACTCTTTATCTTCTTTGTTTTTGGGTGGCGGAATTCGACACTGAGTTGGTTTTGCGTTTGGTGGGCATGCGTATACAGGGACTGGTCCTTCGATACCGTCTGGTGTTGCCAATTCAAAGTCAACTTCGTGAAAATTTTCAAAAGCTATAACAAAAAAAAATTAATTATAAATAAATTAACTGTAATGTTTATTAACATTTTGACACCGGATCATAAAAATTGGTGTCTTTAGCCTGGCCCGGCCCTTTTTTGCGTATACTTAAAATGCTGAACCTTCCAAACAATACAGTAAAAATATATGTTATTTATATTGTTATAAAGACCTAAGTGTTTACAAAGTTGCATGTATATATACAATTTTTGTGTCCACTCTGCACATCATTGCTTTTCAAAATGTAGACATTTTTGGGAGAATGAAAAATTGGCTAAGACGCGTGTAGTTACTAAAAACTTAACAATGTTGTTACTATTTGTTAAAAACACATTAAACAATGTGTTACATATTGTTTCTGATGTAATCAGTTGTATAAAGTTATGTTTTTGTAATTTTTTAATTGAATTCATTTAAAATGTGGCTCTAAACATGTCAAAATTTTGTCATACCAACTAGTACAATACTTAACACACACAGTTTTCATCAGCTGTTACTATGGAAGTGAATGCATATATAATCTGAAGGATGGTTTAGATACCATATGATAAAATGTCCAGGACAAAAGATTTTATGGTGGAAAACAAACCATCCCCCACATATATAATGCAGAGCTAACAATTTTTCATAAAGTTTATCAAAATAATTACTGTTCCATTTTATGCCTAAAGCACAAAAAACACTATGCTTCCTGTATTAATTTCAAAGATTTCTTATGAAACAGTATACACAACCATATTAAAATCTTTGTGTTGACATATTATTTTCAATTTTGGGGAGATAAAAGTTATTGCCAATAGCTAATTTCCAGAGACTTTTTCTGCAAGTAAATATTATAACTACTCATTTTACTTGTATACCTTTTGAAAGCAAATTGCTTTTTGACTTATAAACCTCAACAAAACTTCATTCATTCATACATTTTTTTATCACGAAACACTAATATTACCAGTAGTTAAATTTACTTAGTATTACACAGACTAATATTAAACTATTTAATTGTACCATTAAAGTAATACAGTACAGTTATAATTTTCTGTTTCAAAACTACTCCAGGGATGTATTTATACACATCACACAGCATGTACAGAAACAGTGACAGTGTACGATGTAAATTGACTCTGTTGGCATCAAAGTTTTAGTGAACTCTTTGCATCCCAAGCACAAGCCACAATATAGGTTTGGCCACACTCCCAAGCATTATCTTGATAAACAGTTTACATAATTTTCTACATGTGCTGCTGGAAATGTGTAGGTAAAACCAGTGGCGGTTTCTTAATTGGTGCACATGAGCACGTGAACCCCCTACATAAACAAATATAAATTAATTAATTTTAACAAACACTAAATAAACGGGAAATAATTTGGTTTAGTTTTATGATGCAATAACAAAATGCTCGTTCTGGTAAAACAGTCGTGCAGTCAACGCAGTGTAAGGTGTGCGCACAGCTCTGTACGTGCGCTGCTGGATCAAATGAGAGCGGAGACGTGATGCGGCATTGGCGCGGTGGTGGGGGCAAACCTCTCCCATGTAAAGAATGTGCGCACATTCGGTTTGTGAACCAGTGCTGTTCTAGCCGTTGTAGGCGTCACGTTACTCGCTCTCCCAGTGTTGCTCGCGCCCAGTGCAGTTGTGTTTGTGTTGTGTTAATGTTGGTGATCGATTAGCAATGGCTGCTACCCCTGTGTCTGTGTTAAAAGAAACAATTTTTTCAAGTATTTAATTACAAATGAAACTCGAAATAAAACAACGTGGTCGTCCGACCCCAAAGCTTAATATCGTACAAGTGACCAAAGGTAAAGATAGAGATTTCAAAAGGGAATTTAAAGAAACTTTATATGAAAAGACTTCTTGGCTCTGTGGTTGTGAAGCTACAAATAAACTATATTGTTTCCCTTGTCTGCTATTTGCAAAACAAAGCTCTGAAAACTTAAACTGGATTAAGTATGGTGTGAATGATTTAGGTCATTTACTCTCGAAAATTAAAAAACATGAATGTTCTCAAACTCATTTGAACTCTTTGCTAGAGTTTAACTTGCTTGGTAAAGTCGACGAACAGCGCTTATCGGAGGAATGTAAAAGAACATAATGAAAAAGTAGAGAAAAATCGTTACGCATTATCAAAAATAACTGACTGCATTAAATTTTGCGGCGCTTTTGAACTGGCACTTCGGGGACACAGGGAAGGAGATGATTCTTCAAATCCTGGGATTTTTCGAGGCTTAGTGGATTTTGCTGCTCAGATTGATGCCTCACTCAGAGAACACTTACGTGATGCAACCGTTTTTAAAGGAACATCAAAAGAAATTCAAAACGACCTGCTCAATTGTACGCTTCTTGTTTGCCAGAAAAAGATTAAGGAGGAAATAAAATTTGCAGATTTCTTCTCTGTAATCGCTGATGAGACCACAGATGTTAGTTTGACATTTCAATTAGCTATTGTTTTTCGCTACGTATTACCTAATGGAGAACCAGTAGAAAGATTTTGGGGGTTTATACATCCCCCCGGACACGACTCAGACTCGATCGCTGGATGCATTCTTGGCGCCCTAAAAAATGTTGTTGATAAGCCGGAAAAGTTAATCTCTCAGAGTTATGATGGAGCAAACGTGGTGAGCGGACACCTAACCGGTGTACAAACAATTATTCAACGACATTACGAGTATGCTTTTTATATCCATTGCTATGCTCATCAATTAAATCTAGTGATTACTCGAGCTGCTAGCCAAAATCAGCAAGTGCAGATATTTTTCACGAATTTGAGTGATGTAACAAACTTTTTCAGCAATTCACCTCAAAGAGCAGAAATTTTGGATAATATTGTCGGGAAAAGAATCCCTCGAGCTTCAAGCACTAGATGGAATTTTAAAAGCAGAACTGTAAATACAGTATTCGAAAATCGGGAAGACCTTATTACATGTATGGAGGAAATAGAATCAACCTCTAAACAAGAATCTTCTATTACCAAAGCTGGAGCAATCCGGCGAATGCTGGAAGACCCAACTTTTGTGTTTTGGCTTACAGTTTTCCATAATATAATGCCACACGTCGACATTTTATACAGACAAATTCAGCTTACCTATACAGATCCTGTGCGAACAAAAAAGGACGTGGAAACCTTTCTGAGGGAAATAAATAAAGAAAGAGAAAAAATGAACTCCGTGAAAAGTGCTGTAGACCAGATGCCTCTACAACACAAAAGAGCAAGATATGAAGAAGGCGGTCATGCTAATAGGACGATCGCGGCTAAAGAAGTATGTGATGTAATTTTGATGCAAATAAAAGAGCGGTTTTCATTTACATAGCACCATTCAGCCGTATCCCTTATTGTTCCTCAAAAATTTAGTGAGTACAGTAAATCATTTCCTCAATCTGCATTAGATGAAACAATAGAAAAATACCACATTTTGGACAAAGCAAAGCTAAAAACCGAACTTGGAGTGTTTTACCGACATGAAGACATAAGATGTATGAATGGTGCTGTGAGCTTACTGCAATTTCTTATACAAAATGATCTGAAAGATTCGTTTTCAGAGTCATATAAGCTTTTAAGGATGATATCGACAATCCCAATGACTTCAGCTGAAGCCGAACGATGCTTCTCGACTCTGAAGAGGATAAAAACCTTTTTAAGAAGTATGATGTCTCAAGAAAGACTTAATGCCTTAGCCATGTTATCAATAGAGAAAGGACTGGTGAAGACCCTCCCTAAGTTTAATGAAATAGTGATTGATAGATTTGTTTCCAAGAAAGACCTAAGGATGGACTTTGTTTACAAGAAGTTCACTTAGTTTTTGTTAAAGATCCGATTAACCTACTGATACTTGTAAGTAGTATGTATATAATTTTACTATTGTTTCAGAACGTGATTGCTATCATTATTACTAAATTTAATTTTTCTAAGATTAATTAAATAAATAATCCAGTTGAAGCTTAGTAAACTACAATGTTAGATTCATTTTGTTAATATTACTTACTAAAATTATTTAAAATTTCTTAGTAACGTCATTTACTTTAATGTTGAAAAATTATTGGAAATGCTACTGTCAGTGCAAATATTAGCAGGCACATGGATTAATAACGTACAATATTATCTGTGTGAACCCCTGGTGAGTTTACTCACGAGCCGCCACTGGGTAAAATGTACCTAGTACAGTATAAAGATCTTCTGAAATGTGTACTGCAAAGTGAATGGACAGTTTACTTACTAAGCAAAAACCATGATGACAGTGTTTACTGAGAATGTAAAGTATAGTTCATCCATGTGTTTGAGGTTATACTACACCATGGCAAGATATTGTTAGAATAGGATATGTCAGAAATGGTATAAATTACTCGTATAAATTCTAGTAATAGTAATTGTAGTAAATAACTTCTAATATGTAAGGATACAACTCGACTTATACAATGGGTTATACTGAAATAAATTAATTTTTGAGTTGAAAATAAGAGACAACTTGTACGCTATCGAATATGATATTTCAAAAATATAAGTTATAGTTCTTAATATAAGAGTATTTTAATATTTAATTAAGAAAGTAGTGTTAATGGTTATGAACAGAATTATCACTGTTGCTTACCACTATAGAAAAATTATTCCGATGAGCTGTGAAGCTTGAAAGCGCTAATCGGAATAATTTTTCTATAGTGGTGTGCAACAGTGATAATTCTGTTTATTTTAATATTGTCGCCATCAGTGGCTCCTGGGGAGGTATTACCCAGAACCCCACAATGAGAAGTTTTGACTTCACATTTCCTTGGGACAAATGAGAAATTCAGGTCTCTTCTTATATAATTTTATAAATACATTGCATAAATTCTTTGCATTTTAGAGTTTTTCAGTAAACTAGTGTCAAGGATAAGAGATGAAAAAAATATGTATAACACTGATTACAAACTATTCTATCTTGGATTAATTGTTATTCAAATTGAAGGTAATATTACTTATGTTATTAGGAATCACTTGAATTATAAATTTGTCTTCTTAATAAGTCTTGTGAAAATGAGACTTTCTGAGGATGTTTTGAAAACCCCAGTTTTGTTATCCCTTCACTCTTTAATTTAAGGAAGTTGTCCCAAGGACGTTTTAAGCAACTTTTAGTTTGTGTTAAAGTATGCTATTTTTTATGGAAAATCCAGCAATAAAATCTTCTCATTGTTTTGAATTAAAGTCAAGAAACTGCTAGTTTATCTGTGCAATGGAAACAATTCAAACCATAGAGATGTAAGACTAGTGGAGTCATGACATAGACAACCCTGTAAGAAGAGTGTCTGGGCGAAAAAGATAAAGGTGGATTACTGGTAATAGGCTCTCTCTTCCTTTGTTTTCTGGTGCTGCACAATTGTTTTTACAAGGCTGCAAATATGTGCACTATTTAACAAATGGTGAGTGATTGTAAATATTAAGGAAACTTTATTTTATTAATTTACAAATATTGCAATTCCTGTTATTTCTATAATTATTTACAACCCTTATTTTAATACACGTAAGTGGCTTAGAAATAAGCCTATGTTAAGTGACTATGGAATTTTGATGGACTTTTTAATAGCTCATAGTTAAGCCACTGGTCAGCACACATAACAAAGTGTTAAAAAAATCTTCAGCTTAACAGTGTGCAACTAAAATGGGTTTCACTGTCTGTAGCATTTTTACTTCCATGTTCCATAAGGAAATGGAAACATGGTGATGGCAAAAAAAAAAAAAAAATCGTGTTCAAGATAAGGGGTGATTCTGATTGAACTACCCTCAAAACATGAAGAAAAGTCATTTTCTAAAAGTGTCTGTGTGTAGAATTTTTTCTGTGTTGAACGATAACTGCCACAAATTCAGACAGAATCAAATATTTTTTGCATATGTGACCGAGCTGTAGACTACTCAAGGCCTATTGATTTTAGTGAAGATCGGTTAAGGGGGAGGGGTTAGTTTACCTGCAGCGTTTTATGTTTTAACAAGAATAAAGTATTTAATTTTTATAAGTAAAGTATCCTGAAAAGAAGGTCATAATAATCCACTGTAGAAAGGTAGATGAAATATCTAAATGAAAAGGGTAGTTGAAGGAGGAGGGGGTAATTTTCTATAAATGAACATGATAGTTGAAGGGGGAGGGGATAATTTTTGTTAAGTGTACTACGTTATCGGCAACAAAGAAGTAGTTTGTTGTTAAAATTCCTTCCCGTGCTGCTTGGCTGCGGTCTATGTATCCTGCAAAACCAGTTGTTTCGGGAGTGCCATCAACTGCCATTATCAATGAAAATCGAGTGCGCTAACGTGAGGTGGTATAGGTTAATGACCACAGTACTGTGGTTAAGGCTGAAGAAAGAAGTACTGTCTGGCCGCGATTGGAGTGCGCAGGGTAGGTAAAGTGGGGGAATGGGCAGGCTTGTCGCTTGTACTACCTTTTCCCATACATACACTAACAACGCGCTCCCTGCTCCTCATTCCTGTATCAGCTGTCGGCGCGTAAACAGCATGTATATAATTGAGATTTCTGTATTACTTATTAATTGTATATAATTGAGTTTATTACTTATTAGTTAATAGAATTTAGTTACTAGGCTATAGTGAAGTGCCGTGTATTGTGTCTCCTTTCGAACTTTTGACCAGTATGATCAGGAGTAAAACATCTTCACCCGGGCCATCTAAGAGGCACGTGATTCACGAGAAAGAAAGGAAGGTTCTAGGAAACGTGATATCCGCCATGGAAAAAGAGCGTTTGGACAAGAAACTCATGTTCCCTTTCAGTAGCCCGACTAAACGAGCAGAAGCATATACAGGTATGCCTAGAAGAACACTTCAGGCAATTCATTGGGAGCTACAAACTGAGGGAACCGTAATTTCACCGAGCAAAGAAAGGAAAGCTCCAACAAGGATTCCCAAAGAAGTCGACAGTTTTGATAAAAACATAATAAAGTCAACTATCGAAGAGTTTTATTTAGTCAAGAAGACGCTCCCATCTGTGCGGAAACGTATTAATGAACTGAAGGTGAAAATGAATTTTCCATTTGAATGAACTAAACTGAGAGAGATACTGAAAGAAATGGGATTCAGACGGAAAAGAGCTGTGAGCAAGAGGAAATTTTAGTGGAGAGACACGACATAATTGATTGGCAGTGTAGATATTTGATGTGTATGTGAAGAATACGAGAGGACAATCGAAACATATTTTTTCTTGATGAGTCATGGATCGACTCCAACCTAACGTTTCGTAAGTGTTGGCAAGGACCTGGTGTCGTTTGGAGCGATGGAGTGTGTTAGTGGAAGTAATAGGATTACTGTTGTTGGTATTGGCTCTGAGGAGGGATTTCTACCTGGGGACCAACTGTTCTTTAGGGCTGATGTGGCTACTGGGGATTACCACGGTCAAATGAATTACGACAATTTTTCGAAGCGGGTAACAGAGAAGGTCATCCCCAACTTGCCTGCTAACAGTGTCGTCATCATGGATAATGCTCCCTACCACAGCAAAATAGAGAACAAGGTCCCGAATAGGTATGATACAAAAAAGACAATGGTCAAATGGCTGACAAAGACGAACATTCCAGCTGTCCTGGAAATGAGGAAACCTGATCTGTACGAACTAATTGAGAAAAATAAACCGTCAAAAGTGGACTACAAGATCGATAGAATCTTCGTACAATATGGACACGAAGTAGTACGCCTCCTGCCCTACAACTGCGAATTAAACCCCATAGAATTAATATGGGGAATAATGAAAAGATTCGTTCGGGAAAATAATGTTGGAGATTTAAGAATTCAGCGCCTTCTCCAGCTTTCAGAAGAGGCCATTAAACACGTCACCAATGAAGACTGGAATAAAGCTGTGACCATATAATGAAGTTGGAAAATGAATATTGGGAAAAAGACGGACTAATGGAAAATGCATTAGATCAGTTTGTCATCGCTGTGAGCAAGGAAGAAGACAGTGAAGAGAGCGGCCTCAGTGACTTGTCAGAAGATTAAGAGGAAGATATTTAGAAAGTAAAAGTTAATATAAATTAATAGAAAATAAAATTTAAAAATGTTTAATATAAAAATTTTAAAATAAAAAATATGAAAAAAAGTCACTTCTATGGGAAAATATGCCTGTCCCAAGCCAGGCTGTCACATTCGAAGAGATTCAATCGTTTTTTTAGGTAAAGAACGTAGTCAATCACGGTGAAAATGACGAAAAAGTAGGAGGGCAACTTTTTTTCATATTTTAGAGCAATTAAGTATCTTAGAGCAAAAAATTCAAACGGTATTCAATTAATAAGAAATTAAACATATACACTAAGTATAAACACCAATCACTACTAACTTTAACTCATGGAACAGAATGACAAAACGACATCCAAAAACAGCAGTTACTATATTTTTTTTTAACTCCAAAGTGGTCGCCGAGTGTAAGGGTATATACCAAACAATGCCCCGTCATAAATATGTCAAAAAGCCTTCCCTTTGTGACAGATTGGATGGCCTTCAACACGACACATTTGTTTCTAAAACTAGTGTTTCCTGTTAAAGTAATTCTTATATTATTGTATTAACACAATACAAAAAGCACAGTTTTGTTTCATAATTTTTATTGTTATCAGACACGTGTTTTGGCTGTTACACCTTTATTAAAAGAGTAAAAACGACGTATACTATGTTCTTTTATTGTCATCCAAAGTAGGCCTATTTGTTTTGTGGCGGTAGCGGCTCGCTTGTCACCAGAGGCGTGCGGTATAAGCTTTTCGAATAACGACGTATTCTGTCTAAACCATCGGCAGTAGGATATTGGAATTTGCATTAAAAATAACTTTGGACTATTTACTACAACTTCCCGCTTACACTATATGTCTATCTTTAGAAATAAAAAACTTCCTCACAGACGACAAATTGTAATACACTTACTGACAGAATTAAAAAATTATAGAGATAATAATTCGACCAAAAATCTATTTATAGTGTTATGACAATCAAAATATGTTCATAATAAAGGAAATATTATTTTGAATAAAACGTTATAAAAATGAACTACATAAGTTTCATATTAGGATTGCAATCACTGGTTGATTGAAATGTTGCACTAATTTACATGGGTGAACAAAAATTGATAAAATATTTTTTTATGATCAACAAAATTATATTATAGACATATAATTTATACAGAAATGAGCAGCATAAGATGTAGAATTACATTAGAAAAAGAAATTTATAAAAATGTGTACTTCATATTTCTGAATGTACATACTGAATGGATAGTACTAAGTAGTAACAATGCATCTGCCAATCTAGTGGTGGGGACGCCAAGCTGCGCATTCCAATCGCAGCCAGACAGTAGTTTCTGGGGAAATATTTCATTTTTAAAATGATTTTAAATATAAATCTTAGAACATGGAAGTCATGTATATGACTCCATACCGATATTTTAAACTTGTAACAGCTGAATTATCCGAGAAATCATGTTATAAAAAATGATTGTGTCCACTTCACTTATAGCAAAAAAAATAAAACTCTACTGTACTGGGAAATTTGAACAGGCCAAAAAGATGTTGTTTCTGTGCCCAAATACTTACGATCGTCACCCATCATAGGTTCTGTCATCAAAGAAATGGCTTTGTATCCATTTTCATCCAGTGGTGCTACACTGTCACAGCGGAATCTGTAATCCTGTAAATGCAAAAGATAGATTATTAATTTTAAAAATTTGTATTTAGTAATATGGATGGGGGAAGGGCAGCCACTGCTCCCCCCCTAATGTTTGAGTTGGCACAATTGCCCTGCCCCGTGTTAATGTTAAAAAGAAGTACTTTGTCACTACCACAACTTCGTGTTCATAAGAAAATATGTAAATGAAATTATATAAATGTAGTGAAATTTAGCAGAGAAGTTCACACTTGAATAGGGGTAAAGGACAGTCACACGTATCAGCAACTTGTCATTCCTGTGTCCGTTCAGTGTTGGTGTTGTCCGTGATGGATTAATGATTCCTAATGCCTATGTACAAACATCCAAACACTTTGTTCAGTTTGCTGTCAGTGATTTTTTTAAATGGTAAAGCTAACTGAACATGGAATTTATATCGGAACAATTATCAATTATCAAAAATTAAACACTGTACATAAAATATGAGTGAAACTGAAGAACAACTCAAAGTTTATGAGTTTGCAAAGTTCGATGTGGGCTCCATACGTGGTTCTGCATACGTCTAACTGGTAATCAATTTCCTGCTATAAATGAGAATGAACAGTGGGGATGTCTCCAACTTTGTTTGTCACCCTTTTGTAGGGAGTTGCACAGATTGTGTTTCTGAATCTGATACACAAAGGCCTTTTATGCACTCGATTTTTATCATACGATAGTTTTGCATCTAATTTGACTCTGATTTCTGTCATCCATAAAAAATATTGGAAGTAGGTGTGAACAAACTCATTTGATGCTGCCATCATCAGTACTGAAAATGGATCCATGCATGTTGTGTGCCGCTTATCGCTTCGTTTTGAAGAGGTGAAGGAAAAGACAATGGGATGTTCATCAAATTAACTGGGCACGGTATGTAGACAGTGGTTTTCGTAATCCACAGGGCCGGATTAACCATTAGGCTGACTAGGCTGTAGCCTAGTGCACAGCACTTTGGGGGGCACAAAAGTTTAGCTAAAAAAATAATACAATTTTACAGCTAAATGTAAAATTGGTAATAAATTACAAGGATAAAAATTTGCGTTCATTTGAACACAGGCTCCTGTTTGCGAGAAATTATGGTAAAACTTACATAAATAATAGAAATGCTTTCCAAAGTGTTTTCTCCGGTTATAACTGCTGTGGCGAAAGATCTTTTTCAGCTTTGAAGAGGGTGAAGAATTATTTACGCTCAAATTTGCACCAGGATAAACTAACCAGTGTAGCCCTCTTGTTCATTGAAAATGACTTTCTGCAAGGACTTGATTTCAGTGAGGTGATTAAAACGCTTACTCAATCTAAAGCGAGGAAAAAGAATCTAGCTTGAATGTTACATGGGTCTTAACAAATCCACAAGATATTTAACTCATTGTCTTCTTTGTGTAAATGATGTTAAATGTACCCTTAATAAAACTGTTATATAATTCTGTAACTACTTAGTCAATTTTTTTTCCTTATAAAAGCCATGCAAACTACAAATGGTTGAAGGTGTAACTCTAAAACAATCTCTGAAAAATAGCCTCAGTTTTCAATTCTTGAGACTATTTCAAAAAATGGTAAGATATTTGAAATATTCCTAACTAAGAAATATATTGTAGGGAGTTTAAAGCTTCATTCAGCCTATTGGAAATAAACGTAAGAGTAGCCTGTGGGAGGTGAGGGGGGGCGATAAAATATAATTAGCCTAGGGCGCCAAGATATCTTAATCCGGCCCTGTTAATCCATATGGAAAATTAACAGATGACAGAGACAAGTTTTAAAATTATTTTAGAATGTTTCTTATCTCATTGATGAATTGGTTGTTAGTATATTCCAAGAAACTATTCTAGTCAGTCAAAATTTAGTGCAAGGTTTGTTGCCGACGCTAGCCAGTAAGGTTTGTAGCACTGATGTCTGAAAGTTATGTGATATAAAACTCATGTGAGTGCATAAATGGAACCATTATGGCCCATGTATCTAGACAACTCATCCGACTTTTTATCTGATGCATTTCAAAGGACACGGCGATGTGTTTTTCAGTTCGGAACAATAAATTTATTGTATGACAGTACATAAAACAGCCCATTTGTTTTTAACATTCTAATGTCATACGAGTTTTTATCGCAGGTTATCGTACAATATAAATTGGATGCATAAAAGGGGCCAAAGGCTGTTTGGAAAGAAACTTCTGTTTGGACAGTAACTTCTGTTCTGTTTGGAAAGTAACTAAAATACTTAGAGAGTTTTTATTATATACAACTTGAAGCTACATCTTTTAGCTACTTTCCAATGTGTTTATACATACAGCTACTTTCCAGCTACATTTAGGCCCTTGTCATATTGATGAATTATATTTTTTAATCCCCTCACCATAGAATTCTGCCAGCCACCTAGAACTTGAGCCGAATAAATTTAGGAATATTTGTGGTACAATTCACAGAAATCTTAGAATTAAACAAGACACAATACAAGGATTAAATTTTATAAGACAATTGCAATACCCACACTGACATATGCGAGTGAGGCGTGGGTCATGACAAAAAAGGAATGCAGCAAGATTCAGAGTGCTGAAATGCAGTTTCTTCGAAGTACTTTAAATTATAAGATACACTGCAAGATAGAATAAGGAATGAGGATATCAGTGCAGAACTTGAAGTAAAGGACATAAATGAAATTATTTCAACTTACAGAAGACAATGGTGGGATCACCTGCAAAGGATGACAGAGGATCGAGCAGCACTGAACTATAAAGCCATTAGTAGAAGAGACATGGGTCGTCCGATGATGAGATGGGTGCCAGCACAGGTTTGTATAACCTATATTCATTTTTTCAAGTGTTAATGCTATGAACTGGTTCAACATACACGTTTTACTTGAAAAAAAAATACAGAAATAAAACAGTTTGGTCTACAGAAATAAAGAGGTTAGTTTACCCAACAATGGTTTATTCATCAACTGAAGAATACAATCTTATGTTGAGATTACACTGATTTGTGTAATTATGTTATTCATCACTGAGCCAATTCCATATCTTCTTAGTTGACAAAAACTGCATGTGCCTGAGAATTGTCTGGTAGCTTGTAAGATAACATGAACAAAATAATGTTTTTGTAGGTTAACAAAAATTTGGTTAAATTGGTAACAAAATTTTTAATTTTCTACTTGGTACCATTGTTCTGTCTTTTTTTACCTGTTTTTTTTTTTGTATTTTTTTATAACCAATGAAACTGTTTGTGACAGTGACACATGTCAAATTACTGTTATTTTCTTTCATGTATGTACCTATTTTGAAACCTGTGAAGTTGGTTAGTTTGTTTCCCTATAATAATTTTTAAATATGATGAGCAGTAAATGATACGAAGGGCTGCTGGAACATGGCATGCATTAAACGAGGAGTACAGCCAAAGCATTTGCGGAAGAAGTTATTTTAGCGGTGAAGGAAAAGCTAAAGTTTACACCAAACATCAAACTAACAAAACTAACTTTGTTTACAGTATGAACTCAACATGTCAAGAAAACTGCATACTCACTGTTGAAACCATTCTTTCTGGATAGTAGTAATCGAACAGTGTTACAACCGCGGGCAGTGCATCTGTAATATGTACTTTGCGTACTAGTGTCATACTGAAACACACCATCTCTCTACTCTTGACTCCATCCAAGTACAGTACCACTTGATCTGCCTCTATTTCCCAGTGTTTCACATCTATATTAAAACAAAAACACACACAATTTTTAAAATAGGCCAAGGATAAGTTTATATTACAGTGGAGTCGCGATTAACCGAGCTTCCATGTTATCTGAGCCTAAACAAAGAAATAATAAAATCTCTATTATTGTAACTCGTTCTTACATCAGCACCAGGTGCTATGCGACATATTTTAATTGACACCAGACTGTACACAGCGACCCTGACTACGTGACACACACTCCCTACCTTCCGCTGCTCAAGCTCCCTGACCTGAGTTAGTTTGCTGTCAATCGTCGCGCTGTTAAAATATAATTGACTGTGAAGTGTGAGTAGCTGTGCTTTGTATTAATGTTTCTCATGATTTGGTTTTACAGCTTCGTTTGGCAATGAGTGAAAAAAGAAAATGCGTGGTTTTAACATGAAGAGTGGGTGTCTCAACGTGCACAAATGACTGGGAATAAAGAAATATAAACTGTTTCAACAGATGAGAGAGAAGGGAAGTCCCTTGTCTGGTCCAATGTTACAATCCAAGGCATTGCAATTCTTCAATCGCTTCAAAGATGAGGAATTTATAGCAAGCTTGGCTGATGGAAAAAGCAGTATGGCGTGAGGCAGTTAAGTATTACAGATGAAATATTGTCAGCTGATGGCAGTGCACAGTAGATTCCTTTGTTGACATGCTAGACAACATCATTAAAAAAAAAAACATCTTGGCCCACAGCAAATATATAACTGTGATGAAACGGGCCTGAATTTTAAAATGTTGCCCACCAAGACTCTTGCAGCACGGCAAGAACAGTCAGCTCCTGGCTACAAAAGAAGCAAAGAAAGATTGATGGTTTTGGCATGTCCAAATAAATCTAGTGACCACAAGCTTATTGCTAATAGGCAAATCAAAAAAAAACCAAGAGCGTTCCAAAATGTGAATGTTGACAATCTTCCTGTTAAGTACACTAACCAAAAAAGTGCATGGATGGCTTCCTCAATTTTCAAGTCATGGTTTCATGAACAGTTTGTGCCGAGCATAAAAAGATTTTGTGATGAAAATAATCTGCCCCGTAAGGCACTCTTAATTTTGGACAACACTCCCACTCATCCCGACGAGTGTGAACTGGTCAGTGGAAATGACATCTAGGCCCTCTTTTTACCTCCCAATGTAACATCCCTTATTCAGCTCCTAGATCAAGGGGTTTTGGAAAACTTGAAAAGAAACTACCAAAAGAGGCTACTGAGACATTTGCTTGATGATTTAGAAGACGGTAAAACAGTTGTTGAAAGTCTGAAACAAATTAACCTAAAAGATTTGATTTATTGGCTGGGGGAATCATGGGACGATGTGAAAGAATCTACTGTCCTGAAAAGATGGAAAAACATTTCGCCAAAAAGGGATAACACAAACGACGATGAAGACGATGTAGAACTAGTGGAACATAAATCAGCTTCCAGTTACTGAGGCAGTGACGAATCATGACATTAACTACTGGATGAATGACGATGAACAATGTGAACTATCCGAAGAGGCCATTGTAAATTTGATTACTCAAAATAAAAACAGCGATGAAGAAGAAGATGACAATAAGATAAGCAGAATTATCACTGTTGCACAACACTATATAAAAATATAGTGGTGTGCAACAGTGATAATTCTGCTTGTGATTTTAACCACTAACACAACTTTCTTCATTAATCTGCTAATAAGATAAGCCACGCTGATGGCTTAAATGCAATCAAGAGGGCATTGTTGTATGCCGAGCAACAAGAAGACATGTCACTAGCTGACATTCTGGTCCTGCGGCATCTGCGCAATATGGTGGCAAAGAAGAGAGGCCACAAGCAATGACAATACCAACATAAATGGAGACTTAAATTTTCCAGGAATGCCATACTATCATAAGCAATTTTCACTGGACAACTACACAACCAGAAAGTTTGGGAATCATTGTCATAATAAAATGACTGTATTAGCATTGTTATTATTATTTTCGCAGATATTATATAACAGTCAGTTTGTACAAAACTATCTCAGTTGACTGCGCTTGTGGTTGTGGAAACCAATCAACCTCTTGGCAGAAGAGAGGAGAAGAGGGAAAGCAGAAGTGTGTAAGGAGGTGGCGACGGTGCCTGCCAAAGAGACCACAATTCAACAAGAGGTAGATGGACTGTAAAGTTGATTAGCGGTGTGGTGGTTTGGATGGAGAGAAAGTTTGGGGAGGTAAACTACTGTCTGACCTAGCTGCTCAGTAGGAATTAGTATTTTAATGCCTACCTCCACAAGATGGGGAAGACTGGAAATCCGGAATGTCAGTATGGTGACTCACCAAAGGATGACACCATACATAAAATTGTCCAACATATAAGGATGATGCTCGCGTCAGTATATCACTGAAACCATTTTAGCGCTTATGTCAATGGGGTCCTCAAAGATAAGAAGAGGAGCAGGAGTAATATTATAAGCTATAGTAAAATCAGAAGTAGCTTTCATGAGCACACAGAGGCGCCATCCTGATGTAATGATGGCAGTGGTTCAAAATGTGACGATTTAAATTGTGACATTTACAGAATAAAAAAAAATTTAATTAATTAAGGTTGCGTACAATTAACCATTTAAATCTCACAATAATAATAATAAAAACATGTAGGTACTAAGTGTGAATGGAAGAAGTAATTAATAAGGGCAAAGTATCCATAAAGAAAAGGCATATTGTAAATAATTATTATGTTCGTATTTAACCCTTTGCTTGCTATCAAGCGCCTACCTGTTGATACCGGACTCGACCTGTTTTCCGAGTCTACTGTAATTAAAAATAATAGAGTAAACTAATGTTAATAATTAAAGTATCTGTAGACACAGATAGTAACTAAAACAATTAATTTAAATGATGTATTTTTATCTAGCGATAGTTTGTATAAATAAAAAGTTTATTTAAAGAGAAAACAGGAACTATATATGCTCGCGGAATAAACACCCCACTCTCTCTCGTCATGTACGAGGGTAGCGGACGAAAAATCGCTCTCTTGCGATGACGACGCCCAGCTGTGCAGACGCAGGAGCAAAATGCTCTGTTCAAAAGTTATACAATTTGTTGTTAGTGTGGATTAATTAATTATTGTTTTGTATTTTACTAACCGTTACAAAAAGTGTAACATGTAACGTTAACAAAAAGAAAATTCCAAAAACTTTGTAACAAGAAGAAAGATGTAACTACAAACGACGAGTGTTAATAAAGAAAAAACGATGACTGCAATCTTCACCGATGGACGAATCTTTTCAACATCTGACCTGTGGTCATGGACCATCAAAATGAGAACTCTAGTATACCCTACCGATGATGCAGTTCGAGACATCTGAGAATCAACGAGTATCTGTGTAGAAGACTCTACCTATCCTGCAGACGTATTAAGCCATGAACAACAGAGACCAGACCAAGACGAGGACGACGTTTTAGGACTCCCAAGATGGAACCACATGGAGGCGATTACTACATCCAAAAATAGAGGCGACTCGATAGCACGTCTATCGAGGAATAATGATAATATTTTTGTAACACAATACTCTATTTAAGAGACTTACAGAGACGATTGATTTTATAAGAATATAAAAACTTAAATTTGAGAACTTAATTGTAACTATTCAATATCATTCAATTGTAACAGTTTAGATATTAACGTAACGTAATGTTATTAATACGATTCTTCTAATGGAAGATATATGAAGCAAAAAGGTAAAAGTCTTGCAAGATAAAAATTTTGAATTAAATATAATTAAAAGATTAGAGACTAAATACCAATGGTTACCCGGATCCGGGGGTATAGCTAGATAAATCTGTTGTGATCCCGTAGTCTAAATAAAGCAATTCAATTAATTTTAATAATTTGATTAATGATGTCATGGGATCTGTTCTTTGGAGTAAATGTTATATTTCAAATGTTTAATAAAGCAAGTCTTCTTGTTACACACATATACGGAGTATATAAATCAACAGTTTCACCTTCCCTATTTCCTTGTATGTCTTACTGTGTATTGTTCTGATTTAAATTTCAGCTCGTCTGGAATAAGGCAGCCTGAAATAATTGGCATAACCAATTATTTTGGGTTCCCTCCGTTATAATTCAAAAGAAGAGGTTATAAAAAGTGGGTTGAAAATGGAGAGTGTTTTTAGTCCATGTGGGTTAGAAACACATGGAGGGGGGCGGTGAAAAGCGAGCACCCAGCTCCTGATGGTATATAAGATATTTTTTCTCCTCCACAAAAAAAAAAAAACAGTTGATATTTATGATATTTACTTGTAATTTGATGAAGTGATTCACGATCGGGTTTGTATCCTGTCAGCATCATCACTGTCAGCACCGCCATATTGGAAACATAATCAGGTAATAAGTAACGTGCACATATATCCAACTTCTGCATGCCGCAAGGGTCAACAGTTGACAACGGGCGAGGTGTCACATGCAGTTCAAATGCATCACTGCCTTCAACAGTTTCTGTATTGTATTTAAGTACATTCTGGAACAAACAAAAATATATATCAGTTTTAAATTAAAAAAAAAAAAAATTGACTACAAGAAAAATTAAAATTAAACATGCTGACACAAATGATATCCAATATATTTGTGATGTACAATAAATAATGTAATACCCAGTCAGCTATTATACGAAGGCTATCAAGAATGTAAGTTCCACTAGGATATTAAAAGAGACTAAGAAAGAATATATTTACAAAACATTTTTATTTGAAGTACACACCCTAAACTACTTTTCTATATAGTTTCCGTCATTTTGAAACACTTTTCATAGTGAGGCACCAGATACTGTATACCTTCATTGTAAAAATTTTCCATGTGATTTGAACCATGTATCAACGGCTTGTTTGACATTTTTGGACACCAAGGAAGGATTTCTCATGCTTGAAAAGATGATATTCACTTTGTATGAGGTCTGGGTTATAAGGTGGATGATCAAATAGTTGAGAGGTTACATATTTATAAGAAAATAATATTCAATAAACATACACAAAATCCCTTACCTGCATCGGGTCTCGGGGTCTTCACGTGAACTCGACCTATAAGTGATTTAGGGTTAAGTGTTATTAATAAACTCAACTCTCACTGTATTTGTTAACAAACCCAAATTTTTTATTTAATTTTCTTTATACACTTTTGAATTTACTTGCATTCCATTTTTTTCTTTTCTCAAAACTATTTTTTCATTACATAGTCTATTCCATTTTTATATAGTCATATTATATAGTTATATTATATAGTCATTCCATTTTTTACTATTTTTTAGTCTTTCTTTTTCATTACATATTAACACTACAAAACAAACATTGAAATTAACTTATTCTATTCTAATATAAATATTTCTTTACAAGCAACCCAGCAATTGCACATTCATACTCTCACGCATTCTCCACTTGAGATATCTCTTTATTCATTATAAAAAATTTAATCTTTTTATTTTATTTTGTTTGGTTTAAATTTAGATTGTCGGTTTACTTTACTGATATTGTCTCCGCCACGTGGTTAAGCTAGTCCATGCATTGTTTCTTTAGTCGTTCCAATTTTGTTCACACTGTCCCGATTTCGTACACAACTAATTAAATTTTAGTCACTGATTGCTGTCTAACGTCTCACTGTTGATTCTTAAACGTGTTTTACATTTTTGACGTATTTTAATCACATAATTTACTGGTCGGCCGACCCTAATTTACTCGAGCAATGTTTTTATACGACCGCGCGGTCTGAAGCTGTTAGTCAAAGCTGAAGCCTTTGTTCTCTGCGCACACAGCGCTAAGGAATTTATTCAAACGTGACAAAATGTCTGAGAACGTTGCCCGAGGTGCACGCTCATGTGGGGGAACTCGCAACCCTGTTGAAAGTCTGCATTCCAGTGCCAAGGCACACCAGTCTCGAAGATATAGTTGGTTCACAACATTTATTTGGTTGAATAAAATTGAAAAGATTTAATTTACAAATCCCCATAGGTTTGTACCGTTACATAGTTGCCAGCTAAACTTTGTGAGGAGACATTGCATTGCAGTGGCAGTGTGTGTGTGCAGTGCCATGATTCATTGCTATGTCCCGGGTAAACATCCTATGTAGCTTACTCTGGATCTAACTAAGCAAAAAAGTTGTACCCATCTTGGTACCATCTCACTGCTTCTTCTCCAAAAATATCAAAAATCTGAGAGTGAATTTCAATTGTTTAATGCCTTTTGCATTCAAGAACCAAACCCTTTCACACGTGGCAGGCGTCTTGAATGTTTTTGACCTTATAAACACGTCAAACAAAGCTTAGTCAGTGCACAGTTGTTTACAAATGGTGTTGATGGCTTGCCAAGGAATCAACAAACTGGCTGCACATGTGCAACAGCGTGACCGCATCGATACCGCAGCAATATTTAAAAACGGAACTTACATTCTGGATATCCCTTTTATATTAAATGGCCTATGAATATCAGGCTGCACTAAATTTAAATTGGCCTATTTAGCTGCACTAAATAAATATTGCCTATTTAAATAGGCAATAGGCTATGACATATGGTGCATAGTCACGGTCATTGGCTGTCAAAAATGGATGATGTACTACGCACATGTCCTGATATGCACATGAGTTATAGAATTGACAACAAATTTTGAACAGTGGGTTTGACGTGCACAGTGGACAAATAGCTTGTTGTGAGGTTAAGAAAATTCCATTCATTTCGCATATGCACACAACAGTCTTGTACAGTGTTTTACAGTGTGTAGATTGGCTGCAACAAGGCTGGTGAGAACTTAAGACTCATGTATGTGAATCAAAGATGACAGGGGGTCAAGAAATGAAAAGACTCCTAGCTTTTGAAATGTGGTGCAACGGAAGACAATGAAGATAGCTTGGAGAGAAAAACTAATGTATGATGAGGTTAATTAATGAGGTTAAGAGAATAGAAACTTATTAAAGCATCAAAAGAAAAAGAAAAGCCCAGCTACTGGGCACATATTTTGGCACTATGTATTTATAAAGTAAATAATCGAAGGGGAAACACACATGGAAAGTCACTGAGGAAGGTATAATCTGGAAATCTGGTCTCCCTTCTGCAAAAAGCAAACACCAACAATGGTTACTTCATCATGGTTACTGTCCCCTGGGCTAATCATTTAATCTCTTATATTTTTTGTGGGTGTATGTTGAAACTATAGCTCAAATGGTAACATTTTTTTTTATATTGTTAGTGATTACGCTATTGCTGATATTTGAGCAAATATAAATTCAGCATAAGGAATTTATTTTGAGGTTAATTCAAACAGAAATTCAGTAGAGAGAGAGAGAGAGAGAGAGAGAGAGAGAGAGAAATTTTTTTTTTAAATTATAATTATACATAAAGGTAAACACCTGCACAAGAGCACATCCTACGCCCACTGCTGTTATTGCCAAAGTGGTTGGCACCACTGGTATGTCTAACGTTTGTTGAACTAGCCTGTTGTCTTGATTAACATAAAAACTTTCGTCGTCCAACAGTTGGCGACTGTTCACTACAATTCTCAAGTTAATGTTGTCCGTACTGGGTACCATGACGGCGTATCTGGTGAGAGCTTCCAAAGCGACCACTGTGTCCTACAACAAAACAGAAACCAACAAATTAATCACACACACACACACACACACACACACACACACACACACACACACACACACACACACACACACACACACACACACACACACACACACACACACACACACACACACACACACACACACACACACACACACACACACACACACACACACACACACACACACACACACACACACACACCACATCACATCACACCACATCATCACATCACATCACATCACATCACATCACATCACATCACATCACATTTAAACATGCAACAAAAGCTGTTCAGCCTTCCTGATTTTGAACCTTGTGAGGTACTTGTGTGTTGGTTGTCTGTTGCTGTGGTTTACTGTTACACAGCAACAGACAACCAACACACAAGTACCTCACAAGGTTCAAAATCAGGAAGGCTGAAGATGGGAACACAAGGCTTCCCAAAACATGTTCCAAATAAGGAGTAAACATCTTGAGGTAAAGTCTTATAAATATTAAATAAATAAATATATAAATAAAACAAATAAAATTAAATAAATTACATATAGATAATAAAACTCAATACATGAATGTTTGAAACATATGAAACTGCTGTCCATCAAACAATTTTTACCCCCCTTCCCCCCACACACAGGATAATGTTAGATTGAAAATATAATTTTTTGCTTGTGATATGCTCGCTTAGGACAGCTGAAGTTATATAGGGAACCTCATTTTCCAACTTAGGTTATTGCTTACTCTTCAACTGTGAGGTGAGACCTGCCATCCCTGCAAACATTTTCTTTGCTTTATTTTCTCTACTGAAGATGGGCTCTGGAGGTGTGGCTGAAACGTTTAGAGATAGAAATTTAAGTAATCACCGAGGCCCAACAGCCCATTATAAAAAATTTTTAATAATGTTAACTGCGGCCATGATAGCCTTCATAATACATAATTCTTTGTTGTTCATGACCACAGTTTGACATGTGTTACATTTTGGTTTGATTTCTGGATGTTTGCCAAGGTTTCCAGCCAGTTGTTGGGGTACTTCTGGTGCACATGTGCATATTCAGTAAATACAAAGTTTCATCAAAAACTTTGTGTAAATTTTTCTGTTAAAAATTATGTTTTTATTCATCAATAACTGTACTATCTCTTTCAAAGTAATCTCTAGCAGATTTAACACAACGTATTTACAATCTTCAATAAATTTTATAGAACACATTTTTCAGAATAGATGTAAGCTCACAAACAATTTTTATTTCAAATGTTCAATGGTCACAAAAAGTTGTCATTTTATTTGTATTTGTATTTTTAATTTTATTGTTTTTAATTCTTAAAGAGAGGGAAACATTGTATGGGAACATATCTGACTAATACAGTGATTCCAGTATCATTATTAGTGTTATCAGTATTATAATCATTCTTCTTGGATAAATTCTTCTTAATCAAACAATTATATGTGTCAGTTACTTTCTCTATGTTAGCAGTCTTCATAACAACTTTGTCGAATTTTGTTGCTTCTCTGCTATACACACTTTTCCCTCGAACGAGGCCTTTCGGTTTTGCAAACGTTATCAAGTTCTTCCTACAACAACATTAAAATACCTACTTCCCTTATATATACACTAACTCTCCCATGCATCACCGGTTACATTCAACCAATAGGAGCCAGTACTTACCACCCAGTCCTTGTTAGCCCCGCCCCTTACTCAGTCAACCTGACCTCGTCACATACATTATCCTCTAGAAATCTCCTACAGCTTTCTACCTTCTGAACCTATCCTGTAACCGTATTACACCTTTTATACACTACTCTTTCAAAATATAGTAAAATATATATCCTTATTACTAAATTCAGTCTTTATGTTCATCAGCGCATTACTATTCTTTTTCCTTACTTTTAATATTTCTAATTCTTCACACAATTTGTGTTTACTTATGTTATTCTCTAACCTTACTATTTCGACGTTCTCTGTTGGGTCTAAAAACCTATGCCCTGTTTCACTAAAATGTCTCGCGTAGAGCGAATTCGTAGTTGTTTCCTTCTCCTCTTGGGCATGCTCTCAATCTAATTTCGAACTTACGTCCTGTTTCACCCAGGTAAACCTTATCACACTGTTTACAGTTCAACTTGTAAACACCACCTTTCTGTAATTCAGGCGTTATTTCAGTACTACTATTCTTTATATAATCAAAAACTGTCTTTGTCTTTTTTACCGCTACATCTATATTGTGTTTTTCAAAGCACTTGATTATGTTCCTCGTTTGAAATCCCAGATACATTATTGATCCTATGTATTTCTTTTCTTTCTTCTCTTCTTGTCTACTATTTTCTTCTATTCTTTTTACAATTTTCTCTACTATCCCCGGTTTATAATTATTATTTTTCGCTATTTCTTCTATTCTTTTTAACTCTTCTTTTTTACATGAATCATCTTCTAAGTATTTTATTGCCCTATAACAAAATGAGTTTAGTGCAGCCATCTTGTGACTTACAGGATGGTATGATTCCTGAGGTATAATTAAGTCTGTATACGTTTCTTTTCTAAATACATCAAATTTAAAAACACCACACTCTATCATTATATTTAGATCTAGGTAATTTATTTGTACTCCACCTATTTCCTCTTGGCTATACTCCGGGCCACCTTTTGAACAGACTAAACCGGAAGTGATGTCGTCGCCTCGTCACACTCGTCTTGGTTGCCAAATGAACCAGTGCGCGATTCAAAGTTGTGCTCTAGTGCTACAATACAGCACAGCTGTCAAGATATTCACAGAGTAAGTAAGTGCGGCAGCTCCGCCTTGGCGACAGCATTGCCATAACTCGTGCTGACAGGCGTGCGCCCCCCTGCCTCTCTCCTACTATCTGACAACACCGTAGGCGCTGCCCCTTTCACCCGCACCTTCCCCTGGCCTACTCCCTCACTTCCACTTTAGTCTGCTCAAAAAGTGGCCCGGAGTATAGAAATATCAGAAAATTAAAAAAATTTCATGTTTTCTTAATCAAACCTTGTAAAATCAAAGTAACATTCTTCAGACTTTTACAAAACACACTTTTTCAAATTTTAAAGACAAATTAAAATTTTTTATGACCTTCACATACTTTTATCATCAAATCCTGACAAAGCATATGAAACTACAATGAAAATTCTTTAAAATAAACCCAATGTGGCCTGTCTGGTTCTTCTAGAGCAGTGATTTCCAATTGGCCTACAACACCATTTTATGCGGTCCATGACCTGACTTTGAAAAGCCAATTTAATGATTACCCTACTTACTTCAATAAGTAAATGATTAATTAAATATTATTTTAACTGAAAATGGTCTTGCAGGAGGAGCCTCTGTTTGTTTAATGGAATGTGTATTTGCTCTAGTAATTTTTTATTTTCATCATATTACAAGATCCAGTCTATTTCCTTCCATCCCTAGGCTAGACAAAACAGCAAAACAGATGCGCTTATCTGATTTTTTGTAATCAGTCACATAATGGTACGTTGCTGCAGCACATTGACCTCAGTTTTTTAAGACCTCATATTAACAATTTTATGTGAATACACAATATTCAATATCTTTCTTTGTCTTCATTATTACACTGACATAATAAATATTGTACTGTTACAGGTATGTTAATGTGAAAAAAAACGGATCACTTATGATATGGGCTGCAGGCAGGTTTTTGAGTTTAATTTAGCACTTTTAAGTTGGAAAGTGCTGAATTAGTTGAATAGGACATTGTTAGCCCCCACCATGGTTTTCAAGAGTTGAGGCAAGGTTTCGTGGTGCTTGTGGTTGTCTCAGCTAAAGTAGACTTTCCCTAACACAGATCTTTCTGGGAGTTCGGGTTGTGGGTTGAGATCTCCTGACTTTGGTGCGCCACACTCGGTTCTTCTTCAGAAGTTCTCTGACTCCAGGTTCTGCATCTTCTTTGATGCTCACACATTCTACTGTAACTACATGTTTTTTTAAAAGAAAATGTTAGATTCTTCTAACATTTCACACTAATGAAATTCAGATTACCTGAATTGTATGGTAATGATACAACACAACAGCTGTTATGTACAAACCTGTGTAGAGACAAAGCCTCCATTAGCGTTAACCTGTGAAGCAATCCATCGAACAGCTTTGTTGGCCATGACTAAGTTTTGTGAGCCTCCCAGTATGAGCAGCGATAACACTGCATAGCTTGTCACTTCTACTGAAAATGCCAATGAGCTGCCTGCAAAAATAAATTGAATAAATCGCTTACAAAATTATGTTGAACTCTGAAAACTGTAGGTAAGTGAATGCATCCAACACACACACACACGCGCGCGCGCGTGAAAAACACAATGATATATGAAATATAAAGGTTATTCCATTTTATGAAGTCTGTCTAGAAAGTATCTAGGCACGTAATATTTTGAGAAAAATAGCTTCCCTAGCACTATGGGGCCTTGGTCCTCTTTAAAATATTCCTCTTGGAACTTCCTAATCCTTGAAGAGGAGAAGAAGAAGAAGAAGAAGAAGAAGAAGAAGAAGAAGAAGAAGAAGAAGAAGAAGAAGAAGAAGAAGAAGAAAAATTCTATTCGTCTCTTCCACTTTTTGAAGCAGTCTGGAAAGTCATCTTTCAGAATCACAATCAGCCCTATCACATTCTCTTGCACCTCCTTCACCATTTGAAATTTTCTCCCTTTCAGGGACGACTTTAGCTTTAGTAAGGCCAGGAAGTCATGAGGAGCCAAATCAGGACTACGGTGGCTGAGCAACATGTGTGATGTGCCACTTCACTATGAAATTCTGTTCCAGGAATTGAGAATGTGTAGGTTCATTGACATGGGAAGTTGCCAGACACCACTTAACTATACTACTCACTTTTCATCTCAATGCATTTCCCAACCTGGCAAAGAATTTCTATGCAGTAATCCTTAGTACTGTCTGACCTCGAAGAGTGTGCTTATGATAGATCACACCTTTTTATGGTTAAAGAAATAGTCAACTTGATCCTGTCATTGCTTCCAGGATATGGATTGCTTTCTATGGATTCGTGGCTACCTTCTTGGAACAATCAATACCATACTTTAATTTGAGGACTTAGCCATACTTTACTTTGACTATTTTTAGCCTAAGGTGTTCAACTATTACATCACGATGTTCAATTTTGTATGATATTATATGAAAATTGCTAACCACGAATCCAGAAAATAAAAACCATTTCTTTTTCAAAATTCACTTCAGCCATCAATTGTTAACAAGTATATATAATATTTGTTACAAATATATATACAAGACAGTAGACCTAAATTTCTACAGAGCATCTCTAGGTGGAATTTTTAATTTCACTTAAAAACATTTTTTTATGTCATAAATATGTAGAATTTTCCATATAAATGTTAGCCAACATTTATAAAAAATTACTAAATGAATAACTTGAGATTAGAACAAAAAGGTGTAACGGTACAGATAATACAGTTCAAGGACATATTGGGAATATTAATAATTTTATTGGGGAAATATTACTATGTAAATTAGCTACAGAATCGGCAATCGAGCGGTGGAAGACATCTATTTTTAGCGATCTGACCTTCGAACTTTGTGCATTTGGAATCAGGCCACACGACGTCATGGGCTGCACCTTAGATGATATAATGATGGAATGTGGGTACGGTCGAGCCAAACCTTAAATTTTGTATACGTGGCAGCTGCTAAACAAAGGATTGGGACCACGTGACCGTCCCTTCCAATAAGACTATGCACTAACATCTCTCTGTGCCAGATCTCTTCACCGTTTTGTGCGCTACAGTCGAAAAAGTCCACATACAAAATTCGAGTGGGCCCACTCTCCAAAATGTAAAATTCAAAAAGGTGTAAATGACATCAGTTTTAAATCATAAAAAAGTAATTAACAGTTCCGACGTAAATGGTGAATAAGTAGAAATATGGTAAAGGTAAAAATCTACGGAGTGATCGAAAGTGCGTGATGCAGTTGGACTCTTTTGGATTTATCAGGTAAGTAACATTTGGGAGCAAATCTAAATGTTCAAAAGTTTAAACAAAAATCAAATATTTTAGAGTTTTATCGAAAGAAATATTTAATTACCAAAATTGAGATCTCATAAAGGCCTGGTGTGTGTGTGTGTGTGTGTGTGTGTGTGTGTGTGTGTGTGTGTGTGTGTGTGTGTGTGTGTGTGTGTGTGTGTGTGTGTGTGAATGTGTGGATGGGGGTGAAAATCACATAATAAATTTAAGAAGTGCTGGTTTGTGGAAATTAAGTTTATATTTTTACTTCTGTTTAATATTGTTCTTCTTTATATATATTAATAAGATGTAATCATGTAAATTAAAAAAGAAAAAGGTAGAGATCAATTCGTAATTACATCACATGTATGTTGTGCACATTTTTTTGGCAAGACGTAGAATGTAGTTAAGAGATGGAGAAAAGATTTTTATATCAATTGAAATAAAAGTTAGATTACTTGGAAACAGAAAATTAAACATTGAAAATTTAATCACTAAAAGTATTGAAATTTTGAACTAAAACTGGGTTAGACTAATTATTTATTTCGAATAACCTCATTCTGTTCTCTCTAGCTCGCCCAAAAGAACCTTGGACCATGGTAAGTAAGTTGGTAACAATGAAACAATGGCGTCCGAATAAGTAGACGCAAGCACAGCTGATTTTGTGTAAAAAGAGACGGTAATAAAAAACTTTACAAAGGTTTGTTGTAGTTACAAAGTAAGGATGTGAATCTGAAATGCCAAAATTTGCAACTGAGACTCAAAATACGGGCCCAAATGTAAATTAAAAATTGTTGTTAATTTCTGGCTAAGATGGCATGAAATTGCACAAACAACAGAGTTCTGTAATGAGGAGCTCCAAAACTGAATTCAACAATCCGTTTGGGGACCTTTATAGAAATTTATAAGTGCATTTCAAAAATAACTGTATTTTAAATGACATTCTCCTGAAGACCCTGGTAATCTCAGATGGTTTCTGTGAATTAATGTCCAAGTTAATCTAGCAAAACATGATTCTGATTTGCTGATCTACCCGCCCAGTTAATATGAATACAATGGTTGGACAGAACGCACAATTACTTAACGGCATCTCACTGCCAAATGAGGGCTGGGATGGAAGCCTGACTCTTCATGTATACAAAGTAAGAACTGGAATTTGCTACGCAGCTTTGTGAAAGTCACACGGTGTGTTAAGATATTCTGATTTGTTGGATACTTTCTAGACAGACCTTATATATGTTATCAGACAGAATATTGGAGGTAGTCAGGTGATTAGTCCTCTATTACCTCAGGACAACTGGACTCCTGTTTCTATCCCTGGACATTAGGATCTTCCTTGCTTCACAGTCCACTACAATCTGTGGTTGCTACTAACTGAAATGTTGTCTTGTTCTCGACCATCTTTACCTCTGTAGAAAATAAGAAAATTAAAAAGAAGGACACCCTAGCTCTCGAATACTCTAATGAAATTGGGGTAAGAAAAGATCAAGTGTCAGGCAAGAGAGATTAGACACGAAAAATTAAAGAAAGGCATTTCGTCTAAGACAAGATGAACCAAAGTGCGAATCCAGCTAGGGCACATCAATTTGCCAAAGCCGTATCTACAAGATGTGTACCCTGATGGGCCCTAAGTCTTCAAGGGGAAGGAATTTAGACTCTTTAATTCTTGTCTGCTTGACAAGAGATAGCCCTTTATCCTACAATAGGGTTTCAGTAAGAAAAGTCAATATCTAAACGTTAAAAAAAAGACATAATGTATTACCTGGATTCTGCCAGTGCAAAAGGTCATTATCGGTGTTGGCCATTGTTATGAGTCGCTGGAGTAATTCATTAGCCTTTTCAGTCTGCTGCAGTCTTGCCAGAGCTAAAGTACTCAGTGACAGAGTATACATGTCGTGTGCATCACCTTCCATACTTTTTACAATGCATGTTGTCGCTGATGACAGTACGGACGGTCGAATTTGTAGACCAGAAGATGTTAAACTCAGCACTACGTATGCTGTCAGTGCGGGAGATGATTCCTCGCCTTCAGGTAAACCACCCTGTAATAAGATACATTCAAATAAATGACTGACCATAAAAAACGATTTTTGTTGATTTATACTATATTATAAGAAATGTCATCAGCATTTGCTAACCTCCAAACTAAATCCTAGTGGACGATATTGATTGAAGACTTAATGGGCACTTGGTGAAACATATTATTAAAAAGATGTAAAAACACAAACACTTCACAAACACATCCAGTAGTTTCACAATTCATCTTATACTCTGACGATTGTTTCAGCCTATTAGGCTATTCTCAAAGAGCTGGTAAGAACAACTAAATATAAAGAATGTGTTAGAGGATGAACATGTGTTAAGGGTTCATATATGGATGTGTGTGTATGTCTATACTAGCTCCTCCACCCTACATCATACACATCCCTCAACATGTCATCTACACACCCTTAACACATATTGTAAAGGGACAACATTGGGGTAACAAAATTTATATCACAAGTTAAAATATTTTATTGTAATGAAGCAAATCTGATTAAAACTGTAGAAGTAAAGTTCGTTAGGCGGTGCCCAAATAAGGTAACGAGGTAACAAGTGATTCTATTTTTAACCAGTGATCACACAATCATGTGTTAATTTAATTATTACGCCACAATACCCATAACCTTATCTCTGTATCAATAAGTTCGCCTAGACGACTCTGGAGCTTTTTATATAAGGGAATTCTGTTTATTTACTAAATTGTTTCCTTGAGGAGTATGAATGGTTTCCACATTTACTCCGTAAAATGTGGTGGCGACCTTGAGGACTTTGGGAATCTTCTGCGTACAGGTAAGTCATAAATTGTAAAGTGTAATAAGCGGGGTTAAGTTTCTTCTTTTTATTTTTACAATTATTTTAACCGTTACAATATTTACCCTCTAACACATTCTTTATATTTAGTTGTTCTTAGCAGGTCTTTGAAAATAGCCTAATAGGCTGAAAAATTGTCAAAGTATAAGAATAAATTGTGAAACTACCAAGCATTTGTGTTTTTAAACCTTTTTAAATGTTTGTGTGTGTGTATGCATACGTACTTGTGCGAACACACACACACACACACACACACACACACACACACACACACACACACACACACACACACACACACACACACACACACACACACACACACACACACACACACACACACACACACACACACACACACACACACACAGTTGGAGATTAGCTGAGCCATATAAAAAGAATATCAAGCACAAATATGACATTTTTTCAGAAACGTATGTATTATGGTCTTTAACTGTTGTTGTGTAACAGCCTTTATTTGTAAAAATAAATACAATAAATAAGCACAACTTCATAGGTACCATGTATGACTTTCAATTTTATTGTTGTTCGTTACGCTGATGCTTAACCAAAGTACCTGGTAGAAACAATATACAAACCAATAGTTTACAGAAAGAAACCAATATGATGAAACCTCAAAAAATGGCATTACCTTATCAATTAACTCTACAATCTCTACAATAACGAAAAAATAAATCTAAATAAAAACAAAATTGCAATATTGCAAAAATGCAATAAAATCTCAACATTGGATATATAGTCATAAAACCAGAATGCCTATATGCGACACAATTTTTAGTTCTCAATTGAAAAGGGGAAACTGAAAAATTAGAAGAAAATAAAAGAAACTACTAAAGAAGAGTCTTGGGCAAAGAAAAATGGAGTTGAATGGAAGAAAAGAAACTAAAAAGAATTATATATGGATACTGTAAAACTTTTGGATACTATTCTGAAATGAAGGATTGGAATCTGTAGAACTAGGTTCAAATAAATCTGAAGAAGTTAAAAGGAAAAAAAGAATATCTGACCATCTCAATAGAAAATCAGGACAAAAATTTACCATTTTATAGAATTCAAGAAGATCTAGTAAAAAAAGTACACCCAAAAAATTCTAGGGACACTTTTCAAAAAAGGATTAAGGATTCAAGTTGATTTAAATGAAATAATTCCTATTGTAGTCCCAAGCCACGTGTTTGTTAACCAAATACACTGTTACTCACCGTCTATGGCCTTTCCGTAATGTTTTTTCGTGTTTACATGTTTCGAGGCACTTGCCTCATCATCAGAACTTATAAAAACTAATCTATGTCATAAATGATGACATTTGTCAAAATATTAAAAACACAATACGGCAATTAAACTATGTACATAACTTGCTTTAAAAATGTTAGGTGTGCCTTGCAAGACAACACGCGCCGTACCTTTGAGTACTCTAGAGTACGGCGCGTGTTGTCTTGCAAGGCACACCTAACATTTTTAAAGCAAGTTATGTACATAGTTTAATTGCCGTATTGTGTTTTTAATATTTTGACAAATGTCATCATTTATGACATAGATTAGTTTTTATAAGTTCTGATGATGAGGCAAGTGCCTCGAAACATGTAAACACGAAAAAACATTACGGAAAGGCCATAGACGGTGAGTAACAGTGTATTTGGTTAAGGATTCAAGGTTTTTACAGAGGAAGAAATAAAACAAATGAAGGCTATCTGGTCAGAAAACTGAACAATGTGTTAACCTCAAGTTCCAAGTGCAACAGAATATTTTAGTTTGTTGAAACAAGTGTTTAAGGACAAATATATGTCATATACCCAAGTTTTTCCATGGTACAAAGGTTTAATGAAGGTTGGGATGAGGTGGAAGATGAACGTCCAGGTTGGCCAACCATGTCAAGAACTGATGAAAACATGCAAAAAATAAGTGAAACTGCACAAAATAACAAATCAGATGTATTATTTAGAAGTGCTGACTAACCTTTGTGAGCAGATAAGGATGTGAGGCCTGCCCTTCAGTTAAAAGGTAATTGGGTCCTTCATCAAGACTATGCGTCTATTCACAATGCCATTTGTGTAAAGGAGTTTTTAAGATTAAAATGTATTGCACTGCTGGAACACCCACCCTCTTAGAACCTTGTGTCCCTCTTTGAAATTTCATTTCAGCTGCCTGAATCCTCTGTATGCCCCTTTTACTACGAGTCCATGTCTCACTAGCATACAGGAATGTGGAGACAGCCACAGTTAGATAAAATTTCATTTGGGTTATCCTTCCATGTTTTATTTTTCAGGTAATATTTTGTAAATAAACCAATTTATGACACCAATCCGATCATTTAGTAATCACACTTTATATACATGTATTTGTTAGCAACAGGTATCTATTGCAACGTTAGTACCATATCATATATGTGTTATGTGTCATGTTATATCTTAGTATCTGTAGTTTAAAAGCAACTGTCAAAACACCACAAAGTCACTTTATTCATGTATTCATAAATTAATTGTAGCTTAATTTACAATTAACTTGTCCAGAAATATAGCAAATCATCAGTTAGAAATGTATTGTTATGACGGTCGAACTGATTGTTGTATGGTACAGTGGAAACAAAATACAAGACACCAATGAAGTTCCTAAAAACCAGCTTCAATTATCACAATTAAGCAGTTTGTAATCAACAATCTATTCAACAAGATTATACTCGTACAATAATTCACGTTAATCTGTCCACACAAATAATAATGTCAACTATAAAGAATTCCGCACTATAATCGTTTTTCACTAGTACACCACTTAAGACACACTGTGTAAATTGCGCGACATAAAAACTGAAACTAAGAGACAGGTGTAGGCTATTTATAGTCTGCAGGGTCCCTTAACAAGCAATTGAAAAGTTTGGAAGATACTTCAGCACGGCCTTACCAGAAATATGCACCCTTGGGCTAGTTGAGAAGCTTGTCAAACAACACTATCGAATATAGAAGAATCTTCTGTATTACGTAATACTGACTCGCATATTAAGCATCACATATGCACACAAAGATTACAGCTAGGCTCTGCTGGGATAGCCAAGAAACATGTAGAACATTCTGTACATAGATGGGAGACAGAATGGTACATATATGACACCTAGCTACGTAAATCTACAAGTGACAAAAAATTAAGAAATGACAGTAACTTACCTGCATTTCTTTGTGGAATATATTGCCAACCAACAAGAAACAACCATTTTCTAATTGTTTGCTTATTAACCAACTGATGCTGGTTCGAAGGTTTCCTTCATCAATTGTTATCAGATCTCTTGCTTCACCCAGTGTTTTTATGACAAACACAGTCAACCATGTAGAACCAACTTCGTCCTTTTTACCAAAAGCTGAGTACGAACCATCAGGTCGTTGAAATGTCAACTGATGTTGGTAACCTGTTACAACCAAGCATGAATTTAAAACAGCTTAACAATAATTTGCAAAAGTAGTTATAGTCTGTATGTAAATACAAAAAAATGAAGTACTTCTACTACTGTATTTATACTGTTGCATCCAGATACCAGGCTACTACTTTGAAAAATTGTGTCTCCTTTTGTGGGCTGATGAAAACAAAATTTGCTTTAATGCTTCAGAAAGTGTTGTAACCATCACTGACAGCTTTATAAAATAAACACAAGTGTGCGCGCGCACACACACACATTGAAATAACATCTAACAGTACACTAAAAGCTAATGATATTCTGTCACAGTAAAATAATTACAGCATTATCATCACAACTGAGATACAAGAAGGGATGTATGCGAAACGATAAAATTAGAAACAATGTGATAAGACATGAATTTAGTATATTCTCTGTAAATGCAAGAATCGAGGAATGTAAGCTAAGATGGATTGAACATATAGGTAGAATGGAAGCGAAAAAGCTACTTCTACAAGTTTTACAATATGTGCCTAACATGAAAAGAGTTGTGGGCAGACCATGGCTTGAAAATAGAGACTGGAACGAGTGATGTCACCTAATCCTGAAATGAAGAAGAAGAAGATGATCACAACAGTGTTAAACAATTGTAGAGCGCACAATGGTACAATAAGCACTAAAAATTTGAGACATTTGGACCTGGGTTCCAATTCCTTTTTGGTGGACACCCTGATGGATTTTTATAATTACAAAAAATTTTAGATCTCTTTTTTGGGTCCTGGGGCTCTAAAATTGTGAAAACTTAACACTACTACATTCACATAGATGTTAGTTAAGCTTCTTTTCAATTTGATACTTCACACAAATTTTTGTGTTTTTACCAAAATTTCATCCACTTTTTGGACCCTGATGTTCAAAAATTCCTAAGGAGGAGGATGAGAATGAGAAGAAGAAGGAGAATTTTCATAATCTTTAGTACTTTACTCTGGAGACTAACTAACATCTGGAGGCTTACATTCTTACATTTCATAATATTTATCCGAACAGAATTCTCTTCTCACCTGCTTACATGCTCAAACCATCTTTAGATTTATGCTTTAGTACGCCTTAAAATGTCTCTCCACTCCCTTATTTTGTCATTTATTTCTTGATTTTTTGTTTGTTTTATTTCTCTTAAATTTTCCTTTACCCATAAATCTCCCAAAATTACATATAATTTTATATTATATAATCCTATTAATTTTAACAGTCATATAAGAAAATAACTATTATTTCAGAGATAATTATAACTATGGGAAACTTTCACTTTAAGAACATTATTTAATCATTGCAGTCCGCTGTGTTCATTTTTTTAAATTAAAAATAAGCAATTACTCAAATTATACCTTTAATAATATTCTTCACAGCAGTTTCTCTGAGCACCGTGCTTCTGTCCTTATGCTTTGCATCAACGTACTTGACAAAATACACGTTGGGCGCTAAAATAACCATATTCTGTTCTCCGCACCCAGTTGGTTTGTCTACAAGCTTGTCCAATTTCTAAAAAAAATTATTATTATCAATATTACTAGAGTACAAAATACAACTGAGTAATGTATGGTAAATAAATCTTCAAACCTGTAGAGCTGGTCCCAGTAAGTCTCCGACAACGTGCAGCTTTGCTGTAACTGATCCCACTACAGATACAGGTACATTCAGATTCCATATCAGAGTCGGTTCTGAAACAATTAGTAACATTGTTAAAAAAAACTTTCTTAAAACATTACTACAAAAATTTGAATACTACGAAAACGAAATACCATACACGTATAAGAGAGCATTAACATTTAGAAACACATAGAGATTTATTTATTACATGCCTATTCAATATATTGGGGCACGTAATTTATTATGTAGCCAACCTCTATTATATATTTCTTTTAGCTTAATAGTACAAATGTTTGGAAAATTGTAAATATCGGTATGGAGAACCATACATAGGGTTGCCAACTTTTTTTGAGGAAAATAACGTAACTTGTCTGTTGGAAGAGGGAAAAAAGTATTTGTAAGAAATAAAAGTATTATTTAAATTTAAGTTTTATTGCCTTAAATACATATTTTTTTGTGCTTTTAGCACAAGCTAACAATTTTTGGTTATCTTTGAGAGTTTGATAGCTAGTATTACAATCTAAATTATAACTCATTTTTTATTAAATTTATGGACGCTCTGTTTCTCTCTTCTCGCCACTTTACACTTCAAACAAACACACGAGGATCACAACAACGTATAAATAATGATCTAGAAAGGAAACTGATATGGACTGCCATCTGCCGTTTCGTTCAATAATAAATAATCATTGTTAATAGTGTGTGTTCCGTTCTCTTTTATCTTAGGCATCGATAAATCGTTCGGAAATTACGTATGAGAGTGTTTCGTTTCGTACATTACAGTAAAGACTCAAAATAAAGTATTTTCGCATACTTTATTTTTATGCAAAAGTATAAAGTATATTCACCAAAATAAAGTAGGATACTTTATTATAAAGTATGGTTGGCAACCCTAACCATACATGACTTCCATGTTCTAAGATTTATATTTAAAATCATTTTAAAAATGAAATTTTCCATAGAAAATACTTCATTCTTCAGCCTTAACCACAGTATTGTGGTCACTAAACGTATACCACCTCACGTTAGTGCACTCGATTTTCACTGATGATGGCAGTCGATAGCACTGCCGAAACGTTTGGTTTTGCAGAAAACATTGGAACAGGGCCAAACAGCCCGGGAAGGAATTTTAACAACAAACTACTTCTGTGTTGCTGATAACATAGTACACATATAAAAAATTATCCCCTCCCCCTTCAACTATCATTTTCATATCTAGAAAATTACCTCCTCCCCCTTCAACTACCCTTTTCATTTATAGATATTTCATCTATCTTTCTACAGCGGATTATTATGACCTTCTTTTCAGGATACTTTATTTATCAAAATTAAGTACTTTACTCTTGTTAAAACATAAAACGTTGCAGGTAAACTACCCCTTCCCCTTAACCGATCTTCACCAAAATCAATAGGCCTTGAGTCCTCTACAACTCAGGTACATATGCAAAAATTATTTGATTCTGTCTGAATTTGCAGCAGTTATCGTTCGCCATAGAAAAAATTCTACACACAGACACACAAACACACACACAGACACTTTGCGGAAAATGACTTCTTCATGTTTTGAGGGTAGTAAAATCAAAATCAGGCCTTATCTCGAATACGATTTTTTTTTGCCATCATCATACTTCCATTTCCTTAAGGAACATGGAAGTAAAAACAACCGTGTTTCAGCTATTTCACAAACTTTAAGCCTTGCGCATGAACTAAAAAACGTAATATTTAACATTTGATTGCTGTCATAATGTATGTCACATTTCAAGCAGAATGATCACTGTTGCACACCATGTAACGTGTCGATTTGGCGGGATTTTGTTTTATTTTAAATTTTGGGATTTATAAAAATATGTGTAAAGTTTACTTCAACGGTGACCAGCCCACATGGAAAGAACAGTGTTGTAACGAAGCGGCAACACAATATCACGTTGTGCAATCGGTAGAAGAATTCGCACCACCTTAGTTTCCAAGAACTTTGTTTGAGTGTGACAGCGCGCCCATACGCATTATACATCCAGTGGCGCGCAGTGATGCTACTTGTGAAGCTCAAGATGGCTAAAAAGCAATTTTTGGTCGCCTTAGTCTCTCTAGGCGACGGATATGGAAATTAAGTCACGCCCATCTCGTGACGTTAGCCAGTGCCTAAACGATATCCGAATACAACTAACACCACACCAACTGCATGAGTTAAATGAGGCATATCTGTGGCGACGAAACCAAAGGCTTTGATTTCCACACCATCAAGTTAGCGGCGAACGCCTTGCCGCTCTCTCAGTTTCACTTGGAGACGTTGTCTGGCCAGACATCTGCCCCATGGGGCTGTCTTAAAATTATCAATTTCAAGTAAAAAGTGTTTTAATCACCAATAGTAATGTGACAGTGGATCGAGTACTCAAGTAGAAGATATCAAACTTTATTTTGGACACATTATCAAATACAAAAAATGAGAAGTAAGCGCTCGAGTGATCAACACGTGCCGGTCGGGAAGGGTGTATTTTAAAATGTGTTAAGAGGTTTTAAATAATGCAGGTGTGGATGTGAGAGTGAGGAAAGCTGGGCTGTTTATGTTCTTGTTTATGTGTGACTTAGAATAAGGTAAGCATTAGTGTATAAGTAGAAAGGATAAGAACATGTTTCAAGAAAATTTTATTTAAAGGTCAAGTTAAGAATAATCGATGTTTTGCAAGCATACAAAAAATGAATAACAACTAATTTGATACAAAGTAATGACTAAAAAATAAAGTGTAACTTTATTTACTTGTGTATTTATTTATTAACTATATTGAAACTTCCACTTACCTTTAATCTTCGATCTGGCCGGATCGCATAGTGGGGACGAACCCCGTTCGTTCGACGAACTGACGGTACATCAAATGAAATAAGGTTTTCGAAAGAATTTAACTATCAACATTTATCATTTGAACGATTAGTTTTTTATTTTTTACTGTTGTTGAGCATCTTAAACATGTATAAAATCCAAAAAATTTGTTATTCTTTACTCTGGTTTTTCTTTTAAATTTTGAATGACAGACTTATACCTAGATGATGATTAATACAAAAACATAACTACCTTACCTTCTATGTAACACACACAAACATAAACATAAACAGCCCAGCCTGCCTTTCTCACATATATTAAATTTAAGTTTTTAAAAACCCCAGACCATTTTAATCCCCACAGCCCTTACACTTTTGTTAGGATGAAATCCCGCCGGCAACGTGGTTTTCGCTCGCACCCATGGTTCTTTTAGATTTCTTGTTTTTAGTGTCCGAAAAATATCTGAATATGTTCTACTCCTTTACCTGACCGCGGTCACATAATTTGTTAACGTTATATCACTTTATTACCGGTAAAATATGAATTTTTGTAAAGAGCCTAACTAGACTCTGTGTCGGCCGACACGAACAGTGAAAGACTGGGATGGTGTCTCTTGCGAGCGGTAGGAAGTTACTGTCCATAGCCAACAGATTTCGTCGCCGTTCACAGTTGAGTTGTTGTGGCTTATTGGCTAAGCACATGCGACATAGTGACGGTTTCGGTCGTGAGTGCCGACGATATTCGGCATTGCTAGTCTGACGTCACGAAAGAGGTGGTCCTTAAATCTTTCGTATCCGGCCTCATGGTAAATGAAACTGCAACGATTCCCCTCTAGGCCATTTTGAGTTTTCTGAAGGAGCGTCACTCCAGCGCGCATACCTGTGTCGCACGTGCGTGCGCCGTCACATTCACGCACAGTTCTGAGAAAACTCAAGGTGGTACATACTTCAACAGATTTCACAACGGATTATTGCGTCTTGCCTTCGTTCTGAAATTGTTTCAGTCAACACGTGGTCGGTTACAATGGAATTAAAATTTGCACAATATTTTTTATGAAACCCCGAAAATGAAATAAAATTGAAATACCCCCTATTTGCAATAAATAAAATAACCCATTTCTGACACATTACAAAAGTAAAATAATTTCTCTTCCAAAAAATGTATTGTGTAAATCATTCACACAACCTTAAAAATTACACTTGTATCCTAACGTTCGTATGACGTAACTTTGGACCCGAGAACACAGATTGAAGGTAAGTGGAAGTTTATAAATTTTGTTTGGTATTTTATTATATAGTTAATTCGTAAGTTAACAATTGGCGCCTCGACAGGAACGAATTTAATAAATTAATGAAATTCCATACCTACAAATAAGATACAAGCGTGATTTAGAGGTTAAGTGAAAATACGTAACGTAAAATATAGTCAAAGAGTTAAGATATGAGATTTGGTTCAGATAATAAATAAGTATATAACAACCAATAATAAAGTTATAAAAAAGAGACTAAGTAAATTTATAAAAATGGAAAATACAGAGAATGAAGTCGTTTTGTCCGACTTAACTGTTATAAGCGAAATAGCTGAATTTGATGAATCAGCTGTTATGAGTAGTCTTGAAGTACATTCAACACCGAATGTAGGTCAAGACGACAAAACCACAAATATAAGTAACACGAATGAACCAAATAGTACAGATGATTCGGGGATCCAAACGACCTGAAAATCGAATAGAGAAAGCAAAATCAATAATGAAGAAGTCAGCTTCACTGACAAAAATGTAGCAGCACAATCTACTCTATCAACAACACGAACTAAAGAGTTGTCGATGGACGATATGTTCAGTCTGATAAAAACAATGTCCGAAAATATAAGTAGTGGTCTAAATGAATTGAAAAGACAAAATAAAGAACAACAAATTGATTCCAATGTCAAATACAATAAAATGAATGACAAATTGGATAGACAAAGTAGCGATTTTAATGTAAAGTTTGAAGTTCAGAACAGAAAATTCGATGAACAAAAGAATAGTTTTGATGAGTTAAAAAATCAGAATAATGAGTTGAAATATGATATTCAAGAAATTAATAGATGTTGTAAAAATACCAATGAAATAATAAGAACCAGTTTGAATAAATTAGAACATAGCGTTGAGCGAATGGGAGTAGTGGTGATGAATCCAAACAAGAACAATACGAATGAAAATTATAATGATAAAGAGTTAACAAATGATAATGATAATGTCGAAAATAATGAATGTAATATTGAGAATAGTAATGTAATTGAAAATGTAGTATCTGAGATTGATATATTGAAAATAAATGAGGAGAGTACGGATGAAGTTGTAGAATATGACAATGAAATGTTAATGTGTGTTTATGAGTTAGAGAGAGAGTGGAAAGATAGTATAGTGGTAGAATTTTCCCCTTATTTTTTCTGAACCAGAGTGTTCACAAGTGTTGTTTTTGAAGGGCAAGAGTCCCGTGTTAGTAGAAGATTTGAGTTGTTTATTTTTGTTGCATAATTTCGTACCCTCTGTCGGGAGTAATATTGAGAGTGTGATATGGTATTATGATAGATTTAGATAGAGAATTGTATGTTGGGAGAGAAACAGAATTGTATGAATTGAATAGAGAGTATGATGAGTGGAAAGTAAGGTTAGAAGTGTGTCTAAATAATAATGATTTGATTTATAATACAAAAGTAACTAACCCGATAATGAATATATTTACTGATGGAGATTTAACAGAAATACTTAACGTAGACTTGGTGAATGATTATTATGGTATAACGGATAAATTGAAATTGTTTGGTTATGACACACAAGACAACAATATGTATGTCAATAAAATTGAACAGTGCTATATAAAACAAAGATTAATCTTTGACGATGGAGGGTAGGCTATAAAACAATAAAGGACAATTATAAATATTTTTGTTTTATGGTTTTTGACCTGGCAGATTTGGACAATGAAGTGTGAAAAAATGGAGGAACAGTTAATAACCAAAGTTTGTAAATAAATGCTTAGTAAATTTATTTGTGTGCATTGTAGAATGTTAAGTAAACAAGTGTGTGTAGAGGGTTGTAATAATAATATTAATATTTTGGCAATTTAAATAAATAACCGAATTAATTTTGGAGACAGTAATTGGCTAATTGTAATTGTTGTGATAGCAATGTAACTTATATTTTCGATAATTAATTTAATTAAACTAATTTGAGATGTTTTAAATATTCTGATTGATTTAAATGTTATATAATTAACTTTTCTAAGGAATTTAAATTACTTTGCGAGATAGGTATTTGGTAATTAAATGTTAAATTGTTGAATATGAAATAACTTTTTGTTAAATGTTTCAGAGGTTACGTGAAAGTATTGGTGTATGGTGTATATATTTTGTGTATGTCAGTTTAAATGGACTGTAAGTATAAAAATTTTATAGTACGAATCAAGTATAGTAAAAATGTTTACAGGTGTAACTCAGATGAAAAGATTTTAATTCAATAATGAGATGATGTGAAATAATTGTGTGAAATAAAAATGATAATTAAAAAATTTATAATACTTATAACTATTTTACCTCAAGATGTATTTTTTCTTTAGGGACATGTTTCGGGAGATCCTGTTTTCAGAGAAGCAAGATGGCGAAGGTTGAAGATGGGAGAACAGGATCTCCCGAAACATGTCCCTAAAGAAAAAATACATCTTGAGGTAAAATAGTTATAAGTATTATAGTATTACATACATCAAGAAACGGACTGTAGCAGAAAGTGATTAAAAAATTTAATAATAACTGAAAGATGACATATAATAATTATTAATAATGAATTTGAAAATTTTAAGGTGATGAATGAGTTAAATGATTAATGATTGATGAAAATGTCATGTTATAATGTTGTATATAAAAATTTTTTATTATTTAGATATTAAGGTGCTATCGCTGGGGTGGCCTGTGCCCTAGTAGATAGTGTAATGGGTTGGGGGTAACAGAGAGTGTTACCTCCATCGGAGGCCAACATGGCGAAAATGGGCGATACACCTTTTTTGTACAAATTTAATTTGTACCCTGATAGACGCTCGTGTCGCACATAACAATAACAAGTAGAACAGGCATTGAAATGAAAGTTAGATTTCCCCGACTTTTTGGGCAATTACTGCCTTACCAGCACTAATCGTGGATTTGGTAGCGGTCAGCTATGGCCATATCAAGTCCCTTGACCATAGCTGACTTGAAATTGGTTTATAATAGAAATTAAATGGGGGGTGACACTAGGGGAAATCCAGGAACTATGGAACAGCGGCTGCCACTCTGTCCGCGTGGGGACAGCATAGCCAGGTGGTAGACCCATTTTAAGGGCGTTTCAATATATACCAAGGATATGTTGATATCCACAAACGTTAAAATGTAAATGCCAAAGCAAAGACACGGAGATGTCCAATTCCTCCACATATGCAGTCTTTGTGGAAGCAAAAAGGCGCTACAGTCTTACATAAATTACAATAGTGTGTGTGGAACAGGGGGTTGCTCCGATGAGCAACGTACTAAAATTTTGTAAATTAAAAAACTGATAAATCCATTTCGCTCTAATAAAAACGCTTGTATTCCGCTCAAATAAATATGTGCTCATACATTCAGTATAAGGTGTTCATTCTATAATTTTAAATGTAGTATTTTATTGTAGTAGGGTAGATATAAGAATTGATAAAAGGTATATGTTTTATATGATTTGTGTATTTTGAAACTAAGTAAATAACTAAACCGACTGGCAGGCGGTTTACATAGCACCAGAGTCAGAAAGAGGGGAAACAATGAGGGTAGGTGTAAGGATTGATAAAAATATATATTTCATGTAATTTGCACAATTTTGAAAAGTGTTTACAATTAGCTAGGAATGTCAGCTGATCAGTAGTAAAATGTCACTGTTATATTGGTTGTAAATGTTCAAGGTAATCAATGTTAAATGTAATGTTTCAATGTATTACAGATGCTATTTAAAATAATGAGAAGAGTAATTTGATAAAGTGAGAAATAAAGTAATGATTTGTGAAAGTTAATAAAAGAGATCTTGGGTGATTAAGCTTTTATTGGGACATATAGATCAGTCCAAGTTAAAGTTAAAGTTAAAAGGGTAGTAGAGAGAAAAATAATGTTGTCTTGAATTAATGTAATGCTGTTGTGAGTTAATGTAATAGATATTGAGAAGTATTGATGTTGACACAGTAGTTATGAGGAATATATGTAGAGTATTGAGTGATATATTGTTGTTCATAATTGATGATGTTATTTTGTTGTAGTTGAAGTGAGGTAATTAGATTGAGATTTGGGGGATGGTAATTTTGTAATAGGGGTAGTGTAATGTGGGAGTCCGCAACAAAAGGGTTGGGACGGGATGGGACCGTTTGGCGCTGGAAAGGGTTACCTTAGGTAGAATCCAGGAACCAACATAATGGGATGAGCTTGGGGGGGGGGGGAACACACTTATCCTGAGTACAAAGGGTTAGAGAGTATTTTTTTTATATATTGAGAGAAGGTGGCGATTTGAGTTTAATGGTAAGTTGGGTTTAGAGATTGTTTGATAGATGTTTTGATAGAGATGGGTGTCATATTAGTTACAGTTGTTAGTGAGTATTAGAGGCAGATCAAGTTGAAATAAATAATTAAATCACCCAAAGTAAGAGAAAGTGAGAATAATAAAGAAAGGGATTTATAACAAGAATATAAAATTTTTAATTACAACCAGTGACAATTTTTGATAGAATTTGGAAATATAAAGTTAGAAAGTGTTTATTTGAATAATTTAAATGTCAATTTGATTGTTATTTATAATAATATTTTGTTATTTTAAATGTTTTATTTTATTATGTTTTTGGTGTTTCAAGATAAAATTTTACAGATGTTTAATGTGTTCTCAGATAGAACTTGTATAAAGTATGTAGGTCAAGGTTCTTGACTTGACCCAGTTTTGATCAGCTGATGGGTGAGGTCATATACTAGGCATGTTTAGCAAGGAAGTTAATCCAGTTTTTGTTTAATCAATTTGAACAAACTTTAAATGATTTCAATATGGAAAGAAATATTTTAAGAAATTTAAATTTTTTGAATTTAAAATTTTTCTTGATTTTGCGCCTGCCAGCTAATGGATATTTTTAAACCTTGATTATTTTATTGTTTGTGTACTAACCGTGTTTATTATTATTGAATTATTTTATTGAATTGTATGGTTAGACTCTAGGTGTAATCACATGTTAGTTTAAGGATGTTACTTATTTTAAGAAATGTTCAATTGATTTAATTTTTTTGATAACAAAAAACTAAGGAAGAGAATTTTTTGATAAAATATTTTAGTTTGAATTTTGGATTTTTCACTTAGATGAAATAATAAATTTTGAAGAATATGTTAATTTTATAATATGTAGAAGAGGTGTGTGTGTGAGCCCAGTATCTGCTAAAGGCAGCCCAGCTTGCATATAAGGGGAAACATATCGGTGGAGGATCTGGCATGATCTAAGCCAGGGATTGAGAATTTTTTTTGGGGTAGCATGTTAAAAGGTGAGGTGCGCTGTGGTGCGTGTCTGTTCGATTTTTCGGTGTTGGGATCTCTTACAGAGAAGTCCAGTGATCTCGTTCAGATGCGTCCATAGTCGCTGAGCCAGGGGGGTCGTGTACCCATGAAGTGTAAGAACGAAAAGGGGGTTGTTGGCACCAGTTCCTCACCGGTCCTCTTAGGGGTTTTATCAATGAGATTTCTTCTGTTTTTACAGAAGACCTCTCATTGAGGGGGTATTGTAACGTGTCGATTTGGCGGGATTTTGTTTTATTTTAAATTTTGGGATTTATAAAAATATGTGTAAAGTTTACTTCAACGGTGACCAGCCCACATGGAAAGAACAGTGTTGTAACGAAGTGGCAACGCAATATCACATTGTGCAATCGGTAGAAGAATTCGCACCACCTTAGTTTCCAAGAACTTTGTTTGAGTGTGGCAGCGTGCCCATACGCATTATACATCCAGGGGCGCGCAGTGACGCTACTTGTGAAGCTCAAGATGGCTAAAAAGCAATTTTTGGTCGCCTTAGTCTCTCTAGGCGACGGATGTGGAAATTAAGTCACGCCCATCTCGTGACGTTAGCCAGTGCCTAAACGATATCCGAATACAACTAACACCACACCAACTGCATGAGTTAAATGAGGCATATCTGTGGTGACGAAACCAAAGGCTTTGATTTCCACACCATCAAGTTAGCGGCGAACGCCTTGCCGCTCTCTCAGTTTCACTTGGAGACGTTGTCTGGCCAGACATCTGCCCCATGGGGCTGTCTTAAAATTATCAATTTCAAGTAAAAAGTGTTTTAATCACCAATAGTAATGTGACAGTGGATCGAGTACTCAAGTAGAAGATATCAAACTTTATTTTGGACACATTATCAAATACAAAAAATGAGAAGTAAGCGCTCGAGTGATCAACACGTGCCGGTCGGGAAGGGTGTATTTTAAAATGTGTTAAGGGGTTTTAAATAATGCAGGTGTGGATGTGAGAGTGAGCAAAGCTGGGCTGTTTATGTTCGTGTTTATGTGTGACTTAGAATAAGGTAAGCATTAGTGTATAAGTAGAAAGGATAAGAACATGTTTCAAGAAAATTTTATTTAAAGGTCAAGTTAAGAATAATCGATGTTTTGCAAGCATACAAAAAATGAATAACAACTAATTTGATACAAAGTAATGACTAAAAAATAAAGTAAAATAATTTCTCTTCCAAAAAATATATTGTGTAAATCATTCACACAACCTTAAAAATTACGCTTGTATCCTAACGTTCGTATGACGTACCTTTGGACCCGAGAACACAGATTGAAGGTAAGTGGAAGTTTGTAAATTTTGTTTGGTATTTTATTATATAGTTAATTCGTAAGTTAACAACCACTATATAAAAATATCCCGATTAGCGCTTTCAAGCTTGTGATTTCAACCACTAACACAAATTTCTTCATTAAATGTCACTTTTCAGTTATTTTTTTAAATTTTAGGCCCTATGTGCAAACAGAAAAAAACACTTTAGATTTTTTACTTATTTTTCCTAGATTTGAGATACAAAAGTGCAACTTTTTCAAGCTATTAGAATTTAAAAGCCATAACTTGATTTTTTCAGCTCACCCTACTGTCCATACAAAGCACGATGCTTTCTATTCCAGTAGCAATATAGATTTCAACTGCTTTGAAATAGCTCCTGCCACATACAGATTATACCAAAGTGAAGTCTTCACACCCACAAAAAGTTAACACAAATTACACATCTGATATTATGCCAATTTTAAACAAGTATTTTCTTATTACTAGTCACAGACTATGTCTTACATACCTTGACCACACAACAAAGCTGACTGTGATTTCTGAATGGGAAAGCCTTCAGCTCTAACCAACAGTTGTTTCACCAAAATATCTCTGAAACAAATTAAGTCTATATTTAAATATTATATTTAAATTACTTAGCAAACCCTACATATATATTCTGGTTATATTTGGCTTTACAGTTAATCTATAATTATTAATAACCCTAATCATACATGTCAAACATAGGCCAAAAGGTCAGTTGGAGATCTTTATTTCTCCAAAGCAAGCTCATCCTTGTCATTATCTAACGGCTATTCATATTTGAAATAGTGCTGCAGTGATAGGAGTTCTGAGGGTCAACCCCCCCCCCCCCATCAGACTAAGAAACTTCCAAACTGTTCAAAATTAAAAAATGAGCTAGTAAAAACATAGTCGTATAAGACAAATTATTCTGTGTGAACAGCTAAGTAGAAATACCATTCACTGGTTACCATTACCTTGTAATTATTAACAGTTAACCTGTTAATAATTTGGTAATAGTATGCATGGCTTCTGTTAATAATAACAACATTCTATTTCAGTTTTAACACATGTCGTCTTATTTCCTTTAAAACCAAATCTTTCGCCTATACTACAATGAGGCATCCTCAATGACTTGACTGAGACAAAGCACAAAGTCTTGATCTGCCTCTATTTATAAAGTGAGCACTACCCACAATGTTACAAACAATCCCATAATGTACAACAAAGTATCCCCACCAATAACCCAAAAAAGTTATAATAAATAATTTATTAATAATTAATAATTAATTAACAAATTATTAATTTACAAATTAAAACACATTTTTTATTAAAAATAAACACAATTAAGGGCTTGTTTGTATGAGGGTTATTCAGAAAGTAAGTTTAGTTTTTAAATATTGCCGCCATATCAATGCCGTCACACTGTTGTGAATGCGCGGCCAGTTTGTTGATTCATTGGCAAGCCAACAATGACATCTGTAAACAACTGTGCACTGAGTAAGCTTAGCTGGATGTGATTATAATGTCGAAGAAATTCGAGACACCTGCCGTTTGTGAAAGTAGGTATGTGATTCGGTTCTTGAATGTGAAGAACATTAAAACAATTGAAATTCACCATCAGATTTTTGATATTTATGGAGAAGAAGCAGTGAGCGATTCAGTGGTACCATGATGGATACAACTTTTTTGCTTAGTCCGATCAGAGTAAGCAATGTAGGATGCTTACCCGGGACATTGCGATGAATCATGGCACTGCGCACACACTGCGGCTACAACGCAACATCTCCTCACAACGTTTGGCTGGCAACAATTTGATCGCCCGTCTTACAACTCAGACATCACAACAACCAAATATCACCTATTCAAGCATGAGAAACCTTTTGTTGGTGACCAATGATACCAAACAAGCTGTTAATACATGGTTCAAATCACAGGGAGGAAATTTCTAAGACAAACGTATACAACACCTGGTGCCTCACTATGAGAAGTGTTTCAAAAATGATGGAAACTATATAGAAAAGTATTTTAAGGTGGGTACTTCAAACAGCAATAAAAATGTTTTGTAAATATATTCTTAGTTTCCTTTAATACCCGATCAGAACTTACTTTCTGAATAGGCATCGTAACATTATAGGCAGGGATTACTGTATAAATAGGGGTGGGACAAGACTTTGTGCTCTGTCCCAGTCGAGCCACTAAGAATGGCTGATCATAGCATGGGCAAAACGTTTGGTCTTAAAAGATATAAAATGGCATGTGTTAAAGCGAAAAGTGTGTTACATTATTCTTCTATGGTAACCCAGTCTTTCAGTGGGCTTCCATGCTGGCGCCATTGGTGGCAATCTGTCACTACCTATTTGCTTAACATGTCCATACCACTATAATGGTCTTTCTATCTGTCAACTAACATCATTAGTCCTCTGCCTACCCTGGTTACTTCATGATAAGGTACACCATTTATAAAGTATACTTTGTAGTTATTCAGTATTTTGGTATAAATTATCAGTGTAAATTTTACATTACATGGTCAAACTCGACTATTGCATATATAAATGACTTGCATGCCTTATCAACTGCTTTGCAATTCGCTCTTTGTATGTTTCCACCATGCACTGCAGACAGCTTTTAGCCTAGTTTCAACCTTTGATCGAATAGCATGCACTGGGACAGTCTCATCAACACATGGCCAGTATACGAGCAGTTTAAGAGAGCAGGAGCTCACATTCGCCCCCCCCCCCGGACCATCAATAAGTATTTTCTATTCTACTATGCAGGTAATCTATAAGATTCCTTTAATACTTTTTTCATATAGGGACCTGCTTGGCCATTCATATTTTTTTCAGGCACAGGGCACATAATGAGGGTTAGATGAACCTTTTACAAAGAATGTTTTTAAGACAGTTTTCCATTCGATAGAGTCTCACCAAAGGAGGAAATATATTTAACATATGATATTTATAATTATGCGGGGGTTAACAGCAAAAGTACATAAAATTCACTCTATTTTTCTTATAAACTAAAATCCCACAATAATGTTAATATCCTTGCTGAGTGTTGTAGAACCCCATATCTGTAGTCCCAATTCGCCTCTTTTAAGTTCTCATACCATGCCATATGATAACTGTCACATTATGAATCAGTACAGAAGAATAGCCTTTATTACTGAATTAAGATTCCCAATCCTGGCCATTTTTAACAGAGGCATGTCCCAGGAACCTGACTGTTTTCTATACTGTTCTCATTTTTTTTTTTTTTTGAAATTGAGATTTGTTAAAAACATCATAAATTATATGTCAATTAAAGATTGGACCTTCTGTTTTTATAAAATGTTACACTAATTATTTTCTCTTTAGGTAGGAACAATTTTTAGTAACTGGAACAGAAGTATGTTTTTGAAAAATAGAAAAGGTTTACAAAATATGTCCACATTGATTCATTTTTGTTTGTTTGTATCACTGCACCAGAAGATTGAAGACTACAGAAGGAAATGGTGTGAACACTTGAATCGCTTTCCTGATATCCGTCTACCCGTGGCTGCCTTGGGTTATCACCCTACTGGGAAGAGAGACGTCAGTAGACCGAGGAGATGGGTTCCGGAACAGGTCTAAGGCCTAGTTCTTGGAGTGGTGATGATGATGAATAAATGTTTTTTATTAATAATTTACACTATAAAAATTACTTTTTTACAAGATTAAGGCACAAAATGTAGCACAAGTGACTCTTATTTATAATAATCTGCTTCTGTCTGGCTAACATGATACCTAAGATTGTAACAGTACGTTATGTAACGAATTCTATTTTTAGCCAGTGAATCACACAAAAAGCATTTTGTTGACAAAGACGAAGTAAGTCAGAGTTTGGGAGCGGTTGGCAATAAGGCGCCGTGATGGTCAAGTGAAAAAAAACAAGTGACGTCAATCCAAAGGAGGGACAGGTGGAGGTGACCGGAATAAACTGGTTTCAAATGCGTATTTGAACTAAATCGTGGCGCAGAAACAAAAGCGATGCGCAGTCTGCAGCCAGCCACCTAACAGTACACATGTGTTTTATTAGTGCCCGCGAGCAGTTACGGTAGGCCTACCTAGTTTCTTATAAAAAAGTTTTGGAAAATGGTAATAAACGTGTGAATTCAATCTAAACGAAAATGTTAACATAAATTTGGACTTCTGGAACATTTTTTGTGATTTTTCATTGGGAAAGCAAATTACAACTGATGGCATAACCAGCATAACCATGTCAGAAGAGATAAGTAGAAAAAAATAAGGACTTAATCAGTTTCGCACAATTGTATAAAATTCTTTTTTTAAAATAAAATTACTTTTAAATAAAGAAAAAATATCAAATAGAATATGAGATCTCAATAGCGTGTGACAGCGAACAAAGGGTGTGATAAGCGCTAAAAAAGTACTGATTTGCAATTGAAGATTTTCTTTTTACTTATTTTTGTTTGGAATTATTTTTTTTTAACATTAAAAAAAGAGGTACAATGTGTTTTAGTAAAATGAAGTCAGATTTCTCATTATAATGTGTTAGTTTAGTTAATTACGCACTCTACCCGAAACCTATTCTCTGTGTCAGTAAGTTCGTCTAGACTGCCCTGGAATTTTTTCTATGAGGGAGTTTTTGTTTATTTATCAAAATTGTTTCAATGGGGAGAGTGAAAAGGTTTCCACATTTCCTCCAAAAAATGTGGTGGTGACCCTGGGACTTTGGGAATCTTCTGGCTGTTTGAAGGTAAGTCGAAAAGAGTAATAAGCGGGGCTTCTTCATTTCATTTCGTTTCTTCTTTTTAATTTTTTTTGAACAGTTACAAGATCGCCTAATAATTGATCCAATTTAGAATAAATTTCTCCTTTATTTACATTATTAGATCCAAATGTGAGATCCATTTTGTTTACTTCTGTTCAAGTAGTGACCAATAGATCATGGGGCCTGTTAATGATTATCCTACCAGCTGTAAAGTGCATGGTGGTATTTGTTGAAACATCCCGTTGTCTGATAGATAATGGGACTGTGTCCCAACCTGCTGGATGGAGTAAGACAACAAGGGTCTCAGACAACAAGCAAAACTGTCCGCGGCTGCCAGGGTTATGTGGACCAGTGCCTCAAATGACCCAAAGTGGATGGTGGTCGCCCATCTGCTCAATGTCACATGAAAAGTTATAAGGTAGAGCCAACTCGTCGGTATGACCACAAGGCAGTCGACTTCATTTGTCAGAGATCCACTGGTACAGGCGAGAGGGCAGAGTTAGTATACCTGAAAGGCTCAAATTTTAGGGAAGTTCACAGACAGGAATAGCAGATGATGTGCACATGCTTTACTGACCTGAATCGAAACCAGTAAACTGACAGACTAAATGTGGACAGGGATACTACCATGCCACCTAGTTGATAGTCTGGACAGCTATATAACACTTTGCCACCAACTGGGTTCTTATTTATAGCATCAACTCTTGGCCAGGTATCTTGGTGGCACTGTACGTTGACAAGGGACTATAAAAGCTAGTGCGACGATAAACAAGTGCCTGTATATGGGTGCAAACGTAATATAGATGTGTACATAGCTTTTTGTATAAAACGTCTTTATATATTTTAGTTTTCCTTTGCATGGCAATAGAGGTAAATTTTTGAATAGCCCTTATACTAGTTATGTTTAAAATAATAATAACAATGGACTTGTATGCGAAATTGGGTTTCAAAATAAATACCTCAAAAACTGAGTACCTTATAGTAGGTGGTGATTGTCAAGACCTAGAACTAGGAACAAAAGTGATAAAAAATATTAAAAACTTCAAGTATTTGAGTGTAACAATGACATCGGATGGTGACAGCAACCAAGAAATAAAAGTAAGAATATGACAAGCTAAGACAGCAACAAAACAATTAAAAAGTCTGCTTTGGAGTCCACGAATAACAAAAAAACAATAAAATCAGAATATATAAAACTATAGTCGAAAGTATACGCCTGTATGGAGCAGAACTGTGGGGAATTAATAAAAGAAATAAATCCAAAATAAGAACTATGGAGATGGATTACTGGCGGAGGTGCTGTAAACTAACAAGACTAGATAGAGTGAGAAATGTAGAGATAAGACAAGCAATGGGAATCGACCTTGACTTTATAGAAACAATAGAAGCAAGAAGACTGAATTGGTTCAGACACCTAAAAAGAATGTCGGATGAGAGATGCCCAAGGAAGGTATGGGAATGGACTCCACTCTCTAGAAGAAAAAAAGGAAGACCTAAACATTCATGGAAAATGGACGTTGAAGATGCAATGAATGCAAGAGGACTTACAGAACAGGACTGTTTAGACCCGCACCAGTGGAAGCTAGGATGGAAGAGGCAGCGCCAGCCATAATTAAATCGCAAAAAAATGAACTTTTCGTTCTTACCTGTCAGGAAATATCTCTGGGGGTCCACAATTGATTACACTGGATGAGTCCACACTGGCAGTGACAGTTAGGTTATGTCTGCCCAACTGCATGGCTTCCACAGTGACAGTGTGCGTCCATGAAGACTGGTCCTGTATGCAGGCAGCTGCAGTGTGTGGTGACGACGCATACAGACCCTCATCACTGCTCACGTAAAGTCTCACCTAAACAGTTTTGATACAATGAAATATATACAACCAGTATATGTATTTCTGATATGTGTATAAGATTAGGGTGAACAGTTCCAGTTCTCACACTGAGATGGTGCCATCTTGCAGACACAGAGTGAAAGTAGGTGAGATAGCAGAACATGTCCGCAATATGTTATACAAATATAAGGGTGTATGATAAAACTGTGCACTAGATGCATGCTATGTTTCCATACACCTGACCAAAAAACAATGTTAAAAGGATGTATCTCCTTCCAATGGTTATACAGCACTCTGTACAAATGCGCACAACTTCCAAGCCATCTGTTGCCATGCTCAGCATCAACAAAGTGTTGACAGGAGTGTTGGGAGGTGAAGTTTTGTGAGGTTGGTTGAATGGACTGAAGAGAACTAAGGGTGGGTCATTGAGCAGGGCTCAGGAGTTTTTTGAGTTTTCTTGGTGGTGGGCTTTCACCTGTACTAAGAGGATGCAGAGATGTTTGTGGCAGAGATGAGGATAAGGAGAGGTGGAGGCATGGTTGAATAGTCTGTGCATGAGGGAGCACACAAACCTGTCTAGTGAAAGGTCCTGCAACCCTCTCTCGACAGCATAATTGTGGACAAACCAGGGAGAGTTGGAGTTGTAACGGGGGATCCAATATTGGAATGTTTCTGCTCTGAGAAAGCATATATATTGAGAGTTTAGTGTGCACTGGCACTGACCCACAATGGGAAAGAAATGAAATAATTTGGCATTGATGCTGCAGGGACACTGGAGACACTTGGACACACGGGCTCTGAAGCTTAGCCACTGGTCAAGAGTAACGCCTACATACTTCACAGACCATGTGAGTATTCTGTATGAATAACATCTAAAATATTGTGTACAGCTGCTATCTATTAGATGAAATGTGAATTATGTAAGTCAGCAAATGTTTCGATTGTGTTACATGAAACAAATATACAGTGAGAAACATGTCAAATGATACAAAACTTCCTATTACAATATTATAGGGCTTTGCATTGTAGTATTTTGATACATTCACCCAAAGACATAAGAAATAATATATAATTTTTTAACCCTTCAGCAGTTTGCTAGAGTTACCAATTCTTCATCTAAACCACCTTTTTTGGTTGAAATATCAACATACTGCTGTTTTTGTTGTAACAGTAAAACTAAAAAAAATATCGGTATGGAGAACCATACATGACTTCCATGTTCTAAGATTTATATTTAAAATCATATTCGAAATGAAATATTTCCATAGAAACTACATCTTTCTACTTATTGCTTCCGCCTTAAACCACAGTACTGTGGTCACTAACGTTTTCGTTAATACCACCTCACATTTTCGCACTCGATTTTCACTGAGATGGAAGTCGATGGCACTGCCGAAAAGTCTGGTTTTGCAGAAAACATTGGACTACAGCTAAACAGCCAGGGAAGGAATTTTAACAAAGAACTACTTCTTTGTTGCCAATAACGTAGTACACATAAAAATTCTCCCCTCCCCCTTCAACTATAATTTTCATTTATAGAAAATTACCCCCCCCCCCGTTCGCCTAACCTCTTCATTTCTAGATATTTCATGTACGTTTCTACAGTGGATTATTATGAGCTTCTTATCAAGATACTTTATTTATCAAAATTAAGTACTTTACTCTTGTTAAAACATAAAACGTTGCAGGTAAACTACCCCTTTCTCTAAACCGATCTTCACCAAAATCAATAGACCTTCAGTCCTCTACAAAGCAGGGATGCATGCAAAAAAATATTTGATTCTGTTTCAATTTGCGGCAGTTATCGTTCATCATGAAAACATTTCCCTTGTTACAACATAACATGTTTCAGGTAAACTTCCCCTTTCCCTTTACTGATCTTCACCAAAATAAACGGGCCTTGAGTTCTCTACAATTTAGGAACGTATGCAAAAAATTATTAGATTTTCTTTGAATTTATGGCAGTTATCGTTCGTCATAGAAAAAATTACCCTTGTTAAAACATAAAAAGTTGCAGGTAAACTACCACTTTCTCTAAACCGATCTTCACCAAAATCAATAGACCTTCAGTCCTCTACAATTCAGGGCTGTATGCAAAACATTATTTGATTCTGTTTGAATTTGCGGCTCTTATTGTTTGCCATAGTAAATACCCTTGTTAAAATATAAAACGTTGCAGGTAAACTACCCCTTTCCCTTAACCGATCTTCAACAAAATCAACAGAACTTGAGTTCTGTATAACTCAAAAAGGTATGCAAAAGAGTAGTTGATTCGGTTTGAATTTATGGCAGTTATCGTTCGTCATAGAAAAAATTAACCCTTGTTAAAACATAAAATGTTGCACGTAAACTACTCTATTCCCTTAACTGATTTACACCAAAACCATTAGGTCTTGAAACTCTACAATTCAGGGCTGTATGCAAAACATTATTTGATTCTGTTTGAATTTGCGGCTGTTTTGTTTGCCATAGAAAAAAATTACCCTTGATAAGAAAAACGTTGCAAGTAAACTACCCCTTCCCGTTAACCGATCTTCACCAAAAACAATAGGTCTTGAGTACTCTACAAATCAGAGCTGTATGCAAAAAATTATTTGATTTTGTTTGAATTTGCGACTCTTATCGTTTGCCATAGAAAATACCCTTTTAAAACATAAAACGTTGCAGGTAAACTACCCCTTTCCCTTAACCGATCTTCATAAAAAACAATAGGTCTTGAGTACTCTACAAATCAGGGCTGTATGCAAAAACTTATTTTTTGAATACTTAATTTTTTGCATACAGCCCTGATTTGTAGAGTACTCAAGACTTATTGTTTTTGGTGAAGATCGGTTAAGGTAAAGGGGTAGTTTACCTGCAGCGTTTTTTTTAAATCAAGGGTAATTATTTACTATGGCAAACGATAACAGCCGCAAATTCAAACATAATCAAATACTGTTTTGCATACAGTCCTGAATTGTAGAGTTCTCAAGACCTGTTGTTTTTGGTGAAGATCGGTTAAGGGAAAGGGGTAGTTTACCTGCAACGTTTTTTGTTGTAACAAGGGTATTTTCTATGGCAAATGATAAAAGCCGCAAATGTAAACAGAATCAAATAATTTTTTGCATACAGCGCTGAATTGTAGAGTTCTCATGACATATTGTTTTTTGGTGAAGATCGGTTATAGGAAAGGGGTAGTTTACCTGCAACGTTGTATGTTTGAAAAGGTATTTTCTATGGCAAATGATAAGAGCTGCAAATTCAAACAGAATTAAATAATTTTTTGCATACAGCCCTCACATGTTGAGTACTCAAGACCTATTGATTTTTGTGAAGATCGGTTAAGGGGAAGGGGTAGTTTACCGGCAACGGTTTTTTTAAACCAAGGGTAATTTTTTTATGGCAAACGATAACAGCCGCAAATTCAGACAGAATCAACTACTCTTTTGCATGCAGCCCTGAATTATAGAGTTCTCAAGACCTGTTGGTTTTGGTGAAGATCGGTTAAGGGAAAGGGGTAGTTTACCTGCAACATTTTATATTTTAACAAGGGTATTTTTTATGGCAAACGATAAAAGCCGCAAATGTACACAGAATCAAATAATGTTTTGCATACAGCCCTCAATTGTAGAGTTCTCAGGACCTATTGTTTTTTGTGAAGATCGATTAATGGAAAGGGGTAGTTTACCTGCAACGTTTTATGTTATAAAAGGGTATTTTCTATGGCAAAAGATAAGAGTCACAAATTCAAACAAAATCAAATAATTTTTTGCATAAAGCTCTGATTTGTAGAGTACATACTCAAGATCTTTTGTTTTTGGTGAAGATCGGTTAACGGGAAGGGGTAGTTTACCTGCAACGTTTTTCTTATCAAGGGTAATTTTTTTCTATGGCAAACGATAGCCGCAAATTTAAACAGAATCAAATAATTTTTTGCATACAGCATTGATTTGTAGAGTACACAAGACCTATTGTTTTTGGTGAAGATCGGTTAAGGGAAAGGGGTAGTTTACCGGCAACATTTGTTTTTATCAAGGGTAATTTTTTCCTATGGCAAACGATAACAGCCGCAAATTCAAACAGAATCAACTAGTCTTTTCCATACCTTTTTTAATTATACCGAACTCAAGGTGTCTTGATTTTGTTGAAGATCGGTTAAGGGAATGGGGTAGTTTACCTGCAACCTTTTATGTTTCAGCAAGGGTAATGGTTTCTATGACGAACGATAACTGCCGTAAATTCAAACAGAATCAACTACTCTTTTGCATACCTTTTTGAGTTATACAGAACTCAAGGTCTGTTGATTTTGTTGAAGATCGGTTAAGGGAAAGGGGTAGTTTACCTGCAACGTTTTATATTTTAACAAGGGTATTTATTATGGCAAACGATAAGAGCCGCAAATTCAAACAGAATCAAATCATTTTTTGCATACAGCCCTGAAATGTAGAGTACTCAAGACCTATTGTTTTTGGTGAAGATCGGTTAAGGGAAAGGGGTAGTTTACCAGCAACGTTTTTTTATCAAGGGTAATATTTTTTCTATGACGAACGATAACTGCCGCAAATTGAAACAGAATCAAATATTTTTTTGCATGCATCCCTGCATTGTACAGGACTGAAGGTCTATTGATTTTGGTGAAGATCGGTTTAGAGAAACGAGTAGTTTACCTGCAACGTTTTATGTTTTAACAAGAGTAAATGAAGAGGTTAGGTGAATGGAGTGGGGGTAATTTTCTATAAATGAAAATTATAGTTGAAGGGGGAGGGGAGAATTTTGTATGTGTACTACGTTATCGGCAACAAAGAAGTAGTTCTTTGTTAAAATTCCTTCCCGGGCTGTTTAGCCGTAGTCCAATGTTTTCTGCAAAACCAGACTTTTCTGCAGTGCCATCGAGTTCCATCTCAGTGAAAATCGAGTGTGAAAACGTGAGGTGGTATACGTTAGTGACCACAGTACTGTGGTTTAAGGCTGAAGCAATAAGTAGAAAGAAGTAGTTTCTATGGAAATATTTCATTTCGAATATGATTTTAAATATAAATCTTAGAACTTGGAAGTCCTGTATGGTTCTCCATACTGATGTTTTTCTATGGCAAACGATAACAGCCGCAAATTCAAACAGAATCAAATGATGTTTTGCATACAGCCCTGTATTGTAGAGTTCTCAATACCTGTTGGTGTTGGTGAAGATCGGTTAAGGGAAAGGGGTAGTTTACCTGCAAAATTTTATGTTTTAACAAGGGTAATTTTTTATATGACGAACGATAACTGCCGTAAATTCAAACAGAATCAACTACGTTTTTGCATACCTTTTTTAACTAAAGAGAACTCAAGGTCTGTTGATTTTGTTGAAGATCGGTTAAGGGAAAGGGGTAGTTTATCAGCAACATTTTATGTTTTAAAAAGGGTAATTTTTTTTATGACGAACGATAACTGCCGAAAATTCAAAGAGAATCTAATAATTTTTTGCACACTTTCCTGAGTTGTAGAGAGCTCAAGGTCTGTTGATTTTGGTGAAGATTGGTTAAGGGAAAGGGGTAGTTTATCAGCAACATTTTATGTTTTAAAAAGGGTAATTTTTTTATGACGAAAGATAACTGCCGTAAATTAAAAGAGAATCAAATAATTTTTTGTATACTTTCCTGAATTGTAGAGAACTCAAGGCCTACCGGTACTGATTTTGGTGAAGATCGGTTAAGGGAAATGGGTAGTTTACCTGCAACATTTTATGTTGTAACAAGAGAAATGTTTCCATGACGAACGATAACTGCCGCACATTCAAACAGAATCAAATAATTTTTAGTTGAAGGTGGAGGGGAGAATTTTTTATGTATACTACGTTATCGGCAACAAAGAAGTAGTTTTTTGTTAAAATTGCTTCCCGGGCTGTTTAGTCGTAGTCCAATGTTTTCTGCAAAACCAGACTTTTCGGCAGTGGCATCGACTGCCATCATCAGTGAAAATCGAGTGCGAAAACGTGAGGTGGTATACGTTAGTGACCACAGTACTGTGGTTAATGCTGAAGCAATAAGTAGAAAGACGTAGTTTCTATGGAAATATTTCATTTCGAATATGATTTTAAATATAAATCTTAGAACATGGAAGTCATGTATGGTTCTCCATACCGATATTTTGCCATCACCATACTTCCATTTCCTTAAGGAACATGGAAGTAAAAGTAATTACGATAAACAATAAAGAAAAACTCTTTGATGAACAATTTAAAATGTGTACAGTAATCTAAAATATCAAATCACTGTAGGTCAGCATATCAGACAAATGATAACTGGTAATTTCAAAATCAAAAAAGAGCCTGCATATTTTATTAAATAAACTTTTACAAAACTGTGGAAAAAATGAACTTACACAGCCAAGAAAATAAACATCAACAGAAACACTCTCATAGGCAGATTTTATGGTGTAATATTTTGAGGACAGTTGATTGCACATAGAAAATATCGGTATGGAGAACCATACATGACTTCCATGTTCTAAGATTTATGTTTAAAATCATTTTCAAAATGAAATATTTCCATAGAAACTACTTCTTTCTTTAGTCTTAACCACAGTACTGTGGTCACTAATGTATACCACCTCACATTAGCGCACTTGATTTTCATGATTTTCAATGATGATGGGAGTCGATGTCACTGGCGAAACATCTGGTTTTGCAGAAAACATTGGACCACGGCCAAATAGCCCAGGAAGGAATTTTAACAACGAACTACTTCTTTGTTGCTGATAAAGTAGTACACATATAACAAATTACCCCCTCCCCCTTCATCTAACCTTTTCATTTATAGATATTTCATCAACCTTTTTACAGTGGATTATTATGACCTATTCAGGATACTTTAATTATCAAAATTAAGTACTTTACTCTTGTTAAAACATACAACATTGCAGGTAAACTACCCTTTCCCCTTAACCGATCTTCACCAAAATCAAGAGGCCTTGAGTCCTCTACAACTAGGCACATATGCAAAAAATTATTTGATTCTGTTTGAATTTGTGGCAGTTATCGTTTGCCATAGAAAAATTCTACACACAGACACTTTTCAGAAAATAACGTTTCTTCATGTTTTGAGGGTAGTACAATCAGAATCAGTCCTTATCTCGAACACAATTTTTTTTTTGCCATCACCATACTCCCATTTCCTTATGGAACATAGAAGTGAAAAGATTGAATGACTTTTTGTTATAGTGGAAGTATGACAGAACACAGCAACAAGGTATGGAACTACAATTGTTCAAATTCTTTTCGGAGTATTTTGTAGAAAACAAAATAAAATGTGTGTAATCAAAGTGAAATAATATTCTGAAAATATTAAAAAGAAAATTAACTGGTAGAATATTATGTCAGAAACATTTAAGTATGAGTGTGGCAAACCTGAGATGTCTAGCTGAACTCTTACTTTGCTTCAACTTGTCTTGGGTAAGGTCACTTACTTTAATCTATCCAAATACAACTATTTCATTAATGACTCAGAACACAAAGTTTTTTATGAGTAAAAACATAAAGTTTTACCTTATAACCTGAAATGGTTTTCACTTTTGAAAAGCTTCATCAGAGGTTGCCGCTGTTAGCGCTGTCCGTCCTGTTGTGGGCGACGGAATCGAATTTCGAAAGATCGATGTTGTGTGTGTGGGAATAATGATAAAGATATGTTCGAATAATGCGTGCGATTTGAATTGTGTCTGTTCGTTTAGGATGTCATTTCTATTTGTTTTCGTGGGTTTGTATATTTCCAATTGTTCTAGAGTGTCTAGTTTTCAGCCTTTTGTGTGTACGTGTAGAATGTCCATGTCATTGTCGATGTTTTTGTATGTGTGGTTTGCAAAGGTGGATTCTGTAGTGGCGTGGAGTGCCTTTGTGTGTTCAATGTATCTCTGATTGAAGCTACGTCTTGTCTGGCCTATGTAGAATTTGTTGCAATTTGAGCAATTTAGTTTGTAAACACCAGGTAGATCGAATTTGTTTTGTGCTTTGTGTGTGTGTTTTGATAGTGTGTGTTCTGTTTTGTTAGTAGTTTTGTAAGCGATTCTGTATCCTGATTTTTTGAATTTGTGGGCTATTTTCTCAGTTTGTTTGTTGATGTATGTTAGTGTTATGAATTTGTTGTTTTCTGTCTTTGTCTGTTGTTTGTTTTGTGTAGGTGTTTATTGACTATTGTTCTGTCGTATCCGTTAGATTCTGCTAGATATTTTATTGTGTTTAGTTCGTCTTTGTAGTCTTTTTCATCTAGGGGGATGTTGTTAAGTCTGTGTATCATGGTTCAGAAGGCAGCTAGTTTGTGTTGTATTGGGTGATTGGAGGAGTTGTGTATTAGTGTGTCAGATGTAGTCGGTTTTCTGCATATACTGAATTTGTGCCTGTGTTCAAGTTTTGTGATGGAGAGGTCTAAGAAGTTTATGGTATTGTTGTGTTCGTATTCGGCAGTAAAGGTTATGTTTTTATGTATTTTGTTTATGTGCATTAGTAACTGTTCACATTGTCTTTTGTTTCCCCTGTATAGTATTAGAATGTCATCAACGTATCTGTGCCAATATAGTATTTTATGTGAGTGTCTTGTCATTGTTTGTGAGTATTTTTGTTTTTTCTAAGTGTTGGAGGAAGACTTCTGCTAGAATGCTGGATATGGGGGAGCCCATGGGTAGACCATCATTCTGTGTGTAATATTTATTGTTATAAGTAAAGTAGTTTTGTTTTGTGATAATGTTCAGAGTTTCTATTATTTCGTTGATAAGTTCATCTGGTGTGTTGTTCTATTTGAGTTTGTTTTGTAGGACGGTGCTTGTTTCAGAGATGGGGATGTTTGTGTACAGGTTTTTAATGTCAAAGGAGGCTAATGTGGCATTATGGGGGATGCATATGTCTTTTATTTTTGTTACTAGTTCTGTGTTGTTTTTTACTGCAATGTTGTTGTCTAGTTGTGTGTGTTGTTGGCCCCTCTAGTTGTGTTAATCTATCCTGTTGGCCCCTCTTAGCCAAATCCTTGTTTTTTTTTTTACCCCGATGCTATTATAATATTCAAGGGCTAAGGGTCTTTATTTTCCTCTCCTGTTCTTGATCTTAAAATAGTTAATGTCTTGAATGTATAACAGGAAATCTCCCAATAGTGAAGAAGGCAGAAAAGCCTTGGAGGTGGGTCTCCAAATGACTCCCAGAGCACGTCCAGATGCTCCAAGGTGGCAGCCTCACCACTGGTCTCACCTTGCGCAGCACTCAAAATGTGGCTGGGGGAATTACACGTTTCTGGCCAAGTTTCAACCAGATCAGATAAAGCTGGATCAGATTTAAGCCTAGGATCAGATGAGGTTTTTAAGACTGGCCAAAGGATACTCATGCTTAGATACTCTTCGCCATGCGGATATACAAAGTGAATGAAGGTGCCATCATTGTTAAAAAAAATTGGTGAATATAAGACTAGATGGAGGAACATGTTCTTTGCATGGAAAAAGACTATACCAAAGGCCACATATTTTTATACTCCGCTGGGTAGTTGAAATTTACAAATGCCCAGAAAACGATGGTCTGATTTTTAATTCAACTTAAAATCAACAACTTAACAATCAAGATTTTAAATTCGCAATGTGTGATAAGGCTTCTGAAACTGGAACAAGGAAGCGAGGAAGAAGAGGGGTAGGCGAAGGAGGAGGGGAAAAGAGAGGAGGAGAAGAAGGCCATTAAGGACTTATACTTACTGGTAGACTGTGATATTTGTAATTATATACGGATATCTTAATATGAACTTTCTCTCGTCTACGGACCGCGTATGGTGTGTCCATCTGTAGGAAGAATGGCAGCCAAGTGGTCAACATTGCGGTGGAGCCGATTCCAAAGCCTTCCTTGTCTGACGTGCACATCACACTTGTGTCCCACGACGTCAGGCTGTGTGGTGTTGTCATGTTTAGGATGACTTCACCTTGCCTCCTGGAACAATAATAACATTGACACCAAATAACTGGCCACACTATCTGGCCAAAATAACTAATCCAACATATGTTGACAACAACCAGTCCAATACTTCACTTCTAATATGTAAAATATGAAACATACGCTTTAACACTTTCAACACCATGCCTGTAAGTATATTGGCAGTGGTAAATGCCGGAGCGGACCATGCCCGTATACCATACGGGTGTTTGGTTTTTGTGTGTTTAAATGTATTTACCCCAGACACTGCCCATGAAAAGTCTTAGCATAAGGCTAATTCATTCATTATGTAGCCTGCTGTCACAATTTAGGTTGATATTTTATCAGTATGTATCTCTCTTGAACCAGTGGAGTAATCAGTGTTCAGGTTCAACTGTTGCTTGCGTTAGATGTGTGGAAGATTTCTAACATAAGCAACATGTCAAATACACGTGATTTTTGTACTCAGTGAATACTGTATGAGGAAAACTCCAATTAATCAGATTCCAAAATATGGATGATATAGATAAGAATGTATCTACAAATTTGATGAATCTTCTGATGATGAAACTGAAATATAATTTCAAACTCATAATATAAATGGGTTATGTTATTGTCATATATGTTTTTTTGTCCTGTAGTAGTTGTATTGTTTTTTCTTGTGTGGAGATAAGAATCATATATAGAACCAGTGATGCAAAGAGGAGGAAATAGTGCAAGTGAGTTGAAACTGATTGGACTGATAACGATATCCAACCACATCGGCCTATGTTTGAACAAGGAAAATTGTGCCAGTTGACAAAAACTGTTCAGAATTTGACTGCTTTTCATTATTTATTAATTGATATGCATTAAATTAGCTATTAGAGTGTAAACATCATCACCACTCAAAGTTTAAATACCGGTAAGCAATATTAGAAAACAATTTTTTTTTAAATTAAAAAAAACGTTTAAGACTAATTTGTTAAAATTATAAACATGAGATCAGTATACTAAGAATATACACAAAATATGTGTAGAAAGTGGTTAACGTTGCTATAATTTAAGTATTATTTTGTTGAAGCAAAATTTTTTACAATTTCTTGAAATATTGCTAAAAATTGTGGTTCAGCAGGGAATGAAGAAAAAACAGTGCTCTTGAAAGTGTTAAACATACGGATGTCTAATAATCAAACACAAAGAAAAGTCAGTAAATAGGTCATAAACTAATATGGGGTAGTTGGAAATAACAGCAAGTAATTTCTAATGGTGTCACTAGGTGGCAATACTATGTATGATTGAACACATGAAGAAAGTTCCAGTTATGTAAGACGAACACCTCAAGATTGGCGGAACATGCTTGAAACAAACTGCATAGGATACAGTGGGATGCCATGTCCATAGTAGGTAGAGTCTAAGGATGGATAATGTAAATTCAAGGAAGCGTCTTTTATCATAATTAATTATTAACTGCTTGATCCAAGCAAGCAAGGAGATTCCTCAAATTTGGACATTTGGTTTAATACTTCGATCAATGTGATGAAAGGATGAAACAAAGGGGACGTGCGTTAGTAGGTCAGAAATTTCCACTAGGCCATTGGAAATGTCTATGTGCATTTGGAATTCTCATTTTAATGTTGTAGGAGTGAGAAGTAGGGGGTGAGGGGTGTGGTCTTTAGCAGGTAGGAGGGGTACAAATATGAAAGAAGACAGCTGTTCAGCCGTTGTTATGTCTAATATTATTTTAAATGTCATCACTACTTTTTTCACAGCACTTAATAATTATTATTTAATGGTACTTTCACTTGTGAAACTTACTTTGTTGATATTCCCTCAAACGCCATTTCGGAGTTGTATGTTAAAACTGTGGGACAATTCAGAATCCCGTGCCAACCCCCTTCCATCTCCACACCCCCACACACAACCAGTCACCTAAAACACCGTTACAAATTACCGAGTACTTGACACACTCCGTATTCAAACCTCACTGAAGAAGGAGAATACAACTCCGAAACGGCGTTTGAGGGAATATCAACAAAGTAAGTTTCACAAGTGAAAGTACCATTAAATAATAATTATCATTGTTATGTCTTTCAACAGGGTCTTTCAATCGCCACTCATAGCTTCTAAGGAAGATTCCAGATTCTACGGACCGAAATGTCAAGTGAAAATATATTATGACAGAGGGAATCCGAGTAAATGGTTTATCTGATAAGAATCCATTGTAACAATAAAAAATTAAGCCGAAATATCTAAAATAAATATAACCACTACCAGGACTTACCTGCACGCAATTACAACACTTACCTGTTATTGAAATTTTACCAGAAAACCAAGGTCGCCACGATTATTTTTTATATAGGATAAAATATCGAAAACCTTTACACTACACCTTAAATAAAAAGGACAATTTAGCAATCTGACCCCACCCAATTAATAATTCAGAAGATTCCGGAACGTCTAGACGAATTTTTTCAACACAGAAATAAGACAGTGGTAATGACGAAATAACTTAGACTAACACATGGTTATTAAATGAATACTTTACTTACTCTCATAAAGACGTAAATTCCTTATACACAACACAAAAGAATACGGTAACACATTAATTACTGGTTACATCGACCTTACCTTACATACTATGTATTACAAAAGAAAGTAGCCCAGCTTTGCACACACACACTATCACGCCAATTAAACCCCTTTTAAATATTATAGTCAATATAGAAAATAGTTAGCCTTTATACATTTCTGTTTCGTTACATTCACTAACTGTCCTGATGCCGACCGAACACGTGTTTTAATGTCCGATTTCACTCTTGGCTTTTCGCACTTTCGCTACACTAGTTTATTATGTCGTTGATTTCACGAGTCCCGGTCGGTATTAACGATATTGTTGTTTCACATCACATCGTATAAAACAACACCGACCGGGACGCCGACAGAGTTGTAAGCGTCTCTAACTGGGTGCGGCTCTAGCTGACTATATGGCGTCTCTGCTTAAAGTCGACTGTTCCGTCACGGTGAACGTAACAGGTACATGTACCTGTTCCTGGAGGGAAACTGGTTCTCTACTGCCATGATGTTTTCGTCGCTCCGGCCTCATTTGTTGGGAAGTAACCACTTTATATATGGATTAAAGCTGATATGTGTGTATGTCCAGAGGCCGATATTGGACTTGGTTCCGCTGATGTCACCCACAGTAGGCGGAGTTTAATGCGACTTCCGGGAGGTCTTAGAGAAGACGATGAATATTTTTACGCTCTGGCTATCTTGAGTTTTTTGTTAGAGCGTCCTTTGAGCGCGTGCAGGTGTAGTTGCGCTTGAGCGTTGACACACATTTACAGAGTTCTTAGAATTTTGGTGGAGGTGCAAATGCTCTGCCGCATTCCTCAACAACAACTGCGCCTTGTTGCTTTGTTTCACTGACTATTATACGTATTCACTGCACAATAATACAGTCATTTCGTCATATTTTATAAGGCTCCCGACCGAAAATGAAATGAATAAAAATATATAAATGTCCCATACTGTGGAAAATAAAAACACCCAAAAATGACCCGCTACACCATGTAGTGGTAATATGGATAACATGGCAACATTTTTTAGCCTTTTTTTACCAAAAGGCTAAAAAAACTCAAGCAAAATCAGTCAAGATAAAAAATCATCTGCCACAATTTTGTGGGACCAAAAAAGTGTCTTTTGTGGATTTTATGGAGACAGGAATAACAATCAGAACAGAGATGTACTATTGTGAATGTTTTCAAAGTTCAGATCTGGTGATGTGGGTTACTGACATTGGGAATTGTTTTCATTTAGGAAAATGAAAGCTCCACACTACAGTGGATGCTGATGTTCAGATGATCCAAAAATTCAGATGACAACATTTGATCACCCTATTTAGAGCAAGCCCTCACACACCTAGTGACTTTCACATCTTTCCTCGCCTTAAGAAATGGCTTGGATCTCAATGCTTCAAGGACAATGGATTTTTATGTAGAGGGTATAAAAAAAAGGATGTTCCTTGATACAAAAAGTTTTTAGAAAACAATGATGATAACTGTATAAAAGTAAAGTGGGTGTCTACATATACTGAAACATTTAAAAACTCAGTTTGTAAATTGTCAGTTACAAACAAGGATGTTTGTGGGGGCGGAGAAGCCCCTACTGAGTCAACAGCTGCATACTTGGACTAAGTTAGATAGCCTACTGTGACTAGGCAGAGAATGCTCATGAGCTAAGGTGAAAGCAACACCCTATGGGAAGAACAGCCTGAAATCAAAGTTCCTAGTCTTCCAGGCTAGGGATTGGTCTATGGGCTAACAACCCATTCCTGTCAAACATATTATTGTTACAGAACCTACAAGAGGGAGGAGATTGGAGGAATGTCATGAAGGAGGCTATGTCCACCAAGAGCTCACCAACACTTGATGATGATGATGATGATGATTAAATTAAAAAATACCAAAAGGATTTGAAATCAAAACAAAAGCAAAAATTATATTTTAATTACCCTATGTGTACCATTTCCCATATCCATGCTTCTGGGAAGAAATATCTTTCCAAGTGTTTGTTCAGCCGCTGAATGGTTGTCTCATCAATGCTTCCAGTATTTGGCGTCACCACCTGTATATTTTCCAGTTCTATAAACATAAAAATAAAAAATGTGTTTAACAATTTGAGTGCAAGATGTTTCAGCACTACTGAAGGCTGAAAATTAATACATACAAGCTTTTGATGAAGTTCTCACTACTAACAGCTCTTAATTTACACATTTTTCTACAAAATCTCTAAAGTAAATAATTTAGTATCATGAAACTATGTGCAGGACTTGCATACATACAAAGAGGATTAATTCCATGGTAAGGCATATGTTTATTTAAAGACGACCTTCCCTGTTCTGTTTATTGATAGTGTTTCTGAAGAACGCAGATTGGGTCTTCAATTTTATTCTTCATTCTGAGCCAGTCTTCTATTCTTAGTCTCCTCAACCCAGATGTTAGTGGGCTTGCAATTCCTTCCCTTCTGTAGACAGTCTCGTAACCACATTCTTCCTCCTTTGATCTCATCGATATACTCCTGTGTAGGCCTTCCCTTCCCACTACATTCCTTGATCATTCTCTCGGCAAGTGTGGTGAACCAGTTTGAATGGAATAACAGGTGACCAATCACACTGCTTCTCCTTTCCGCAATGGTTCCAATCATCCAATCAATTACCTTCTTTCAATCACTCCCTTCAAAATATCGTCATTAGGCACTCTTTCCGTCCATAGTAATCTTAAGGCCGTCCTCCAGCACTGTATCTCAAAAGCTTTAAGGTAGTTTCTCTCCAATTTCCTCAGAGTCCAGGTCTCTGAGCCGTATGTGCATATAGTTCTCTTTATGAGCCATTATTACCATCATTACGGTGAATAATGAAACTTTTTCTTCCTGGTTTCCAGGGACATGTTTCTGGATGCTAGAAGAGATCTTTTCCTGACAAATCCTCTATTTGCTTGTGCAATTCTACTTATTATATCAATGGTGGATCTCCCATCTGATGTAATGCAGCTCCAAATATATTAAAGGAGTCAACTTACGGTAGTTTCCTATCATCCAGAAATACACGCCTACACTCCCGAGCCAGTATACACATCTAAAAGTGTTTAAAGACTTGAAACACAATATGTATGTGATGTTAGCCACAAGTTCGAAGACTGTAAAAAGTAACTTTTTTAAAATGTTAATTCTTAATTTATGTTGTTCCCATCAAAGGCTATTCTGTCTTGTATACACCACACATATATCTCTTAGCGTTAACATGTTCAGCACCTCTTGTGGTTCATTTTGGATCTCTTTGATAAAAAAAATGCCGTTCTTTCATTCAGTGTTACAAAAGAAGTTGGAGGAAAAAAACAAAGTTTTAGTCAGAGAAAAGGTAGAAGTTGTAAAGCGTAAGTGGACTTATCTTCAAGCTCAAATTCATGTCGCACACAGATGTATGCAGATTTTCATTGCATGGGGAGGTTCAGCAAAAAGTAAAAGGCTTATATATTATGGTTACTGTCTCATAAAAACATTACCGTAGACACACAGAGTTATTATTCTATAATATAAATAATATTTAGACCCAACTTAAAAGTGTAAATGTCTGTTCCTCCAAACAAATTTATATTTGCATGCATAAAAGAATTTAAAAATACAGGTTTTAGCTGAGTGGAAAATTTTTTGGACAGCTGTCCAGAAAGTAAATAACATTTGACCTACGAGGAGAATGCAGGTCTCCCACCACCACCACCACTCCCATTGTGCTATTGAGTTTTCCCTGTACTAGTTCACTCACAGCCAAGCAGTGAGCTATAGTGGCTGTTTGTCTCTATTTTTTGATGCCTTTATAATATGTGGCAAAATTAAAAAACCTGCAAAGAGTACGGTACGTGGTGAGAGGAACTTTCTGAATGCAAAAAAAAACATATGTCTCATCGAAATTCACAGACAAATAACAGGAGTGTATGGTGATAATGTTATGAACAAAGCATCTGTACAAAAATGGTGTACCATGTTTAATGGAGAAAGGTCAAATGTTCACAATAAAGAACGTTCTGGTCAACCCTCTTGCCACCGAAGCACGCAAGGTAAAAAAAAATTGGATGAAAAAATGAATGAGGACAGACGTTTCACCTTGGACAGTTTGCACTTTTCTTTCCTTGAAATTTCAAGAGACCTCCTTCATGAAACTGTCATGAATCATCTTGGGTACAACAAAATGTGTCCCAGATAGGTGTCTTGGATTCTGTCTGATGAACAGAAAACCAAGAAAAACAGAATATCTTCACTTTTCGCACTCAATACTACAAAAAAGATGGAGACATATGTTTTGACCACATCCTGACTGGTGATGAGACATGGTTCTTGCACATAACTGCAGAAACCAAGTGCCAATGCAATGGCATCATTTCCAATCTCCATAAACCAAGGAAAAAATAAGCAAACCAAGAGTCAGCACATAGAAAGTGATGGCAACCGTATTTTGGAACCAAAAAAGGGTGTCTTTTTGATCTATTTTATGCCAAGAGGAGAGACAATAAACTCAGAAGCCTACTGTCAGATGCTCTGCCAGCTCTAAAGAGCCATACAGAATGCTTGTTGTGCAATGGAATTGTTTTGATTCATGACTAATCCTGTCCACACCAGGCTGCAACAACGTGAAGACTGCTTCAACATTTTAGTTGGGAAGTTTTCCAGAATCTCCCATGTGGCCTTGACTTAGTACCTCATGACTTTCATCAGTTTCCTAAGTCAAAAAACGTGTTTTAGATGGCTGTTATTTTGAAAACGATGATGAGCTGAAAGTAGTTGTCACTGATTGGTTCAACATCTTTGTTGCAACAGAGTATAATGAAGGAATAGAAAATGTTCTACCATGATAAGTTTTTGAATTTGTGTGGAGCCTATGGAGAACAGTAGCATAAGTCTTCCTTTAACATCAAACAAATTTTGTTTAATTAATACTTCTTTCAAATTTTTATAATAAAACATATAAAGAATTATGATACTGATGTTAAGTTAGGTAAGTTCCAGACGATCTGTGGGATAATCAATCATATTTTTAGAAACAAGGTACGTCAAGATACAAAATTAAAGTTTTACAAAGTTATGACGGCCCCTGTGCTGTCCTATGGGTGTGAATTACAGACAGCAACCAAAAAACAACACAGTAAAATAAAGGCCTCGGAAGTGGTGTTCTTAAAAGGAGTTAAAAAGTTTTCGAATCTTGACCATATAAAGAATGAGGCCATAAAAGAAGAATCACAAGTTTTTAACTTGAATGAAAGACTAAAAGGTTATAAACAATAGTGGAAAGAACACTTAGAAAGATTGTCAGATTCAAGACTGCCCAAACAAGTATGGAAATATAAACCTATGTAACTACTGGCTTTTTATCGTTTAATTAGTTACCATAAAAATTGTACTTTTGTATGTACTAGTAAATGACTATCACTTTTTCAACCGGATGCCATGTTGTACAATTTGACAACATTACACAAATTTACGTTTCGGGCCAGGGTTCGTGCAACACGAACCATGTTTGTGAAATAGCCTACCTGAAATAAAACGTACACAAAATATCATATATAAATTACTTTTATTAGTATGTAACTTGAATATTAATACATATTGAAAAATGACTCGAACCCACATATTACGCCACGGGCATTTGCAAAACAATTTTACCCTCCAAAATCATGACATGTATTTATGAAATATGTAAATATTACGTATTATATAAAGATTATATAGTAATAGATTGAACATATCATAATCTTTGTCGCACAACCCAGCATTAAAAAGATTATGCTTATGTCACTCTCTCTCTCTCTCTCTCTCTCACACAATGGTACAATTTCTTTCTATTTTATTTTAATGAGCTCATTCTTTTGAAATTTTAATATTGAGTGAATTGAATTTTATTTTGGTCATTATGTTTTACTTGAAATTAAATAGGATGTTGGAACGTTCTCACCAAAATTGTAGCGGTTGTTCGTTCGGTAAAACTACGCACACCGCGAGTTTACCGTTTACGTTACCGGTCACATCTTGTAGTTGTAGATTTACAGCCCTGTTTCTAAATAGTTAATTAACCACTTTTAGTGGTGGGAAAGTAAAAATTCACTTTCCCTGAACGGGTTGCCGGCCGGCTGCGATCACGTTCCCTGATGAAATGACACAGAGTCTTTGTTCCATATTTCCGAGGTGGGGTGAATCTACGTCACTCGGCTATTGTTTGGTTGTTGACAGCATCGCGTTGTTTACGGAAACAAATTCCTGGCTGCTGACGTCATCAAGGATCGTCGCTTTTATCTCAATAAATGACATACAGTTTTTTGGTAGGCTTCACGTTTTTTGCTATGAAACAGTCAGAATCCTGGCAAATATTTATATAGTCCACTCACGGTATATTTATAAATGTTTATTTAAGGTTTATTTAATTTTGACCAAATTACTACAAATGAAGGAATACAACATTTATGGTTTTTTATACCATATTTAGGTTGATTAAAAATTGTACCATAATTGTACCATTACACCTATAGGACGCAGGTGTGTGGGTAACCCCAGGAAGAGATGGCTGAAGGATCTTTGAAGGTGTAACAGGCAGCACTTTGCCTGTGCCATGATGTGAAGATGATGATGATGCTGATGATAAAACATTCTTTATTTTCTGGATGGTCCTCATATAATTGGTTAACAGAAATCATTTAAATTATCTGTAGCCTACTGTTGGGTGGATAGAAATTTTTTATTCGTGATCTCAACGATCAGATTTCTCTTATTCCTCTGCAAAAGACGAGGAAATACCTAAAGATGAAAAGGAAAGTTTGTGGAATACTTGTTACATTTATATGAAAATGCTGAGGTAGAGTATTACGCAGCGATTACATAGACACAGAAATGCAAAATAATATCCCCCACACACATACACACATTAAACAAATTATAAATACCTGATGGTGAGGCTGAACGCTCAAATGATGAATATTCTGAAACCAAAGATAATAAACACTAATTAATAGAAATTTATTGTTGAATCAAACTCTTGTTCTTATTCAAAATTTATGTTAATACAGTTTTATAAAATGGTCTTTCTAAGCTTGTAATTCTGTTCAATTAGACTTAAATATTTTGTTTAATAATTTATCTGGGGAGTTAACAAAATTTATATTGCTACCTTGGAGCAGAACTAGCCTATATCCAACTTAAGAGATTTTTGTTTTAATAAGCATTACATTCTGTCACTGTGTATCTACTGAGTGCAGAAGTACTGCAAGTCCAATCTTAAAAGTAACAATTTATTTTATATAGAAGTGAATTAGCCGTTGTCCATCATCATGGATTAAGTTCGTGCAGAAAAAACTACATCCACTTAAGTAAAAAAAAAAATAATCTTAAAATTTATTTATATAATGACTAAGATTAGTATAAGACTATTGCAAATGAAGTATAAAATGTTTTTTGGAAAAACTATAGATTTTCAAATTGCCTTCTTGAAAAGTTGTGTTTTTGCATATAGGCTAGTTCTGCTTCAAGGTAGCGATATGGTTTTTCCTAATTGTTTATTAACTTATGGGTTTGTTAACTGGCAAATAAATTCATTTTAAATTATAACTCTAAAATTTTTGTCAAGCCAAGTTAAAAATCTTGTCCAACAGTTGTATTGTTATTTTCAATTACATTACAACTGATCTTAACTTCTCCTTGCAAACAAAAATTATAATTATTAGTTAAATAATGAATCATTTCTTCTTTACTAAAAATTCCAGCAAAATTTGTGTTATGTCCAAATATAGTAAGAAATAATGTCCCTTTTACGTAGCTCTAACAATTCTCACTGTTTGTTTAGTAATGCATTTAATTTTACAACTTCAAGTTCAATCTTATATGGTTTAACAACTGGATTTTACATTTTTTTTTAATAATAATCTTTACTTCATTTATAATTTGTCGATCACAATTTAGTGTTTTTATTTAGAATTAATAAATAAGGATTTCCTGCTTTAACACCATGTCTTCCAAAATTAAAAGTACAAAAATCTAGATCTAAGAAAACTATTAAAAGATCAATAACATTTTTTGTTACTATAAATTTTACATTTTAAATTTTGCTTTACAATCTATAAAATCTGTTATTTTAACAATCATTATATTATCACAAAATGGTTCTGTAACTGCTGTAAATTCATTTGATTTTTGTACTCCATTTATGTAATTAATACCTCCAACAGTTTTAATGAAATTATTATTTTAATCTAAATTTTCTGCGTGTCACCATAAGTCAAATCTTTCATTGGTTGGTTTAATTTTGTTTCCTACTAATTCCATAATTGAATGTTTAGTAGCTGTAATTTGTTTTTTAACTTTTATTTAATAAGAAAAAAATTATTAAAACATTTTTAAAGTCTGATGAAAAATAGACAACAAATTTAAATATCGGCATGGAGAATCATACATGACTTCCATGTTCTAAGATTTATATTTAAACTCATTTACTTGAATTCAGTTTGATAATTTCTTAAAAAATCCCCCCACCCTCAAACTATTTTCACTATTTGTAGATATTTTTGTTATTATGGTGTAGTCCTTTAGTATAATGTTATTTTGGGGCCACTTTATCTATAAAATTATGTACTTTATTCTTCCCTAGATAATTAGTCTTTAGGTACAGATAATCATCCCTCCTCCTCAACCGATCCCCACCATCAATGATACTTACATTTTCATAGAGTAATATTAGTTTCATCATGTATAATTGCTAAGGTATCTTATCCTTCAAAATTAAATGCTCGTACTTTACTTGATATCACCAAAGTAATTTCAAAAAATCATCCCCTCCTCCTTCAACTACCATCAGCATTTATAGATATCTTATTTACCATTTTATATGACTTTATTTTTGGGGCACTTATTTATCAAAATTAAGTACTTTACTCTTGTTAAAACACAAAACTACCCCCCCCTTAACAGAAAATCCTACTTTTGATAGTTACACTTTTTTTGAGTAATAGTTTCATTACCTATATGAAATTACTAAGATACTTAAAACCTTCAAAATGAAGTAGTTTATTTGACATCAGAAAGGTAATTTTCAAAAAATCACCCCCTCCCCTTCAACTACCCTTTTCATTTATAGATATTTCATCTACCTTTCTACAGTGGATTATTATGACCTTATTTACAGGACACTTTATTTATCAAAATTAAGTACCTACTTTCCTCTTGTTAAAACATAAAAAGTTGCAGGCAAACTACCCCTCCCCCTTATCCAATCTTTACCAAAATCAATAGTTCTTGATTCCTCTACAACTTGGGCACATGTGCGAGAAATTATTTGATTCTGTTTGAATTTGCAGCAGTTATCGTTTGCCATAGAAAAAAAATCACACACACACACACACACACACACACACACACACACACACACACACACACACACACACACACACACACACACACACACACACACACACACACACACACACACACACACACACACACACACACATTTTATATGACTTTTATTCACATTTTGAGGTAGTACAATCAGAATCAGCCCTTATATCGTACACGATTTTTTGCGCGATCACCATACTTTCATTTCCTTATGGAACATGGAAGTAAAAACAGAAAAGTTGTTGAAACTAGTTATTTGAAAGCACACCGAGGTGCAAATCGTATCTATACAATGACTGTCTTTTGATCTACTGAAAATATAAAAACAATGTATATTGTTTTTTTCTCTTTATATGTCAAACATTTCTTACTTGTTTTATTATCCATTTATATACAAAAAATAAATTATTTGTAATTTTCATGTGCAATGTGCAAATATTTCAACAATTTCATATATTTTTTTTAAGTTTTGGGTCAACATTTTATGCAGGATTGAAACTACATGCTGGTACTGGCATAATATAATTATTAATATGATAGAGGACTTCTTTTGCTTTTACAGTTAGTCATGATTTTGGATAAATAAGGAAACAGACAGACAGACAAACACACAATTAATAACTTACTATCATAACTGTCATCACATGGCCGAGTTTCCAGCACAAGGTTGCTCAACACTCTAACGCCACCATCCTGCAGGCAGAAACAGTTAATGAACATCCTAATGTAATTATAACTATCGCCGTTAAAGTAATGAGTAACAACCTATATTATATAAATCTTCACGCATAATAGTTGTTTGTTGTATTGACAATTCAATATTCAAGCAATGTCGCAATGCAACTTACATCAAATGCAGTAATGGCATCCACATACATTGAACTGTCAGCAGGTGGCAACATTATGTAACGCTTGCGTCGTCTGTTTAGATCATAACTAGGCGGCTCATCTTCCACTTGAATCTCACGTTCTGGAAACCATTTCATAACATAAGGTTATGAAAAAAATAATAACACCACATGTACTACAAAAAGTGATTTTTAACAAATTTACAAGGGCGACTCAAAAATAACTGGAATCGTTGAATAGCAGGCTTGCCAGTTATATTTTTTCCATTTCCACGGCTAGGTGCATGTTTCCGGGATCTTATTGCATCAGTCTGCTGGCTGGGTATTGGCGAGTGAGGTTGTGTTGTTATATGGGGAATTTTTTTTCTAGCTCATACAGTTAGTTTATTGATTTTTTGTGATGGCCAAATTAAAGGAACAACGTGCATCTGTGTAGTTCTGTTTTCTGTTAGGGAAACTGGCAGCGGAGACAGTCATTATGCTTAAAACAGTTTACAAGGAAGATGTTATAGGAAAAACACAAGAGTACGAATGGTTTTCTAGTTTGAAAAATGGTGAAATGTCATTTGAAGACCTGCCTTGTTCTGGACAACCCTCAACAAGCAAAATGGAAGAAAACATTGAAAGAATTCGTGAATTATCATGGAAGATCAGCACAGAACACTTGATGAACTTGCTGATTTGACTGGAATGTCCTGGAGTTCCTGTCAACACATTTTAAACGAATAATTAAAAATGCATCAAGTTGCATCAAAATTTGTGCCTTGCATGCTCACTCATGACCAAAAACAGTCTCAATTGAATGTGTGCCGCAAATTGAAAGAACAGTTAGAAAATGACCCTGATCTTTTTTCAAAAATAATTACTGGTGATGAAAGCTGGTGCTATGGATACAATCCAGAGACCAAACAGCAGTCAAGCCAGTGGAAGAACCCGTCTTCCCCACGTCCCAAAAAGGTAAAACAAGTGAAGTCAAATGTGAAGACGATGTTTTTTTTTATGCTAATAGAATTATACAAGCAGAATTTCTTCCCCTGCGTCAAACTGTTAACCAGGAATTCTACCTGTCGGTACTGAAACATTTACGTGATGTAGTGAGACGAACATGCCGTGAGTTGTGGCGGAGTAAGTAGTGGGGGGTGTTCCACCATGACAATGCACCTGCCCACACAACCTTGAGTGTGCGATGTTTCCTGATAAAAAATGGCATAACCACGCTTCCCCATTCCTCTTGTTTTTGAGACCTTGCTCCGTGCGACTTTACTTCTTTTTGTTTCCTAGCATGAAAACAGAGCTTAAAGGAAAATGATGTGGAAGAAGTAAAGAAACAAATGACGGCATAACTAAAAGGCATTACTTTGGAAGAGTTCCAGGACTACTTTGAGAAGTGTAAAAAATGTCTAGACAAGTGTTTAGGTTCAAATGGGGACTACTTTGAAGGGGATAAGTTTGTTAACTTGTAAAGCTAAATAAAACAGTTTCACATTTTCAGTTTATATTTGAAAATTCTGGTTATTTTTGGGTCTCCCTCATATTCAATCTTAGAAGTAACAAAAATGTTTATAATGTCACTACCAAACTAAGAATCATAAATTTATAGAATTATATTATTATATTTTACCAAGTGAAACCACACACACACTCTCTCTCTCTCTCTCTCTCTATCTTTTTTCAGGGTTTAACACTGAAACAATAAATTCAAGGCAGATTGCTTAAGTAAAAACTCTTGATTCTTTTAATGTCATTTCAGCAATCAGTCCTGTTAACTTCCTTTTTCTTCTTCTTGTTTATTGGTGCAACAGACACATGTGGCTGCCCTTGGCCTGCTCAATGATTGTCATTCATCTATATTGGTTCTGAGCAAGGGAGATGTTTATCCTCAGCTGCCTGAGATTACACAGGACACTGTCTCTCCACTGACTCCTAGGCCATGCTCTAGATCACACACCACCAGAAGAGAACCCTTATTCAGTTTTTGACTTTCCTGCAGTCTTTTCCATTCTCAAGACATGATTTAGCCTCTTCAAGCTTTGTATCTTAATGAAAGAGGTAATACTGAGGTCATCATATATGCTGTACAAAATTACCTATTTTGTTTCTGCCACCATAGCCCTCTTCACATGTTGGACCTGTAATCCTACTAAGCAATTCTGTTTCAAATCTGTCCAGTATCTGTTCAACCAACTAAGGAAGGGGTCCAGGTTTCACTACCACATGCCACAAACGTCCTTAGCATTGCCAATCATTTCACATCTGTTATAGTTCTTTCTTCAGCCTGTCAAAAGCCTGCTCAAAATCTATAAAAACTAAATAAAAATTTGTTCTAAATATGAATTTAAATTAAATCTGCATTTTATACTTTGCAAAAAATTTAGGCTTAATTTAGTACATACGTTTTTACTTATACAATTTTATGACTGAAATATTTCAGAAGTTTAATTAAGAAAGTTGTGTTAGTGGTCATAATCACAAACAGAATTATCACTGTTGCACACCACTGTAGAAAAATTATTCCGATTAGCGCTTCCAAGCTTCTCAGCTCACCGTCAGATCGGAAATGATCAGATTTCCGACCTGACGATGAGCTGAGAAGCTTGAAAGCGCTAATCGGAATAATTTCTGATTATAGTGGTGTGCAACAGTGATAATTCTGTTTGAAATATTTCAATTTTAAAATTTGAAACACCATGTGATGATTTTGTGACACACTGTTTAGAAATCCTGCACTAAATATAATCTCAAGTTAAATTCAGTACTAGGTACTCACTGTTGTAACAGTACTCCTGAGAATCTCTGGGCGGTAAACTGTGTCGAAATTCATTAATGTGCATCCACAGTTCATCGGCTGCAGACTTCTGTAGTGGAGAGTTGAAGTGGACTCGATGATCGATAGTGCTGACACTGCACGACGAATGTGGAGTCGCACGGATGTTCATGCTCACCGGCGAGTTTGGCGCCATTTTCAACTCTGACCACCGCACTCGTACCTACATTCAATGGAAAATTTGACAGTAAATGTAGTGTATGTATATATTTAATAATGTAACAACAGCTAATTGGTGCATGTACAGAGTAACATATTGTTACGAGAAGCCTACCGAACAACCCAGAACATTCTCCACTCTTCCCTCCCGTCCATTGTGGCAGGTGTTGTCCAGTCAAGGTCACGTTCAAGTTTGTTCTAGACTCGTCAAGAGGCCACTTGAGATATGCATTAGGGTCAGCATTAAGTGGTGTACAAATTAAGGATGGAACGTTAATTCTAGAACTCTGTGTGATCTATAAAAGCAGAGCGTCTGGCGTTGTCAGTTCAGTTATGTGAGCGATTTTTTTTAGTGCGGATTGAGTGTTAAGTTGGGCGATTTACACAGTGCGTTACAAGTGGTGTATAATGATAGGTCAGACTGCACTTTACCTTATTATATTTATAAATTATTATAGATAAACACTGTCAACATTTTCCATGATGTTAACTGTGGTCCATAATGTCTATAAATATTGCCAAGTGTTTCGACCTTACTCACAATGGCCATCTTCAGTGGCATGGGAACAGAGATCTCAAATGCCTATGTATGATTATGAACAAAGACTGTCCTACAATGTTTAGGCATTTCTATTTATAGATTTTACAAAGTATCAAGCTGTAGTCACTGCTGGTTAGTCATTATTCAGTCAGTCACATTGCTTTCCATTTGCTAATACACGACCAGTAACACGTGAAAATGAAACTTTGTTAAGAGAATTTGCACTGTTTTAAGAGAAACATAACTGATTTTGTTTGCTAATTTGTAACTAACAACAGGCAGAGGCTGGTTGTCCTAAAAAAAAAAAAAAAAAAAAAAATGCAAAGACTGTTCCATCCACAGGACACAGTTCCATCATTAATTTTTTATGGGTGCTAATGTATTATCTTGTAATATATCAATTATCTTGGAAGTCTTGGAAGAGACGACAAGACAAGCTATTACAAATATTATGCATGCCTTTTGGATAAACTGAATGAAAAAACACCTCATTTAGCATATTAAACAAACTATCATCAGGACAATGTGCCAGCACATAAATCTGCTTTAGCGATGGGAAAGTCAGGGATTTTGAAGTATGAACTTGTGGAACAACCAGCATATTCATATGATTTACCCCCTCAGAATTTCATGTGTTCCCAAACCTCAAGAAATTCATAACTATAAAGCATTTCTGTTGAAATGAAGACATGGTGACAGCTGTTGAGGGGTATTTTGCAGAGCTTCTGGAAATCCACTGCATGAATGGGATAACAGCACTGTAGCACCAATTGATTGAGTGTAATGACATTAAAGAAGATTAAATTGAAAAATAACGTTTATTTTGAATTGAAAAACTGGCTTTGTATTGTGAGGCAGAAAACTTACTGGGCAATCCCTGTGATGGTACAATCATGGTACATTGTATAATTACATAAAATATGGTAACGAGATCATAAATATTGTATTTTCCTATTTTTTGACATACCCAACCCAATCTCAAACACCCGATATCGAATTTACAGTGAGTGGACTATATTACAGTATTTGCCAGGATTTGAACTAATTCATGACAAAAAACGGTGTCACATCACAAAAACAGTGTGCAGTTATTGAGATAAGCAGAGCCAAGCCTTCGTTACGTCAGAGGCGGAGAATGTGTTGACAGCAACCAAACTGCGATGTCAACACGTTAGACAAAGGAATGTGACGTCAATACGCCCCACTTCCGCAGATTTCAACCAGAAATTGCCGTCATTTCATCTGCAGCTCTGATTTGAGCCGGCCGGCCGCCCATTCACTTACGAGTGAATTTTAACTTTTTAGACCACTGTAGGTGGTTAATAAACAGTATAATATCTACTATCAAAATGTATTAAGGAAAGTAATAGTTTGGTTTGGTGTAGGCGTCCTCGACCAATTAAATCGTTCGTAAACAAGATCGACGTATAGAATCGGTCCCACGACGGTGGGTTACGTGGGTTGACATAAAGTCCCGTCAAGCGCAGTAAAATAAACCGATTGTGCCGATATTACGAACGAGACTGGCAGTGCGAGGAAGCCAACACGGAAATTGGTGAGAGCGTTCCTTATATATTTTGAATCCTTTATTTCCCAATATATGTTATTGTAGAAATCAATCATTTAACAAATTATTCAAAATTTCAATCTAAATTTAAGGAGCTCCAAAATTTAAATAAGTTGTACCATGATAATGAAAGGGTGAGTGGTTGTGTGAGTGCGTAATTATTCTAAGTGCTGGGTTGAGCACCACTATATAAATATAAATATATACATGTTATTATTGTATAATCATTTAATCATATAATCATTAAACTTAATCAAATTTATTATTACACATTATGTTTTTGGAAGGGTTACAGTTGGTTTTAAAAAATGTTATGTAACAAAGTAAAGAATAAAAAGGGGTATTTCATTGGTAACAATTAGAACAGCTGTTTTGTTATTTCAAGCAATTTCCGTTTCCTATAACTTCGCGTAACGAACTTCTGGCCCATGACTTAGTTAATTGCATAGATGGCGTCCTAGTTTTGTATACATAACCACATTTGTGAGATATATCGTATTTATAAATTCAAAAATAAACGTAACTATACAGATGTCGCCCGTAATAACAGGGACCTTATGTAATATTATGTATGTATATTATTACATGGGATACGCCTAGAAAGAACACGGGAAAAAAATTGCTTGAGGTAACAGACAAAATTTTATAATTCGTAAACATAACCCCACAATTAGGTTATACAATTGTATGCATGCGTGCATTACACAATTGCCAAAATGAGTACTAATGACAATATTACGTTAGAAATAGGTACAACTAATGTAAATTTGACTGGCGAGATGGATGTACAAACACCTCAAACTAGTCAGATTGACGAGGCGCATACGCCTGTATCTGTAGGAATAACGAAAGTCAATACATCCATTTCAACTAGTTTAGATAGTAAGCAGGATGAAACTAATGCAATGATACAATTGTTATTAAAACTAGATAAAAAACTAGATGAGCAGAATAACGAAATTAAAGAAATTCAAAGTAGTTTTAAAATTAATTTCCATGAGATGAAAGATGAAATTAAAAGACAAAATTGTCAATTTGATGAGCGAATTAACACAGTAGAAACACATTGTGATAACATACAGAAAAATACACTAGACATTGTTGATGACAAGTTCAGTAGTACCATAAATGATTTAGACACGAAAATCGATCTAGTTTATGGCACAGTAAATAAAACGATTAAAAGTCAATTAGAGACAAGCAGTACAGAAATACAACAGAAATGTTTACATTTTGTAGAAAGTCAAGTAGAAGTTAAAACCAATGTGTTGCAAAGTCATTTAGAAAACATTGAAATAAACGTGATAGATATTACTAAAAATTTAGAAGCTATAGATAGTACTATGACTGAACATGAGAAAAATACCAAGAGTAGATTTAATTTGTTACAAAGTAAGATTAAAGAAATTGATGACTTAACTGTACAAAATAGTATGGATGTGCATGATAAATATGATATGATTGCAAATAATTTGACCGGTGTAAAAAACGAATTATGGGGAGAAATAAATAAAAATGTTTCAAGCATAACTGATAGAGTAGTAGTACCTAGAGATTTCTATAATGAAATAGAACTAGAGAATTTTAGCCATGAAAACAGAGTAATACATCCCATGCGATTCCTTAATCAGACTAGGGATTATAATCATTTTAGTAGTAGTAGCTGGGAAGTGAAATTAAATAAAATTATTAAATGTTTCAAGGGTAACTCAGTCATATGGGCTGAAGCTCATAGGTTAGAATGGGATTGCTATAATACTTTTGAAAAAGCTTTTAAGGGTAAATATTGGACAGAAGAAGAGCAGGAGACTTTAAGAAGCCGTATTATGGGAACGGGTAATTTCATGGGACGTAACGTTAGTAATAATAACATTACTATTTATGTAACAAAATTGTACAACGAAGCTAAATATTTAGAGCCTCCTATACCATTTAAGTCATTTGTTAGGTATGTTAGTAAGCACTTACCTAGAGAAGTGCAGGTCACTCTGATGACTAAAGAAATAGAAAATCTTGATGAACTGGAAAGGGTATTAGATATACTACAAAGTATAAATGATCGTGAAATGGGTAGACGCCCTATACAACCAAATACGTATAACCATAACAATAATAACAATGAGTTTAATCGGCCAAGGCCTTATTTTAATCATACTGGCAATAAATATAATGTTAGAAATGATTTACAGACACCAGGCGGTTGGAGTTGTTCTAGTTGCAGGAAGGAGAATCGGGGTCACATGCAGCATTGTTATTTCTGTAAAGCACCAAGAAATAACCAAGTAAAGCAATTCATACCTGCGAACAGAGGAGCCCCGAGTAACAAAGGAGCACCGTACCACCATCAGGGACCAACACGCGGACACCCTGTGCCATCAATAAGTCATAATAGGACACAGCCGGAAAACTGAAGTCAACAGTGGTAAGTAGGACCCGACCACTGTTCAGGGAAACTCATGAGGTCCGACCCATCGAGAACTTAAAATCCAACGTTATAAAAGCAGACATCGTTGCAGATTTATTGGAGGAGGAGTGTAACACGACATTGGAGGTGAGAGCTGGACTCACGGAAATACAGGTAACAATAGATAATAGAAACTTTAAAACACTTGTCGATACAGGGAGCGAAATTTCAGTAATAGCCGAGAACATTTTAAGTGAATTGAAAGAATTGAATAAGAATATTCCAGTTTTACCCGTAGCAGGGGTTACAGTAATAGGAGTCACGGGGGTACGTAGTAAAAGGGTGACAAAACAGATACATTTAAGCTTCTCAATTGGAGATATGAATTTTGATAATACGTTTTTGGTAGTCAAGGGGTTAAGTTTAGACATCATTTTGGGAAATGATTTTTTACAAAGAAATAAAGCTGTAATAAATTTTAAAGAAAAAGTGGTGGAGTTAGATGGGGGTGATCGGTCTGTGAAAATTAATTTTGAAAATGTGATAAATAAAGTAAGAACCACTGGTGTGAAATTGTTACAGAAACAAGTAGTTGAGAATCACTTAGATACTAAAGTAAATTTTTGTATAGAGGGTGAGTATTTAGAAGATGTTGATAATGAAATGAGTAATATTAATAATGAAGTATGGGAGATAAGGGCGGATGAATTCTGTAGTGGGGGTGAGGTGATAAGGAGTGGCCAACGTAGAGCGTTATGGCAGGTAATAGAGCAGTTTAAGGGAGTGTTTGCCGATATTCCAGGAAGGGCAAAAAATTATGAATGTATGTTACAGATAAAGGAACACACACCATTCATGCAGCGGAGTTATCCAGTGCCTTACTCTAAAAGACGAGCGGTGCAAGAAGAGTTGGACAAGATGTTAGATAATGGTATCATAGAGAGGTCAGTGTCTCACTACTCAAATCCGTTAGTGGTGGTAATCAAGAAGGAAGGAGGAGTAAATTATGCCTAGACGCAAGGAAAATTAATCAAATTATTATACCAGACCGAGAATCACCAGAATCTATAAATGAGATCTTTCAAAAGTTTAGTGGCGTACGATTTATGACATCATTAGATCTGACTGCTGGATATTGGCAGGTACCATTAGCAGAGGTAAGTACGCAATACACAGCATTTTTGTTTAACGGAAAAAATTATCAGTTTAAGCGACTACCATTTGGGCTGAATACCAGCGTAGCTAGTTTCATTAAATGTTTGGATAGAATTTTGAGACCAAAAGATTTAGATTTTCTCACAGTTTATGTAGATGATATTTTAATAGCTTCACGTACATTTGAAGACCATTTAGAACATTTAAAATATGTTTTAGGAAAATTAGAAGCGGGAGGATTAACCGTAAATTGGGATAAGTCCAAATTTCTACAAACGAAGATTAATTTTTTAGGATTCATTATTACATCGGAAGGAATTTCCGCAAACCCGGACAAGGTCGAATCTATTATGCGTTTCCCTGAACCGCGAAACATCAAACAACTTCAGAGTTTTCTTGGGCTGTGCAACTTTTATAGGAAATTTCAGAGGAACTACGCCTACCTAACCGCTAAGTTAAGTGCGGTATTACAGAAGAACCGACAACGTAACTGGAGAGATAGTAGGAACACACAATGCTACAAATTTAAAGTTGTACTGGTCGACTTAGTTATTTTATATTGATGTTTTATATTTGGAGTATATGAGTATTAATTTAGTTATTGGTTTACAGAAGGGACTATCCCCCATTTTCGGGCGATCACAGATTCACCACCTCTGATCGTGGATTTTGGAGTTTGGGAGGCGGACCATGGTTGGCGGAACTGACGTAAGGAAGTAAAAGCAACGATGGTCTTCCTCCACACAAAATTGGTAGAAATTTGAAAATTTAATCTTATTATTGAACGGGGAGGGGGACCCCTAATTCTTGGGATATATATTAAAAAAAAAAAAAAAAAAAAAAAAATAGCTATATTTTGGCATTGATCCCTTGAATCTTGTTTTATTCTAAAATTTTATAGAATAAAATTTGAAAATTGTGTAACTTAAGAGGTTAACTCAGTAAGGAGTTATATTTTTTTTATGTAACTAAGCATATCAGAAGATCCATTGTTTTCCTGGAGTGTTAGAAAAGTGATGTTTTGGACTTGGAAAGTGTCTACAAATTTATTAATGTAACTAAAGAATTAACATTTTTAAATGATATTTCAATTTTGATATATCTTAATTATTTATTAAGATATGATTGAATATGATTGAGTAGTTAAAATGTATTAACTGTATTATTAATATATCAGTGTTAATTATTAATGTATTATGTATTTATTTGAAAACTTTTTAACATGATTTTATAATATGTGTAGGAAGAGAAAAAAAAAAAAATTTTTAAATGGCGTTGTTAATAATATTTATCAGCCAGATGATTAACTGTTAATAATAATAATAATAATAATAATAATACTAATAATCATAATAAAAGTTTATTTTAAGGGTTATAAATAAATAAATCGATTTATTAAATTTCTTGATTTGTTTTCTCCAAGTTTGGGAGATATATAATTATATTTTATATTATATATATTTTATATTTTCAATTATATTTCATTCAATTTTAATCCTTTTTCATATTCTTTTTAATCCTTGAGATTTATTATTTTTATAATTTTTATACTTTCTAATTTTATTTAATATAATTTATAATTTTATAAATAGTAAGCCAACCCAGTGCTTATTGGCACAAACCAGCACTTAGCTAAGGGGAACCATATCAGTTAAGGAGGTAGTGATTCAATAAGCCACTATATTAATATTTTTTATAAATTGTTTCAGTGTTTGGGGTGTGACAGCGGTCCTGAGCTGGCCAACGAGTCAGAGCAGGGGCGTTAAGAGCCTAAGTGGCCTTATGGTGTTGGGATCTCGCAGGAGAAGTCCAGTAAGGTCATGAAGGTACGGTCCTCATCACCAGACCAAGGGTGAGTTATTGTTATTTTTTATATAAAATTGTAAGGGGGTTGTGGCGACTTGTCCTGACTGATCCCTTTAGGAAGTATGAAAGGGTCAATGAAAGTTTGTGTGCTTCGTCACACCATCTTTCATTGAGGGGGTTTTGTGATGGTACAATCATGGTACATTGTATAATTACATAAAATATGGTAACGAGATCATAAATATTGTATTTTCCTATTTTTTGACATACCCAACCCAATCTCAAACACCCGATATCGAATTTACAGTGAGTGGACTATATTACAGTATTTGCCAGGATTTGAACTAATTCATGACAAAAAACGGTGTCACATCACAAAAACAGTGTGCAGTTATTGAGATAAGCAGAGCCAAGCCTTCGTTACGTCAGAGGCGGAGAATGTGTTGACAGCAACCAAACTGCGATGTCAACACGTTAGACAAAGGAATGTGACGTCAATACGCCCCACTTCCGCAGATTTCAACCAGAAATTGCCGTCATTTCATCTGCAGCTCTGATTTGGCCGGCCGGCCGCCCATTCACTTACGAGTGAATTTTAACTTTTTAGACCACTGTAGGTGGTTAATAAACAGTATAATATCTACTATCAAAATGTATTAAGGAAAGTAATAGTTCGGTTTGGTGTAGGCGTCCTCGACCGATTAAATCGTTCGTAAACAAGATCGACGTATAGAATCGGTCCCACGACGGTGGGTTACGTGGGTTGACATAAAGTCCCGTCAAGCGCAGTAAAATAAACCGATTGTGCCGATATTACGAACGAGACTGGCAGTGCGAGGAAGCCAACACGGAAATTGGTGAGAGCGTTCCTTATATATTTTGAATCCTTTATTTCCCAATATATGTTATTGTAGAAATCAATCATTTAACAAATTATTCAAAATTTCAATCTAAATTTAAGGAGCTCCAAAATTTAAATAAGTTGTACCATGATAATGAAAGGGTGAGTGGTTGTGTGAGTGCGTAATTATTCTAAGTGCTGGGTTGAGCACCACTATATAAATATAAATATATACATGTTATTATTGTATAATCATTTAATCATATAATCATTAAACTTAATCAAATTTATTATTACACATTATGTTTTTGGAAGGGTTACAGTTGGTTTTAAAAAATGTTATGTAACAAAGTAAAGAATAAAAAGGGGTATTTCATTGGTAACAATTAGAACAGCTGTTTTGTTATTTCAAGCAATTTCCGTTTCCTATAACTTCGCGTAACGAACTTCTGGCCCATGACTTAGTTAATTGCATAGATGGCGTCCTAGTTTTGTATACATAACCACATTTGTGAGATATATCGTATTTATAAATTCAAAAATAAACGTAACTATACATCCCATATTGCAATTGGTTCTTATGTGTATAGATAGTTTGACGGCTTTTCCTGTAATAATAATACACTAAAAACTCGTTTACCTGAATTGCGTTTATCCGAAAATCCGGTTTATCTGAAATAATTTTTAGTAAATTTTAAAAATACACAAAAGCATTTTCCTGTCGCTATAATCTATATTTAATAGCATAGACAAGCGATTCCACATGATATAAAGTAGAAAGTCATTAATCAGAACTAACTGGGATAAGGGGTACTCGGAATTATCGATTTGTTCGGATTTTCGAACATAAAGTATTATGTTCATATATTGTACGCATAAAGTAACATAAACATAAATGTAAACACTGAAACTTCCCCTGCACAACTTCTAACAATGAAATGACTTCGAGATCGAGCAGCCAGCAAAAGAGCTTTAAAGCTTAGGCAAAAAACTATGATTGATTTCTGTACGAACAAGTAATAGGACTTTTCCAGTGATTTATAAATTATAATTTACATTGCGGTGCTGTTTTATAGTGTATTGTGTCATATTCACTGTAAGTAACTTTTAAATTATTATTATTAAATAAAGTTAGTGTACTTACATATGTGTTGTTATTTAAATAGAAGTTTTGGTTTATCCGAAATTTCGTCTATCTGAAACGGGGGAGGTCACATCAAATTCGGATAAACGAGTTTTTTTAGTGTATTTAAAAACAATTAATACATATTATAATAAATTTACCTTGTTTGGAAAACAATTATCAACAAGAACCGGCACACTACCGGCAACAATCTCTCCATCACTCCGAACATAGTACACAATGAGACGACTGCTGGGCGCCATCTCTGGTAAAATTCTCAGCGGTAGACGCCAGCTTTTTGTCTGAATCGTGTTTGTGTCCATTTTTTCGACAACAACAGTGTTACTGTTCTGTAACACATTCTCCGACTTGGGATGTACCGATCGTAAAAACAATATGTCACCCCTTGACTCCACCTGTATAAACATAATTTCCTTTTAGCTCTATATTCTTCATACAAATATACATTATTGCTGACACACATTTTGCATGGTCAAAAAACAAAAAGGCAGAAAAATAAGTAAGCTTATAATTATATGTATACCTATGTTTGTGTGTGTGTGGGGGGGATTAACATTATTTAATATTTTTAGATTGAAATGTACCTACTTAATTTACTTTAGACAAGTCTGAAGCATTAAACTGTATGCCCATCCTTAACTATCACCATAAATAGTATATCAGGTAAGTAAATAGTAAATATAAGCTATCTTTGGTTGCAGATCTTAAATAACAACAATTTTACTGTCCAGAAAAGGAACTGTATTATGTTAAATATAAATAAAAAAGTAAACACTATATACATATACATTTAATAAAATTTATTTAGAAACCTCTGTTGATACAGACATATTCTGTAAAACATGTACCAGGTTGAAATTAAACGATAAAAAATAGGAACATTCTACTTGCAGAAGTATTTATAATTTGATAATCTCTCTCTCTCTCTGTACACACACACACACACACACACACACACACACACACACAAAGGTATGTATATAGAATTCCTGAACTTTATAAATAAAGGTTGCTTTCAACAGAGTTGGATTGCTGGTGAAGGTTAGGTTAGGTGGCTAGGAGATCCAGGATGGAAAGATGAGGAATGAAACAATCAGGCAAATAATGGAAGTGGAAAACACAGATGTGAAAGTAATAGAACAAGAAATATTAAAGTGGTACGGGAATTTCAGAAAAATGGAAGTAGGTAGAATTCCCAAAGCAGTGGCAAAATGGGAGCCAGAGGGAAGAAAAAAAAGGGGGAACCCAGGAAAAAATGGACTGACTGTGTAGAGAAAGATATGGACACATATGGCCTTCAGTTAGAAGATGCTGAAGATAGAGATAAGTGGAGAACCATGATCAAAGGATAATGACTAAGCATACTGGGAAATTCCTTTTACATGTTTAATGTGTTCAATGTGTAATATACGTAATCTGCCTTTGTACCGTATTAGTAGGAGAAAACCTCCGCACTGAGGAAATTCTCTGCTAAAAAAATATTTATTTGTCTGAGAACATATTCAAACTTTTTTGCCTCTAAAGGGACTACATTGGAATATACCACTCCCAATGTTTATTCCATCCTTTGAACATTTCTTGAACTCTCCATTCGGAACACTGTAATTCTGCTACTGAATCCTCCTTTATCAAGTAAGTCAACAATAATGAAGGCTTTTCAATTCATTATTGATTTGGGGAAGAAAAACAAGTCTGGCGAGTGTCAGGTGAGTAAGGAGGATGATAATATGGAATGACTGTTGTTTTGTTTTCCACCAAAAGCTGTGGATTTATACTGATGTGTGTGTGGGCACATTGTCAGCAAGACACATGTATTAGTCTAACCTCTAAACATCGGATCTTTTTTTGATAGCCTAAAGAAGACGTCTGATTATTTCAAGAAATATTTCTTGTTCACTGCTGTGCCTTGTGGAAGAAAATGAAGATGAACAACACCTTTAGAATAAAAAAACTGTCACCACGATATTAATGTTTGACCACACTTGTGTCTTCTTTTCTCAGATGTGAAGACCCTTTTGACGTGCATTGTGATGACTGAGCTTTTGTTTCAATATCATATCCATACTGCATGTCTCATATCTGATAATGATATCTTTTTAAAAATGGCAACTTCAACAGCTTGATCCAGAAGCCCTTACTCATATCAACTTGAATCAGTTTTTGCAGATCAGTCAAAAGATGAGGCATAAATTTAGATGCAATATGATGACTCATGCCTACATTTTGTGTAACACTTTCACAGCAAGACAGTTTTGGAAATGCTTACTTCCTCAGCTACCTCATGAACCATTAAACATCAATTCAAAATGGATAATTTCCCTAACTTCTGCAACAATTTCATCAGTTTTCGATGTTAACAGTTGGCCTGAATGAGAATCATCAAGATCAGCCATCTTTGAAACTCGTATGGTTGATTCTGGCTTAAAACATCATTCACAAATATACATGGCCTGGAACATTTCAAATGTTTATGTAAAGAATTTTTTAAAACTTTACTATTAAACTATATATTAATTTGTTGCTTATGAAAATCACTCATTTAAGACAATAAAATCAGACAGCATATGTAAAACTTATTGACACAAAGAGGTGCAGTATGATTACTAAGTAGTATGATGCCTGGAAGTATGATTGCCAGATATATATCCCAGGAGTGCCAAGACTGAAAATAAATATGGATGCAATATTGAACAACAACTCATATTGGACAGTGGCAGAGAACATCAACAGGAGACATTGTGTCATCGGAGAACAATCCGGAAACACGTAGTAGTAATAATAATAATAAGAAGAAGATGACGATGACTAAGTAAAAATTTTCAACCAATGTTGTGGTTTTTTGCTAAACTGCTTCCCAATGCTCCCACTAGGTCGCAGCATATTACACACTCTGTTAGCAGCATTTCTTATGTGCTATTTAGAAATTTCGGGAATTTTATGAGTTATCTTATATTTATGAGCATAAGTTACAAAACATACACATCATGAATTGAAACTTTACGATTTTTTTTCAATTAATAAATTCTATTATATTTATCAAGACTTCGTTTTGTAACGGTACAGAATTGTGAGCCACCCCAGTTTAATTTTATATTAATTTAAATCATCATTTTAAGCACTTTCCAAATTGCCAGACTTTCACCTGTGGGGAGCCTCCAGTACAGCAATGCAACATACATACAGTCAGCCAAAACAATTGCCAGACGTACTGCGTAACCACCCAGCAGCAGGCTTGTGTGAAATCCAGTCTGCAGTTTGTCAGCAGAGAGAGTAGAAGTAAGCAGCATACAGTGCAGATAAAAATTACATAGTGGCCTCGGGTGTAAGATAGGCCGTAGTTAAGAGTCGGCCTATCTAATAACGTGTAAAAACTTAACTTTTAAATAAAAGTGTATAACCAATAGCGCGGCCAGCCTACAACAACATATAAGTGTTCGAAAATTTATGTCGGCCGACAAAATAAAAAGAAATGTTATTCTAAAGTGGAGTAAAATAATAGTGGCGCATCAACCTAATACGAAATAATCAATAACAGTACCGCGGTTAAACAGTGTCAAAACTAATTTATGGTGTGTTAAACAGTGCATTCACAGCAGAGGTGCAAAACAGCGGAGTTCTTCAGACGTTAAGTATTAACTGAGTTTTAACCAAGATTATTTTACCTTTTTCTCCAGAGTATAATTCAACATAAATAAATTGTAAATCTAAAATGTACATCAGAGATCTCGAAGTGGGGTTTAAATAGAACGACAAAATCAAAGAACGAATGTGTGTGAGTGTGTAGCTAAATCACGTATTGGTTCATTGCTAAAAATAAATAGTTGTGGTATACCATAGTTGTCATAAGCTAGTTAATTAAGAAATATTTTGTTACTATGTTTGATTTCACAAATTGTTACTTATTCAACAAGTATTAATATAACGAAAAGAAATAAGAAATTTAAATGTCATAAAAGAGAAACGAAGTAGTTATTTTGCATAATAAACCAGAAGCAATTTGTTTTAGCACCAACTGTGTATTTGATCTTTGACCATATCAAATCCAAATAATCCTTTCTGTAGCTGTTTTCGTCTGAAAGACTCTGGAATAAAACCCTAAGGTAAGAGTTAATTATAATTTAATTAATTGAGAAGTTTCATTGGCGCCCGAACAGGGACCCGAGTTATATAATTTGTCATAATTCATAAAGTTTAAATGGCCCCGTACAGTGACGCGAGTGTAGGTTACAACCTATATTCGCCAGACCTAATTAAGCTGCAGAACGGGTTATTTGGAAGTGAGGGTGAGGGGAAATAAAGTAATTTTATAATGGAGAATGGAAATATGTCAACTGAGTCGGCCAATAAGGGCGATTCAGGTATTCAAACAGAGTCACTATTAACGAGTGAAAGTAATATAGACGAATCAAAAATGATGAATGAAGTTGCAATTCATTCAACACCTATTGTAGCAAATCAAAATAAAAAAGTTGACGACAGTAGTATGTTAAAAGATTTGTACAGTTTGATATGCAGTATGAAAGAAAATTCAGAGAAACAACACGATGAAGTAAATAACAAATTTGAGACAATGAATAATAACTTTGATTGTCGTTTTGATGAAATAAATAAGCAGAATGCCAAGTTTGAGGTTAATATGAATAAACGTTTAAATGAGATGGATGAATGTTTTAACACTATTAAAGAACAAGTGGTAGAACAAATTGAGAAACAAATACAAAAGGTAACTGAAAATTTTGAGTATAAAACAGATGATAATTATAATGATATGTGTAAAAACGTGGTAGTAGAGAGCAAGATAACAAATGTTAACAATGATATTGAAAGTGGTAATGTGATTGAAAGGGTGGTATCAGAGAATAATATATTAGAAGTAGATAGTGAAATAGTGAGTGAGAGAGAGAGCGCTATATGCAGTAACGAAGTTGTAATTAGTGTTGATGAATTAGAAAAAGAATGGAAAGAAAGAGTAGATGAAGGTGTAGGGCAGAGGGTAAAATTTCCCCTTATTTGTGATGAACCAAGGTGTTCAAAAATGTTATTATTGGAGGGCAAGAGACCCTTATTAGTGAAAGATTTGAGTTGTTTATTTTTGTTGAATAATTTTGTACCCTCTGCATGGAATGAGAGAGAAAGTATGATATGGTGTTATGATGAGAGAGATTTAGATGGAGAGTTGTGTGTCGATAAAGAGACAGAATTATATAAATTAAAGAGAGACTATAATGAGTTGAAAGAGATGCTAAATGATTTGAAGTACTTACCTGTTAAAATAGAGAGTGAAGATTATTTTGTTGATACAGTTTTAAATAATAATAATTTACCTTATGATGAAAAAGTAACTGACTTGATAATGAATGTAATTACTGATGGAGACTTAACCGATGTACTTAATGTTGACTTGGTATATGATTATTACGGTAAAATGAATAAACAGAAATTTTATGGTTACTATACACAAGATAACCATATACGGAATGTAAATAAAATTGAAAATTGTTATGTGAAACCCCGACTAATTTTTGACGATGGAGGCTGAAATTCATAAATGAACAATTTTAAATATGTTAATATATGGTAATGACCTAGCTGATTTTGATATTGAAGTGTGATATAACTGAATAATTATTGCTGAAGAATTGTAAATACATGTTTAGTGAAATTATTTGTATGTATTATAAAATGTTAGATAAACAATGTATGTATGTAGTAGAAATTGTTGTGATGATAATAATAATATTAATATTTTGCAGCCTAAATAAATAACAAAAACAATTTGGAAGAAGATAATGAATGAGTTGTAGTTATTGCAATGGGTGAAAGTAATTAAAAATGTTGTGTTTTCAATAATTGATTTAATTACAATAATTTGAAATGTTTAAATATTTTGATTGACTTAAATGTTATCTGGTTGAATTTTTCCAATGGATTTAAATTGTTTTATGAGACTTGATATTAATAAATAAATGTTAAATTGTTTGATATGAAATAACATTGTTGTTAAATGTTTCAGAGGTTACACGGAAATATTGGTGTGTGTGTGGTGTGTATTTTGTATTCATGTCAATAGGTGGATAATGTACTGTAAGTATAAAGTCTATAATACCATTTAGAGAGAATAAAATGCTTACAGAGGTGAAACGAGTTTAATTCAATAATAAAAATGAATTGTGATAATGCTATTAAAGTAATTGTGGTGAATTAAAATATATCTGATCTGAATTGGAATAAAAAATTTAAGAGACAAATATGTTATCTAAAAGATTTACAAAAAATTGAAAAGGGAAGTAAAGGTGTTAGTATGATGTAACCAGAATGTTTAGACTGTGAGTGTTGAGACAGAGTGTTTACAACACCAGCCTGGCAGACCACTGTTTATATAAACAGGTGTGCTGTATGTTGAGACTAATGTATACAGTCATGCTGAATTGACAATAACAAAAATGTTGCAGTTTGATGAATCAATGCCAGTAGAAATCCTATTATGAAATAAAAAGACATACCATATGTGAAGAAAGGAATTTAAGTTTTTGAATAATGTAGGTAATATTTTTGTAGGGTCTTTTTGTAAAATGTAAGTAAAACAAATGAAATTGTTTTGAACAAATAAAATAATAATGAGGTAATTATTGCAACTTAGAGTTTGAGAAATTAAATACAATTAAATTAAATTGGTAGTTAAATTAATTGAAAAGATGACTTTTAATAATGAAGCTAAATCCAGTTTGATCTGAATTTTGATGGTAAAATAAATAATTGATAAATAAAAATATAATGATTAAAGTATTCATTTAAATTTAAAAATTGAAAGAACGTTAAAGCTGAGATAGTGTTTGGGAATTAAGATGTGTATATTACTGTCCATATAGATTTTTCATATGTTATGAATTTTTTGTCCTATACATATATAGTAGTTAAGGATACCTTGTATAATCTATGTATCATTTTGGAGGGCAATATTGTATGGGGAATATTATTTAATTTAACTGAAATTTATGTGTACCACTGTAAACCTATATTGTTTTAGCAACACTATTTTTTGGGGGTCCATAATATAAAATGAGCCAGTACGTTGTCAATGAACCAGTACGGCTAAGAGGAAACAAATCAGTTGTGGGATATGGAGTGATGGAAGGCCGTTGTTGATTTTTTAATTACATGTTATAAAGCCAGGCGATACTGTGGTGGGTATCGGTCCGAACTTATGGTGGTGGGATCTCGAGTAGAGAAGTCCCGTAAGATCGGATGGGTGCTGCCGCAGTCGCCAGACTAGGGGGGTAAGAACCCACAATTTTAGTAGAGTATTCAGGGGGGTTGCGGCGCCATATCCTCACGGATCCTCTTAGGTTTTAGGCAATAAGAGTTTGAACGCCTCGGCTTTCAACCTCTTATTGGGGGGGTATTGTAACGGTACAGAATTGTGAGCCACCCCAGTTTAATTTTATATTAATTTAAATCATCATTTTAAGCACTTTCCAAATTGCCAGACTTTCACCTGTGGGGAGCCTCCAGTACAGCAATGCAACATACATACAGTCAGCCAAAACAATTGCCAGACGTATTGCGTAACCACCCAGCAGCAGGCTTGTGTGAAATCCAGTCTGCAGTTTGTCAGCAGAGAGAGTAGAAGTAAGCAGCATACAGTGCTGATAAAAATTACATAGTGGCCTCGGGTGTAAGATAGGCCGTAGTTAAGAGTCGGCCTATCTAATAACGTGTAAAAACTTAACTTTTAAATAAAAGTGTATAACCAATAGCGCGGCCAGCCTACAACAACATATAAGTGTTCGAAAATTTATGTCGGCCGACAAAATAAAAAGAAGTTATTCTAAAGTGGAGTAAAATAATAGTGGCGCATCAACCTAATACAAAATAATCAATAACAGTACCGCGGTTAAACAGTGTCAAAACTAATTTATGGTGTGTTAAACAGTGCATTCACAGCAGAGGTGCAAAACAGTGGAGTTCCTCAGACGTTAAGTATTAACTGAGTTTTAACCAAGATTATTTTACCTTTTTCTCCAGAGTATAATTCAACATAAATAAATTGTAAATCTAAAATGTACATCAGAGATCTCGAAGTGGGGTTTAAATAGAACGACAAAATCAAAGAACGAATGTGTGTGAGTGTGTAGCTAAATCACGTATTGGTTCATTGCTAAAAATAAATAGTTGTGGTATACCATAGTTGTCATAAGCTAGTTAATTAAGAAATATTTCGTTACTATGTTTGATTTCACAAATTGTTACTTATTCAACAAGTATTAATATAACGAAAAGAAATAAGAAATTTAAATGTCATAAAAGAGAAACGAAGTAGTTATTTTGCATAATAAACCAGAGGCAATTTGTTTTAGCACCAACTGTGTATTTGATCTTTGACCATATCAAATCCAAATAATCCTTTCTGTAGCTGTTTTCGTCTGAAAGACTCTGGAATAAAACCCTAAGGTAAGAGTTAATTATAATTTAATTAATTGAGAAGTTTCATTGGCGCCCGAACAGGGACCCGAGTTATATAATTTGTCATAATTCATAAAGTTTCAGTTTTCACCTTACCTTTGGGCTCTCTTCCAGGGTCCTACAGACGAAACCAGCTGCAGAAAGTTTACTTGAGTTGAGGGGTGAAAATATAATAACACTGTTTATACTGGCTAGAACAACTGATTTGAATTTTATTTAATACGCAAAATGCTTATTGGCAAATTTAAGACATTCTTAAAATTAACAACACAAAAACCTTAAAATTAATTCGCGAACCAATCTTACTTAATTATGACATTTATAACAAACAATTTATGCATTTACTGAACCAGTATGTAATATATCCCCATTCTCCTACACATTCATTCTTTTACATGAACATTCTATTTAAACCCCTTTCCCTTAGAGATCTCATGATAATTTGTAACGTTCCCAGTTATCAATTTTACTGTTGTTAAAAATTTGGAATTATAAGAAATTGATTATACGAGTACTCAGCCTGGTTGTAGACCTGGTCCAACTGTTGAGTCACTTATTTCACCCCGCACTCCGAAAGTCAATGGAAGATAATTAAAGTTATTTTTTCTTTTGACTGGCGTTAATTATTCATGGGTTGAATAATATTACTCACTGAATAGACCTGTGTTTTATCACATTTCGCTTTTTGTCGGCCGACTTTCATTTGCTCGAGCACTTAGGTAATTTTATAATTACCTTAAGTATGGTAAATAAAACCATAAATATTGTATTTTTAGTTTGGTCATAATTAAACCAACATTAAATAATCGGTATGAATATATAGTGAGTGGACTGTATAATATTTGTCAGGATTTGGACCGATTCATAGCAAAAACTGTGAAGCATCACAAAAACAGTATGTAATTTATTGCGATAACAGTGACGATCCTTAATTACGTCAGCGGCCGAGAATGTGTTTACATCCACAACACGATGCTGTCAACAACTTAACAAAGAACGAGTGACGCAGGTTCACCCCACCTCAGCAACATATAACAAAGACTCGATGTCATTTCATCTGCAACTGTGATCATAGCCGGCCGGCAGATCGTTCACTAATAAGTGAATTGTAACTTTTAAACCACTGTAAGTGGTTAGTAAACTATATAAATACAGTGTTGTTACTTCAAAATGTGACCGGGAAGTATACACGGTAACCTCGTGGTACGCGAAGTTTTACCGTACCGGACAGAGATCAAACAACATCTACGACTTTGGTGAGAACGTTCCATCAACACAAATATACGTATTTATTTTCACATCAATTTTATTTGAAATGACCAAATAACAAATAAATTCAAGTATTCAAAATTTCACTTAACATAAAAGTATTAAAATGAGCTCATAACATAATAACAAATTGTACCATGAGAGAGAGAGAGAGAGAGTGTGTGTGCGTGAGTAATTTCTAAGTGCTGGGTTGTGCGAAACAATATCTAAAGATGTATAACTATATTTATCATATATATATCATAATTATCTAATACAACACATTTTCTATCACATATTAGTATTTTGGAGGGTAATTTGATTTTTGAAACGCCCATGGCGCAATGTGTGGGTCTTATTTATATTTCACTATGTAGTAAAATACCAGTTCAACACTAATAAAAGTCATTAAATATGTTATTTGGTGTATGTTTTATTTCAGGTAATCTATTTCACAAAACTAGTTCGTGTTGCACGAATTCTGGCCCTAAACATAAATGTATGTAGTGATAGTTTGTACACTATGGCGCCCGAGGTTATTTACTAGTACATACGAAAATACATTTTTAACGATAATTAATTAAACGATAAAAGGTAATAAATTACAATTGGCGCGTGCTGAACATGGACTCGACATAAAATAAAATTTTATGTAGAGTACACCTACTGGTATGTGAAATAGTTACCTGAGATAATAGCGTTATAGTACGCAAAGCGTGCGCAAGGTAAGGTTAAAATTTTAGGTTATAAATAAATCTGTTTTAGTAACACAAAATAATACAATATGAGTAATCAGGATAATATTACAATAGAAATCAGTACAACTGATGTAAATTTGACTGGCGAGATGGATGTACAACCAAATCAAGCTAGTCAGACTGACAAAGCAAATACGCCTGTATCTGTAGAGACAACGAAAACCGATACATCCATATCAGCTATGTCAGATAGTAAACCAGATGAAACTAGTGCAATGATGCAATTACTATTAAAATTAGACAAAAAACTAGATGAGCAGAAAAGCAATTCTAATATTAAATTCACAAATTTGAATGACAAATCTGATAAACAATTTAAAGAATTACAGAATGAAATTCAATTAGGTCATGATAATCTGGTTAAGAAGGTTGACAAAGTAATAACAAAACTAGATGAGAATTTAAGTCTATTAGAAAGCCAGAAGGTAAATAGTAGTACCCAGGAAAATGCAGTACTGAATAATAACTTAATTAAAAATGATAATGCAAATAATGAATGTACAGATAGTAAGAATATTACAAGTAGTACGAATGTGGTGTTGGAAAATGATAATGAAAGTAATATGAGTGATAATGAAGTGTTTGAATGTACTGAGTCAGAGAGAAAGTTTAGAGAAAGTATTTTTGTACAAGGAGTGCAGGGGGTAGATTTTCTTTTGATGTTGTGTTAGGGGGTGAAGAAAAGTCTTCATGTAATTTTTATAAGGATAAGAGTTCCTTCAATTTACATTTGGGAGACGAAAGGTCTACAAATAAAGTTTCTTTGTATTTTTGTGTACCTAATAAATGATGCAACAATTTTATGTTAGGGACCCCTGCATATTTGGAGAGAGAAAGTATAATTAGGTGTTATGGAGAGAAATGTATTAAGAGAGAAAGTATAGAGAGATATTGTGAGAGAAATAAAGTAATAAAATTTTTTAAAGTAAATAGAAAATACAGAGAATTGATAGGGAGGTTAGGCATACATAAGGTAGATGAATATGATGAATACTTACCTTATAATAACAATGAATTTGAGATAACAATAAATGAGAATAAAGGTATTAAGTACTTACCTGTGGTGGAAAATTATGAGGATAATTATAGAATAAATAACCAATTAATGACGTATGATACTGAGATAAACAGAACCCTACTCGATCGTGACTTGAAATATTTGTTTGATAACATATTTAGAAATGAACATGAATATAATGTTACTATTCATAAAATGTATTTATTAAGTAATAAATTAAACAGACCTAAGATTCGTTTGTTGTTTAACGATGGTGGATAGACTGTTGTATTGTGTAATGAACATTAAAAATATATGTGTAAAGTGGTATTGAATTGGACTGCTATGAACTGAGTTTGGTAAACAACAAAATAATGAGTTGGAGTGTATATTTTTCATTGTTTTATATGTATTTATCTATCAATGTATTTTTGATGTGTATTATGTATTACAGGTACACCAGTATGTATTATTATGTATTTTAATAACATGTTTAATAATAATATTTTAAAAAAATGGAATAACCATTAAAGAGTAATCATTCTTTATGACTAAAAAATTATAGTACAAAAGAAAATTGTACTATCTTGATAACAGAAGTAAATTGTCATAAAAGTTTCTATTAATGAAGTTAAATTATTAATTAATATGTAATGAAGGTAATTATTAATGATTAAATAAATATTTAAATAAGAATATATATATTTGAAAAGTGAGAAGTACTGTTATGAGTAGGTGAGAGGTGAGACAATTGTCAATGATTACAGTAAGTGTTTAAACAGGAACAGGGCCTGGGTATAGATAAATCAGGTGAGTTATTTAATTAATGAAAAGGGAGTTAGATAGTTAAGAATATTGAAGTAAATAATACAAAGAGAATTATTAGATATTTAGGGACACAGTAGTTGGTGATTACTTGTAAAGGTGTTTCAGTAAAGGTATAAACATATATTTGTTGTTGATGAATTCTGTAGTGGGGGTGAGGTGATAAGGAGTAGCCAACCAATAGTGTTGTGGCAGGTAATAGCATAATTTTAAGGGAGTGTTTGCCGAATTTTTGGAAGGGCAAAATAATATGAATGTATATAGCCAGTTAGGGAACACCCAACCCATTGTAAAGATGAGCGGTGCCATAGGATTTAAATGAAATTAGTAAAGGTGTTTATAATTGAGATATTGGTGTCATGATAGGTAAATTTGGTGGTTAGTTAGAAGAAGGTGAGTAAGATTATAATAAATAGAAGCATAGTGAATATAGGAGTCACCCAGACTAAACAGTGATTAGAAGGTGAAAGGTTAGGTAGTTGGGTAGGTAGGAAAGTTCAGAATAGAAAGGTAATGAAATAATAATATTATAAGAAAATTTAAAATGAATTTTATAATTATAATTATAATAAATAATAATTTATGTCAAATCTTAATCAATGAATAAATTATTTTAATATATTAAATATATCAATGTGTATTATTATGTAAAATGTATTATGTATTTATGTTATAAAGTTTTTAACATGCTTTTATAATATGGAAATAATGTGTAAAAGGGATAAATAGAAATGGCGCTGTTAATACCAGATTAGGTAATAGCCAGATTATTACCTGTTAATAGTAATAATAATAATAATAATAATAATAATAATAATAATAATGTTTTAATTTTTATTTTTTTTAACCATTCAATAAGATTTATAAATAAATAAATATACAGATTTATTAATTCTTTTATATCAATATAATTTGTTTTTCTCCAGGTTTGGGAGATATATAGTGTAATTTTCATATTTTCAATTAGAGTTTAATTTTTTATATCATTGTGTTTATGTTGTAATTACAGTAATTATAAAAGAGAATGAGATAAATATTATCGATAGTAATCGAAACCATTTATTAATTCAGGATTTGTTAATATGGAAAAAAGAAATTCTTTCTAATTCTTGAGAGTTACTTTTAGTAGTATAATTTTTATAACTATATCTTAGTATTATAACTATATCAAGCCAACCCAGTGCTTATTAGCACAAACCAGCACCTAGCTAAGGGGAACCAGATCAGTTGAGGATAGAGTAAATTACCAAGTCACTATTTTGAGATTTTTCATTTATTGTTTCAGTGTTTGGTGATATGACAACGGTCCTGAGCTGGCCAACGCGTCAGAGCAGGGGCGTTAAGAGCCTAAGTGGCCTTATGGTGTTGGGATCTCGAAGGAGAAGTCCAGTAAGGTCATGTAGGTACGGTCATCATCATCAGACCAAGGGTGAGTTGTTATTTTCTTTTATATAAAATTGTAAGGGGGTTGTGGCGACTTATCCTGGCTGATTCCTTTAGGAAGTATGAAAGGGTCAATGAAAGTTTTTGTGCTTCGACACACAATCTTTCATTGAGGGGGTTTTGTAATGGTACAATCATGGTACATTTTATAATTACCTTAAGTATGGTAAATAAAACCATAAATATTGTATTTTTAGTTTGGTCATAATTAAACCAACATTAAATAACCGGTATGAATATATAGTGAGTGGACTGTATAATATTTGTCAGGATTTGGACCGATTCATAGCAAAAACTGTGAAGCATCACAAAAACAGTATGTAATTTGTTGCGATAACAGTGACGATCCTTAATTACGTCAGCGGCCGAGAATGTGTTTACATCCACAACACGATGCTGTCAACAACTTAACAAAGAACGAGTGACGCAGGTTCACCCCACCTCAGCAACATATAACAAAGACTCGATGTCATTTCATCTGCAACTGTGATCATAGCCGGCCGGCAGATCGTTCACTAATAAGTGAATTGTAACTTTTAAACCACTGTAAGTGGTTAGTAAACTATATAAATACAGTGTTGTTACTTCAAAATGTGACTGGGAAGTATACACGGTAACCTCGTGGTACGCGAAGTTTTACCGTACCGGACAGAGATCAAACAACATCTACGACTTTGGTGAGAACATTCCATCAACACAAATATACGTATTTATTTTCACATCAATTTTATTTGAAATGACCAAATAACAAATAAGTTCAAGTATTCAAAATTTCACTTAACATAAAAGTATTAAAATGAGCTCATAACATAATAACAAATTGTACCATGAGAGAGAGAGAGAGAGAGAGAGAGAGAGAGAGAGAGAGAGAGAGAGAGAGAGAGAGAGAGAGAGAGAGAGAGAGAGAGAGAGTGTGTGCGTGAGTAATTTCTAAGTGCTGGGTTGTGCGAAACAATATCTAAAGATGTATAACTATATTTATCATATATATATCATAATTATCTAATACAACACATTTTCTATCACATATTAGTATTTTGGAGGGTAATTTGATTTTTGAAACGCCCATGGCGCAATGTGTGGGTCTTATTTATATTTCACTATGTAGTAAAATACCAGTTCAACACTAATAAAAGTCATTAAATATGTTATTTGGTGTATGTTTTATTTCAGGTAATCTATTTCACAAAACTAGTTCGTGTTGCACGAATTCTGGCCCTAAACGTAAATGTATGTAGTGATAGTTTGTACACTATGGCGCCCGAGGTTATTTACTAGTACATACGAAAATACATTTTTAACGATAATTAATTAAACGATAAAAGGTAATAAATTACAAGGTTTGGAGTTAGTTGACCGCGCGGTAAGAGTTACGAGTTGACTGGACCGCGCTATATTGTTAGTACACTTTTATAGATATTTTCAAACCGCTACATTGTTCACACTTTACTAGTTGTTTTACTGGATAGGCCGATTACAGTATTTTCGGCCTATCTTGCGCCCGAGGCCACTGTTTTTAGTTAACGTGCAGACGACTGTACTCTGCTACTGGGGTGACAAAGTGTTTCTCTGTGATTCACCAAGAGACTGAGCTGGCAAGCTGTTGCGTAATACGTCTGGGCTGGGCAGACTCCAGACATCAAACATAAACAGTCTACAATAACAATGTATGTGTTGCTGGTTACAATGAGGTCCCCCTTAGGTGAATACTGACTACTTTAAAATTAACTGATTTAAACTGAAACCCTTGTAGCACACAATTCTGTACCATTACAGAATCACTCACAGACTTATGTGGTTGGAACCTTTACTAACACCATTTTTTTTTCAGGAGTGATGCCCATGTTTTATTTATATTATTATTACCACCAAACACTTTTCCCATTCTATGATGTGACATTGTCAGTGGTATAACTGAAAATGGACAGCAGTTTTTTGACATGTCTTGTTATTTACATACCCTAACAGTGGCCAGTGTGTATAAGATGATTAATTTGGTTTTCTGAGAATCAGGGAGTGTTAGAAGCCATACTGTCACTGCGAATAAATATGGTAAAAACTCTGAGACTGAACAAACAAAATCATATGATACCCTTTGTTGACATTAAAAAGGCATTTGACAACATTGACTGGAACATAATGTTCAAAGTCTTCAGAGATGTGAAGGTAGATAATAAGGATATGAGAATTATCTTGTAACTCAACAAAAGCCAGAAAGCTCCCATAACTCAGGATGGACTCAAAGCAAAGATATTAAAAGGTGTTAGTTACAGTTTTATAATATGTACTGTGCGATTTTTACTGCCTTTAAATGAGTGATTTTCATTGATGGAATAATAATTAATAACATGTGCTATATAGCCATCTGTTTTGCAGCTAGCACTGTGCTTTTGGGAAACAATGATGAATTACAGAATGCACTTCACCATTAGTGCAAGTTGATACACTTAAGTATCTTGGGAGCTGCATTACATCAGATGGGAGATGCACCAGTGATGTATCTGGTTCACCATCCTAATCATGGGAATTACTGAGGGGCATAGAAGGAAGGGAAAGGAGCAGACAGGCGTATATGGATGAAATACAAGGAGACAGAAGGTATGTGGTGATTAAGAGACTGTCTTTGGAAGAGAAGATATTTTAAGGCTAGCAGTCTCTCGGCTGAGGAGCAGATGAAGAAGATAATGGGCTGGGATATTTTGTATGTATTGTGGTGCATTTTCTAAAATGGACCAGCCCACTGGAGAGGTGTACAAATAATAAGGTGTGCCAAACACACACATATTACACTAAAGAGTACATCAACAAAAGTACCAAATAAAAGAACAAAGGTGTAGGATCACTGATGTTGGCGACAGTGTACCGGACGTAGGCAGAATGGACAACACCGCATCTTACTGGCTGTCTTGTGGTGACATCGACGTATGAACCTGATGGTGAGTACCATGGTCGTACACTCTGGCTGGCTGTGGGTTGCACCATCATGACTAATGATGAATCTTGGTAGTGCTTGCTCGGATAATCTACTGCTGTTGCCTGTAACATAAATGTGAATATTATGACCAGCACAACATCATAAATTTGTCACCTGCAGGACTGAGGAGTGACAAATTAGTGAAATAGATGAATTAGTGAGGGAGTAAGTAAAAACCCATTAAAATTAATTTAAAGTATTACAAATGCACTAATATGCTAGAACATACATTATTGCTGCAATCTTCAAACAAAGCAAATAAGCACTATAGGAAATATAAATATGTTTACAACATGTAAATGTGTTGAGTGCAACGGAGATTATTTTGAATACTGAATTCTGTGTGCAAAGATTCAGTGTATACATGTGTATAATTTTACCTCTTAACTTCTGTTAATAAATAAATTATGAGCCAACAGGCATTGCTTTCAATACACACCTTGTGTATGCAGGCTACATTAGAAATAAGCAAAGTAAATCAAACTACATGGTTGAAACAACATAGTAAGTGTCCCCGTCCCCTAATCACAGAAATGCTAAACAGGATAAAACTGAGCAACATACCCTTGTAACAGTAGATAAACAGCATTCTCTATCAAGATGAAAATTAATGACAAAATTCCCATAGAGAACCAAAAAATTATCGCAAGCATCATTTCCAGCTGACAATATGTTTTGGTCTTGACCATGATCACTATATCACTATTGATGTGAATAGTTTCCACAGATTTAAATCCAATTTTTGTGCCAATGAAATACTTGAATCATTGAATGAGTTTGTTCCTCAAATTGTGCTTGGAGCCTCCTCAAAATTTCAGCAGGTTTGATCTCTCCTTTGGTGAGAAATTTGATGTTAATGCATTGGTGCACTGAACAATGTACCCATTCCTCACTCATTCTGCACTGAGAAGTGAGAATCGTGCCACGAATCTGGGAGAGGGGCTGATGTCACACATCCCCACCATTATATGGTAAACTTTACTCCAGAATCTGCTCACTTCTTCATCCATTAGATGAAAATTAGTTTACATTTGATCCACCCTCATACTAAATATCAGTATGGAAAACCATACATGACTTCCATATTCTAAGATTTATATTTAAAATCATTTTCGAAATGAAATATTTCCATAGAAACTACTACTTTCTTTAGCCTTAACCACAGTACTGTGGTCACTAATGTATACCACCTCACGTTATCGCACTCGATTTTCACTGATGATGGCAGTGGATGGCACTGCCGAAACGTCTGGTTTTGCAGAAAACGTTGGACTACGGCCAAACAGCCTGGGAAGGAATTTAACAATAAACTACTTCTTTGTTGGCGATAATGTAGTAGCGTAGTAAAAAATTATCCCCTCCCCCTTCGACTATAATTTTCATTTACAGAAAATTACCCCCACCCCTTCAACTAGCCTCTTCATTATTAGATATTTCATCTACATTTCTACAGTGGATTATTATGATCTTCTTATCAAGATACTTTATTTATCAAAATTAAGTACTTTACTCTTGTTAAAACATAAAATATTGCAGGTAAACTACCCCTTTCCCTTAACCGATCTTCACCAAAATCAAAAGGCCTTTAGTCCTCTACAATTCAGGGACGTATGCAAAAAATTATTTGATTCTGTTTGAATTTGCAGCTGTTACGTTTGCCAAAGAAAAAATTCTACACATAGACAGACACACACTTTTCAAAAAATGATTTTTCTTTGTTTTTAGGGTAGTACAATCAGAATCAGCCCTTATCTCAAACACGATTTTTTCGCCATGACCATACTTCCATTTCCTTATGGAAAATGGAAGTAAAAATACAGTGTTCACTGTAGAGGTGGGGCAATATACCTGTAACAGGTATTTTGGAACCATATTTTTGTGGAACGGATGTAACAGTGACTGAAAAATTGAAATACCTGTTATTCGCGGCCTCGCTGTTGCGAGTTGAGGCACGCCCCTACGGAACTATACACAAGTAACAAGTAAACGAATACGCCAAGGCCAAATACTAGGTGTATCACTGGTACACAAGGAACAGCAAGTAATCGAGTATTTCAAATACTAGGGGTATCACCGGTACACAAGGAACAACAAGTAAACGAGTATTACAAATACTAGGCGTATCACGAGGAACACTAGTATTTTAGGAACAACTAGTATCAGGTGTATTTCGAGTATGAACTAGTACGAAGCCACTTTTTGGTCCTGAATACTTCATTCTGCACAAAGAGATGAAGCTGTTTGTGCAGAATGTAAGAAATGTTTGTAAGCTGTTTGTAATAAATGAACAAAATTCATACTGATGTTACATTTATTCTCGTGTGTTATGCAGATATATAATACAGATTATAATAAATTACATATTATACCAGTCACCAACTTGGTAAATTTTGAAAAACAAATTATATTGTGTTATAACCTACAGAGTGGCTGATAATAGTTGATAGGCCGCTAAGTGCAGATATCTATAATGATTTTACTGCAAACTGTTTAGGTTATGTTTTTATAAGGGTAATCGGTTTAAATCATGTTTATTCTCATTCACTCTTGTAGCTTACTGTTATGTTGTTATTATGTTTTTGATGTTTTTTTTTTCACATTATTTGTTGTGCTATACATTATACTTTTGTTAATGTGATTTTAACTTCACTGTACATCTCACGTAAATGATGAGATTGTGTAATGGACATTTATGCACTTTATTTAGTCCTGTTCATTAAATCTTTACTGATCTGATAAGGCTACCCTATAAACAAGGTGTTTTCATAAATTTGTTTCTTTTATCTAAACTGCTGATTTTGAATTTTTGTCTCTATCACTTTACTTATCATTTGACTAATACTAGTTTCCTAAAAATACTAATACTAGTAAAGAAATAAAAATAAACTCCATAACAGATAACACATTAAGGTGTAAATGGTCAAACTGCAGCCTAAGATAAATACACGATCTGATGAAGATAAGAATTTACTAAACTTATTAGAAGGCCATCAATAAAACAAGGTAATAAGAAGAGAAAGCTACAAGTTTATCTGAATTCCTTGGAGACTGTAAAACACTCATGATTTATATATGATATGGTTGGAAGTTTCCATTATTTGCCCAACTTGTGCTTTTGCCAGGACATATCAGTTGCACAGTTGATCTACTAGCAGTGGTTCCCAACCTTTCGGGACCCACGTACTACTTCGGTCTTCTGCATTCTTATCGAGTACTACCTGATAAGAAAATAAAAAAATAAGATAAGAGGAGATATCTAATGAAATTTTACCGCAAACTGTTTAGGTTGTGTTTTTATAAGGGCAATCGGTTTAAATCATGTTTATTCTCATTCACTCTTGTAGCTTACTGTTATGTTTTTATTATATGTTTCTGATTTTTTTTTTCACATTATTTGTTGTGCTATTCTAAATTTCATTGCCTGAGTTTCGCAACTGATTTGTCTAACCAATGTTAGTTTGTTTACGCATAGTGAAAACTTAAATTAGTATTCCCAAAGGGAGACAGGCCTATAAATTCTCTTGTTTCTTATTTTCTTTTAAACAGTAATAGTTTAATAAAGTCACAGTATAAAGTAACACTGTTAATACTTTTAGTTTCAATTTATTTCTTATAACAAATTATATAGCCTAATATAGGTTATGTAATATCTTCAAATAAATACACTGCAAGTAGGTTTATTAATACATTAATAGGTGTATCTAGGTGAAAATAAAACTACTTGCAGTGTATTTATTTGAAGATATTACATAGGAGACCTGCAGGAAACTCAACGATTTACTTACAACGGAATAATATAGGTTATGTATAATTAGTATATAATAACAGGTATTTGTAGATGTTATTTTTTTGGAACAGTATTTTCATGCCTATTATTTTAAAATAACAGTTTAGCCCACCTCTAGTGTTCAGTTGTACCAACATGGAAAAAAATACTACAACATATAGTGATAACATTGTATATTACAACAGATAATCATTAAGTTATCATATTATGCAAACATTTTTAGTTACCGTAATAAGAACAAGCTGTATATCTTGCGGTTGTGGCAACGGCGGCAAAGTGAACACGACCTGAGCGCTGAAGTCGCTGGAGTAATTCCAACAGTCCAGTAACTGCATTGCCAAATGGTGTTTGCTACGAATCTTTATACACACTTGTACTTTCTCGTCAACTGTAGTGATAGGTTTGCCATCGAGCCCCCTTAACATTATCTGCAAAAGCGAAAACAAATTTATAATGTTCACTAATAATTCTGAATCCATGACATGCCATTGTTATGCCATTACAGAACATTCTACATGTATCTCGGCTGTCCCAGCAGAACCAGCTGTAATGTTGTGTGCGTACGTGACTCTTAACGAGCGTCAACGAGGCTGTTCCAGACCATAACGGTTGGCGGACTATGTTCAAGGCTGCAATCAATTACGTTCTAGTGTTTTTGAGTAGTGTTGACACGTATTATGGATTATCCTGGAACACTTGTGCTATCTATTCAAACAACGACAGATAGTGCTGCCGCTTAGTTTCAGTTTTAGTGGCGATTTATTTCAGTGAGTTTCGAAGTTTCATGTCGGGCAACTTACACAGTGTGTCTCAAGTGTTGTGTTAGTGAAACGTGATTATAGTGTGGAATGCTTTATAGTTGACATCATTATTTGTGTGGACAGATTAACTTGAATTATTGTATGAATATAGTCTTGTTGAATAACGTCTTGATTATAAACTGTTAATTGTGAAAATGAAAACTGGTTATTAGTGATTTCATTGGTGTACTGTGTTTTGTTTTCCACTGTACCATACGACAATAAAGGAAACCGTCATAACAGTATTGTGACCACAGTGGTAGACATCTGCACTCCATGCTGTGGAGTAATCACAGCGAGCTTATCCAAAGCCGAGAACCATCTGTTAGGTTTGCCTCAAACATATGGAAGGAAACTGCAGTCCTCACAGCAAGCAAATCAGGTACTGGCAGCCCTCTTGATAGGCTCACGGTGATGAGAATGAAGCAAGAGCAGAGAGGATGCAGCAGGAAATGGAGAAGAGACAAGAAACAATCTTCATTGATTGGGACAACAGTGGGCTCTACATCCCGCTACCAAGTGAATAGAATTGTGATGCAGAACCAACAGTAAGGGCAGCCGCTGAACATCACACCACAGCCCTAGTGGAACACTACCTGTAGCAGCAGAAACTAGTGTCCTCACTCAACGACCCTTTTAAGGGCCACAAATATAACACAACGCACAATTGGCACCACTTACCATGTGATATCATATGTATAAGCCTCCTCTTGTTTGTGTATATATACTTTTACATCAATGGTGCATCTCCCATGGGATCATAAAATATCAATGTGGGGAGGCAGATATGGAAAACATTCACAAGTAAACTACAGCTCAAATTAATCTATAATATAACGCGCTAGGTAGTGTGTCAGTCATCGGTATGTTACCATAGTAACAAGTAAATAAACAAATGATATTTACCAGCATCGAATGTATACATTTATCCGTTCCTATAGTTTTTTTAAATGTTTTTACTATGCGATTGTGTCGATATGTTTTGTAATTTTGTATACAGGTACGTCTATATATTTTGTAATTGTCTTAAAAGATTGTAAAATTTATGTTTATACGTATTTCTGATGATGCAATGAATAAATAATGAAATATATTAAATACCACTACTAAAGATGTCAACATCACCATGGAGACCAGAATTAATTACCATAGTAACAAGTAAATAAACAAAAGCTATTTAGCAGCATCGGAACTGTACATTTTCCCATTCCTGCAGTACATTTTCGATGTTTTATATAATATGCGATCATATCGATATATTATGATGTAGACAAGAAGAAGTGTACTAACTGTAAATTGTCCTATTACTTAATGCAAAGCGAAAATACGTGTTGTTTTCATTTGTGAGGTTAGGTGACAACGGTTTTTGATTTAACAGGTACTTTATAAATATCTTCAAAGACTTTATAAACGGGTACTTTTAAATCTCCAAAGGCTGTTGCAACAACATAATAAGTGTTGAAAATTGGAGAGAATTTGATTAATGAGTACAAAATTGTTATACGAGCTGACAGAACGCCATATATACTAATCAACTAAACGCTATGTAACTCACCGTCTGTGGCTTAAGTAAATGTCTTTATACAATTGACATGTTTCGGGACACTTGTCCCATCATCAGAATATTTAAAAAAGTCTCTTCATACCATCATACGATGGCACAGTCGTCAATATATTAAAAATATTAAAATCCACATAACACAAAACACAATTACACTACACAAAGTACGCACACAACAATTTTCGGTGTACACCACACGGTAACCGACAGCGCACTGGTTCATATTTCACTCGTGTCGCTACAATATCACAACGCAGTATCGTACAGGACATTAGATTTAAAGTTCAGCTGATCATTTAAAACATGTGGCCTGGTAACACGATTATTATACGCTCTATATATCTCAAACTCCTCAAGGGCGTTCATGTAACGTCCTTTATTACAAAAGTGAAGGGGTATCAAGTTGGTATGAAAATTAGTATAGTTGTGATTTTCATCAATAAGATGTTTAGCGAATTTAGATTTTACATTTTCTGTGTTATGAAAATAAGTGGGTGGCTTATGTTCAACAAACCTCTTGAAAAAACCACGACCCGTTTGGCCCACATAAAAAGCATCACAACTATTACATATTAATTTATAGATCCCTGTTTTCTTTTCAAGGACGGTTGGTTCCCGAGTACGAAGGCTATTTAAAATGTTATTTGTAGTCTTATATGTGACAACAACGTTTGACTTGTTTAAAACAGAAGACAGAATTCTAGGTACAAAGCTCATGTATGGTATAGAAATGTATTTATACACACTGTCCCCAGGTGCCCTTAGCGTGTTTGCGTTTTTTCGTCTCATATGTTTTTTAGGATATTATTTACTACCGCTTTTTTGTAGCCATTGGTGACCGCAATATGTTTAATTGTATTTAGTTCGTCTTGATAATCCTTGTCGCTGAGGGGCAATGATAAGAGGCGGTTAACCATGCTGTGGAAAGCAGCCATTTTCTGCGATACCGGATGATAAGATGTGGCGTGTATTATAGTGTCAGTTGTAGTGGGTTTCCTATAAATATTCAATTCAATGGCACCCACATTGACAGGGTTACCAAAATTACATAAGACTGGTGTTCCAATAAGACCGTTAATTAACTTCACTACTGCACCTGGTTATAAAACAGCTAAGAAATTGGTAAACATCATTAAACGCAACATAAACATAGTTAATAGTCACAGTATAACCAATAATATCGATTTTGTCAATAAAGTGAAGGATCTAAAGATCGAACCTCATCATAAGCTGGTTTCGTTTGATATTGTTAATTTATATACGAATATACCGGTTGCTGATACCTTACAAATTTTGAGAAATAACCTCGTCAATACTAATAAATTGAATGTTGAAAGTATTAATGAATTGATGGATCTTTTGGAGGTGATTCTTAACCAGAATTATTTCACGCATGACAAGCAATTCTTTAGCCAACATGATGGTGTGGCAATGGGTTCTCCACTCTCTGGCATCCTTGCTGAAGTGTACTTAAACCATTTCGAACACTCCTTTATTTTTTCCAATAGTGTGTACAATGATAACATAATATTTTATGGCCGGTATGTTGACGACACCTTTTTGATCTATAAAGGCACACATAGACAAATAGATAGGCTACACACATATTTAAACAGTATTAATAACAATATACAGTTTACACTGGAGCACGAGGACAGTGGAAAATTAAATTTTCTTGATTTGACGGTCACCAGAAATATTAATAAATTGGAGTTTAATATTTATAGGAAACCCACTACAACTGACACTATAAATACACGCCACATCTTATCATCTGGTATCGCAGAAAATGGCTGCTTTCCACAGCATGGTTAACCGCCTCTTATCATTGCCCCTCAGCGACAAGGATTATCAAGACGAACTAAATACAATTAAACATATTGCTGTCACCAATGGCTACAAAAAAGCGGTAGTAAATAATATCCTTAAAAAACATATGAGACGAAAAATCGCAAACACGCTAAGGGCACCTGGGGACAGTGTGTATAAATACATTTCTATACCATACATGAGCTTTCTACCTAGAATTCTGTCTTCTGTTTTAAACAAGTCAAACGTTGTTGTCACATATAAGACTACAAATAACATTTTAAATAGCCTTCGTACTCGGGAACCAACCGTCCTTGAAAAGAAAACAGGGATCTATAAATTAATATGTAATAGTTGTGATGCTTTTTATGTGGGCCAAACGGGCCGTGGTTTTTTCAAGAGGTTTGTTGAACATAAGCCACCCACTTATTTTCATAACACAGAAAATGTAAAATCTAAATTCGCTAAACATCTTATTGATGAAAATCACAACTATACTAATTTTCATACCAACTTGATACCCCTTCACTTTTGTAATAAAGGACGTTACATGAACGCCCTTGAGGAGTTTGAGATATATAGAGCGTATAATAATCCTATTACCAGGCCACATGTTTTAAATGATCAGCTGAACTTTAAATCTAATGTCCTGTACGATACTGCGTTGTGATATTGTCGCGACACGAGTGAAATATGAACCAGTGCACTGTCGGTTACCGTGTGGTGTACACCGAAAATTGTTGTGTGCGTATTTTGTGTAGTGTAATTGTGTTTTGTGTTATGTGGATTTTAATATATTGACGACTGTGCCATCGTATGATGGTATGAAGAGACTTTTTTAAATATTCTGATGATGGGACAAGTGTCCCGAAACATGTCAATTGTATAAAGACATTTACTTAAGCCACAGACGGTGAGTTACATAGTGTCTAGTTGATTATAAAATACGTGGCTTGGACTATAAGCGGATTTATTCCATTAACAATATGCCATATATACATAGACAATCAAAATTATATTAAAATACTTATTAAAAGTCAAATATTCGCGTGCGAAGCCATGGGTAACAGCTAGTTTAAATGTAATCCACTATAAATAAATACACATAAGGTCCATACATTAACTTACAGAAAATACAGGCTATTTATATTACTCTTAATGTTTCTGCTGATTCCAAACACTCACCTTACCCTTGTACGATATGCCAGGTTTAAAATACTGTGAACACTGAAAGTGCAAAGCAAATACAGAGTCCAGAATGGGTGATGTTACAGTGTTGTTCAAAGCCACGCCAGTTCCTCTCTCTGTCACAGTTGCTATCACTGTGAGTGCTCTTGGTCGCACGTTAACATCAGACAAGCCAATGTCTTGACTGCTTAATGTGAAATTTTCACAGCCGCTATAATCAAGCTGAAAAAAGAAGAGTCACCATATTATTGAAAAGATATTTAAAAGAAAAAAGTTAAGAAGACTTTCTGAAGTTTGAGATAATCAAAAAACAATTTAACCCTCTTGGTGCTTCACTTGACTTAAAGCTGACGCGACATCTAATCCTCTTCTTCTTCTTTTTCCATCAGTGAGTAGGTGAATTGCTTGTTCCTGTCCCAAAAGAAATACGCCCACTTCATGAATGCTTCCTATGTCTTCCTATACTTCTTTGTCCAATAGGCTTGTATTGCCAAACTTTCTTAGGCGACCTGCCATGTGATCTGAATAGCAGATATCTTCGTTTTCTGCTACGTGAGCTTGGATACAAAAAATGTTCAACTCTTTCGAAATGTCTTCATTGTAAAGTCTATGTCTTCATGCACAACCTTCAACAGATCACAAGAATCTTATCTCCAATGCCTGTATCCTACCCATACGTATCTTCACCAGAACCCAGATTTAAAATCATACAACACGGGCACAGCCATTACCTTATAAAATTTTAAACGAATCTCTTTCCTTGTTTTCCTCAATAATGCTTGATGAATTTGTCCCCATGTTGACTGAAACCTGACCAACTTATGGTCAACATCATGATTCATGTTATAAGTGATGTCACAACCAAGATAGTATGTGACAACTGGCCTATACTGTTATTAGCCAACAAATCTTAATCCGTAAAGGGTATCTGCCTATAAATGCCATAGTTTTTTCTTCTCCACAGACTGTTTCATGTTGTAACATTGATCCCTGGAGGTCACATTCACTCTTTTGGGAGACTGCTTTATCATCCACAAACAGCATTGTATTCAAGTAAGTCTGTTATTTATTTGTATTACTGGATTCAATCTGAATTTCTACTCTACAACTATATATCATCTACACAGCTATTAAACAATGTTGGAGACATGCTATAGCCTTGATGCACTCCTTGATTGATGTAAATCTCTTCTGTCAAATTCTCTCCTATAGACCATACAATACCATATATATAAAAGCCAAATACGACTCACTGATTCATACACTCACTCATCACAAAATCTCCATAACTATAAAGCCTACAAACTTAAAATTCGGCACGTATGTTCCTCATGGCTTCTAGGTGCTTGCTAAGAAAGGGTTAACAAAGTTACTTTCACTGTAAACTTACTTGGTTTATTCACTCAGACGACGTTTCGGAGTGGTGTTCTCCTTCTTCAGTGAGTTCGGATACGGAATGTGCCAAGTTGTCGGTAATTTTATGTGTAACAGTTTTTTGGTTAACAGGTTGGGTGGAGGTGGAGGGGATTGGCACCGGAGTTTGAACTGTTGTATGTGTTGTTTATTACTGTGTCGAATAGTGTGTTTGATTTAAATTGTAAATGGTCATTTAGTATGTTGTTTGGTTGTGTTTTGTTGTGTTTATATATTTCAAATTGTTCTGTGGTGTTAAGTTTATGACTTTTGGGTAGGTAGTGTAAGATTTCTTGGTTGTTTTTTTATATTGGTGTAACTGTGGTTTTCTGTCTGGATGTGTGTAGCAAATGTGGATTGTATGTTATTATTGGTTAGTGCTTTGGTGTGTCTAGACATTTGCTATGATATTTGATATTTGTTATGATGTAATTTAACCACGGATATGATGAGAATTTATATCCGTGCATGGGCATAAAAAGAACAGACCCTGAAAGTTGAAGAATTTTAGGGAAAGCGAGGACAGCTGGTACATGTGCCACAGAGATATTGAATTAACGCAGTTCGATATTGAATGTTCCGTGAGTTCGATACTATTTTTTATATTGTATTTTGCTGGAAGTTTAATTTTATGTTTTAATATTTGTGTTAGTAATTTTGATATTTTATAATTTGGTGTGGTTCTAGCGTTTATTAAAGGTCTGATAGGTTTATTGATTTTGTGTAATTTTATTAAAGAATTTAATTTTGGTGCACAAGGATTATCCATTTTATATTTAAAGGAGTCTTTAGGATTTAGGATTTGGGTACTATTTTTTAGTATATTTGTTATTTGCGTTTGATATTTGTTTGCGGGATCTTTATTTAATGTTATGCAATTATTATTAACTATAAATTCTTCTGTTTTATCTGTGTTTTAAAAGTTATTTTATTATCAAAATCTTCAATGATTGGAAGAAAAACTATTTTTGAATATATATTTATAAAGTGCATTTTTTAATAACATTTTTATTATAATGCGTAATAAATAAGTAAAAATTATATATAATAATATATACATAAATGAATAATAATGAGTTTGTAAACTTATATTCCTGAAAAAATTGCATGTCTATTACATAAACATGTATTTTATATGAAAATTCACCTTGTCAAAAATTTGGCCAACTTTGAATAATTAATTATTCTACTAAAAGTATCGCCCTGACAAAAAAATGTTAATAACCTTTTCCATGCAGAATTTTATGCTCTTTCTTTTTGGTATTTTGTATTTTTCTCATAAATTTAATATTTTTTAAGATAATCACGAACAATGAATTTTTTGTACCTTCCCCCTCCCTTTTTTCGAAAACCCATGACTGAATTTTTGTAAACTTTTTTTAAAATTCTTTCTTACCTTTTTATCTAGCCCTATGCAAAAAATCTCGTAGAAGCCACTTAATTTGAATGTCCAACGAATATGAAGGTACCTGCTCGCAAAGTAAATAATGACAACGTTCAATCTGTGTCCAGTCTAAACTTGCATGCGTCTTCACTCGCCTCCATTTGCCAAACAGAGCCGAATCTTTTGGTCCTGGGATTTTGCCGCCCATTCGCCAAATGGACACAAAAGGCTCCCACACACGTAATGTTGTCTCACATAATTCTACATTGGTCCTTTGATGTGTGGCAGAAACAGGTAACATACAGCAAGGTGATAAATGGACATGAAATGAGGCAAAATGAGGCAAACAAAGGTGAATGGCCCTCCCACATATGTATCTCAATTTGGCAACCATTGTTGCCCATAATTCTGGTTTTGGCTGCATTCACCATATGAAGATGCCTTACGAGCTTTCCTGTTGACAACAAACTGCATAATGTATAAGACTGCAAGCTGCTCAGTGTAAACTTTGTATGCTGCCTTGAATGTTTGCATCTTTATCTTGTTGCAGCCCAAATGCCCACTTGTCTCCCTATGAATTTATAACAATAGCTGACATCAAACAACAGTTAGTCAATACATTACAACCAAGTCAAGTCACCAATAGTCTTGCCAACAGTGGCGGCTGGTGTTATGGTTGCAGCATTGCACAACCACCAATATAGAATAACTAAACTATAAAATAATATATGAAATCATTAAGCAGTTAAAAGTGTCATCAATTTCAACGGAAAACATATTAGATTCTATGCGGCAATGTTCACGTACAATTCAAATGTGGCGCGCAGGCTGGTGGTTGTAGGCCACTTGCAACTTGAACAGTATATGGCAGAGCTTACTACACAAACATATGGGAAGACGTGTATTATTATTCACAGTTGCCCTATGTTCCCAATGTAAGGTAGGCGGTTGCAAAGTTTCCTAGGTGATTGTGATAATTACGTGTTAATCAACTCTTATTAATTAGCTGTGTGTTCAGTATTTTTTTATTTGTTAAGTGCTGCTGTGTGCTTTTTGGAGTTAGTGATTCTGTGTGCTTTTAAACGTGTTTTTTATGTGAATAGTGTTATTATCTGTATACACTAAGTTGGCGTCTGGCGACTACCTGGGGCTGGCCCGGGTAATCCCAGACGCCAATTTAGTGTATACAGATAATAAGAACCTTTTAGAAATTCCTTTTCTGCAAAGACCAGTGAAGGAAAAAATTGAAATTAACATTTATGTTATAAAGTTATTCTTTTGAAAACTGAAAGATTTGTGAAATTTTTAATATTGTGCACTGATTTATTTTTTCTTATAGTTCGTAAATCAAAGCATGTAGTATTCCACTCACTTCTCTTTTAGAGTAGAGTTTTCAAGAAATATTTTATGTAGTTGAATTTATGTACCTTGCAGTTTATATATAGGGGAAATCTGTTCTCATAGCTCAAATGAGTCGTAAATTTGCTGTTCTTATTTTTTATTTCCTGTAAACACAAGGATCGCTTTCAAATCAGAGTATTATTTTGTAGGCATAAAAAGCACGATTCTGTTTAACTTTTTCTTTTCTCTGCATATTTAGTATTTGATTACTGCACAGTTAGTGATGCTTGTAGCAATCATTCATGAGTACGTGAGAACATGGAATCTGGCATACATACTGATGGAATCATCCCATTATCATTAGCAGCTCTCTTTTGGGGGGAAAACAGTAACTTTCTATTCTTTTTCCATATGACAGCACTATGTATGATGCAGATATGTTGGTCTGCGCCCTGTTTAATGTGTCATTTTACCTCTTCCCCCACCCTCTCCCCCCGCAAACTCAACCAACTATTGCAACCACTGAAATTTGGAACCACTAGCTGCCACTGCTTACCAATACTTATATATTGTTAATATTAATAACTGTCTAACAGTGAACACACACATATACACACACAACAATATAAACATCTGACAATTTACCTTGGTGACATGGTTTATTTCTGGCCAGGACGCTCCACCTTCTACTTCTATAACGACTCTGATATGCAAATCCCCTTGTACAGCTTCACCATATCCATACCTGCACATCACAAATATATGTAACACACAAACAGACAAGGAACAAGCAATATACCTTGAACATAATTTGGCACATCAGTCATATCGAAGAGAATTAACAGAAACTGTTTCACTGTTGCACACCACTATAAAAAAATTCCTAACTAGCGCTTTCAAGTATCACGGCTCATCATCAGATCATAAAGCTTGAGGTGTGTGCATGAGGATTGTGAAGCTTGAGAGCGCTGATTGGAAATTTTTTTCTATAGTGGTTTGGAACAGTGTAACTTCTGTTTGTGATTATAACCACTAACACAACTTAGTAATTAAATATTCTTATAAGAAGAGAATTAAGGTTCTGAAGAAAAAAAAAGATTCTGAAGAGAAATGACCGAATTTCAAGTTATATGAATATACATTTAAATATAGATAATATTTGTTTATATTGTTATGACATTACAGAACAATCTACGTCTCTATCGAATGTTCCAGATGAATCCAGCTGAATCTGTGTGGCGTACGTGATACTCGACGCATTAGCTAGACTGTAACAGAAGCCACGCGAACTGTGTCAAGGGCGCAATGAATTATGCTCTAATGTTTTCCTTTATTGTTAACACACAGTACGGAATAATCTAGTATTTCGGGGGGGGGGATATAAATACCAGTACTCAACGACGTTCAGTTTCAGTTATAGTTGCGATATATTACAGTGCGGTTCGAGTTTATTGTCGGGGGATACGGTGTGCGTTCAAGTGGTTATTAACAAAGTGTTGTGTTTTATAATCGGGCGGTATAATATATAATATACAATTGTGTATATATTAGTTGACATTTTATTGCGTGTGAACAATTTTTATTTGATTTGTTGTAAGAGACTGTGTTGTTAATTACGAACTGTTTAACTGTGAAAATTAAAGATGGTGATTAGTGACTTAATTGGTGTCTTGTATTTTGTTTTCCACTGTACCATACGACGAACAGTAGACCGTCATAACAATATATTATATATAGATTTATGTATGACTATATCTATGAATATAGATTTAAGAAGTTAAGAAAATAAAAGCTGTTGACTGGATTTTTGATCAGTAGAAGAGGAAGTGTTAATATTAAGAGAGAGAGAGAGAGAAACAGTAAATGGTAATTTTGCTTACTATTTTACATTCAAAAGCTTTTAAAGTAGACGTATCTACTGTTGTAAGAGTTCAGGCCACTACTCTAGTAAATAATTAGGCTTAAGACGCATCCCAATGGTTTGGTGGATAGGAGGAGTCCACCCTAGCAACAATAGGGTGACTCGAATGTCTGTCTGTTTGAATGATAATAAGTAAATGATGATAATGTAGTAACTCATACCATAGGCCAGTGGTTCTCAATGGGTGTGCTACGGTGCACTACTGTGCCATAAGATTTACTATGTGTGTCACAAAACTTCTGAGACTTTGTGACATTGCTGGTAAAAGTAGGCCTATATATAAATCGGTTCATAATGTTATCCTATGTCTTCTGATCCCTAGTCTCCATTGGTCTCGATCTAACCAAGATTCTTCTTCCAATTCCTGGTCTCTCATTGCCCAGTTGATGCCTTCTCTCCAACTCAACCTAGGTCTTCCTCTTTGGTTACAACCATATGGTGTCCATCTCAAAATTTGCTTGGGGAGTCGATTATCCGGCATTCTTTGTAGATGTCCAAACCATCTTGGGTGTTTTGTTTTTATGTAATTGACAAAAGAGTACTGTACCCCCATTATCTCCCGCAATCTGACGTTTCTTACTTTTTCCAGATTTGACCTCTCTGCCACTCTTCGCCAATAATCCATTTCAGTAGCTTCCAACAACTTTTCTGTTCTTTCCATTATTGGTCATATTTCACACCCGTATGACATAATTGGTTTCACGATTGTATTGTATATACGATGTTTATTTTGTTTTGATATTTGTTGGTTCTACAATATGTTGTTCAGCAATGCTATTGATTTTCTTCCCAGGTTATTTCTTTCTCTTATCACTTTATCTAGACTACCGTCTTGTGTAACTGTTGTTCCTAGATACAGTATTTATAGCTACTGCAATTTATTATTTCTTGTTTGTCTTCTAAAATTAAGTTCTTCTGTTCTCCACCAGTGCACATATACTCTGTTTTTTGTGTTTACTTCAAGGCCAAATAGCTTATATTCCTCTATAAGTTTTCGTGTTATGTATTCCATGTCGTGATAGTCCTGCGCTACCACGACTAGGTCGTCAGCGAAACACAGTGTGTACACTGTGTTATCAATTAGAGGTATTCCCATTTTGTGGTATTTCTTTTTCCAGGTTTTGAGGGCTTGTTCCAGGTATATTTTAAAAAGTGTCGGTGAGAGACAACATCCCTGCTTCAGGCCCTTACTAACATTAAATCCAATTACTGGTTAAAGTAATAAACAAAAATTTACTCAATATTTATTTTGGAAAAGAAACACAAGAAAAATACTGAAGAGTTTAAACATATTTCTTTTACAGAATGTTCTGTTATGCCTTACAATAAAAGATCTGAGTTAGTAATAAGAACCTTGAGCTTGTCGTTTCTTATACAAAGTTCAGTGGTGGAACTGAAGATAAATGTACACACAATTCCAATTCAACTAAGAGGAGTCTATTCTGTTTCTTATTTTTCATGTTTGTTAGTGTCAAAAAGCCCAGCTCGCACAAGCAGGTGGTAGAAAAATGTAACTATTTCCACTATTATTACTGGGTACACTTTCTTCACTAAGATCCAAACTTAAGAAGTGATACTTCATCATATTTCAGTTGAAGTGTTCAGTTTCACTGAAGTTCAGCAAGTTGTTTTTCTTCCTCCACAGGGAGGTTAATGGTGAATTCTAGGGACACAACATAAGGATTGGACATAAGGACCAAGTCATGTCTGGTGACAGTGATGGGGGGAGGAATTGTGCCAACTCATATGTTAATGTGCCACGGGAACTCACTACAAAAGATAGTATGCTGTTAAAACAAAGGTTGAGAACCACTTCTATAAACGAATATATTAAATTCTTATACAGCAAGCTAAAACAATTTCATTATTTACCACTACATACTTAGCACATATTTTCCACACAACCTGTTCAGCATCGACTAAGATTCTAGGTGGCGGTGTAATGGTTACTTCAAATTTTGGCAGTATGTTTTCTTTGACCAAAACCAGTTTTTCTGTTTCCATATTTGTTGATACATCTTTGACTTTGAGACTGTAATCACCCTAAACATACAAAAAAAATCTTCATTTCAAACAAAAACTATAAGCATATTTATGTACATGCTACATATATTAATACCTTTATGACATTTTTATGTATACAAAATGCTTACCATATATATTTCAATAGAAATGGTGACTATGTGAAAATGAATGCTCAACAATTAAGGCACAACATAAAACTCTTTTCGTACCCTTAGCTAAAAAGGAATTTGTGTGTTTATTTATGTTTTGTATTCTAGAATCTTATAATCATTTGCCCATTGACATAAAAAAATAAGACAATGCTTCTGAAACATTTTAAATCTTGGCTAATCAATAAAAAGTCAGTTGAATACCTTTATCGTACTGCATACCATCAACAAATAATTTAACTACACAATATGCTATCATTTACAGAAAGAAATTTAATCTGTGTTTTCATTTTATTAGCAAAGAGTATATCTAGGTTTAGTTGAGATGTGAAAGTGCTCATGTTTGTTACTGAAAATTGTTGTAACTGAAACACTTGTATATTAATCATTTTATATTGTTAATTATACATTTTAATTGTAATATTTGATGTAAATTAAGGTGAAATTAAAACAGCGTATATACTGTGGACGGCTTAGGAGACCTGTCTCATCGACACTGGATATAAGAAAACTAAAGAACAGGCTTGGTACAGGCACAATTGGATACAACATTGGTGTATGACACTGTGATATGTGTGCATATACATGTACATGCATTTTGTGTGGGGGGGGATTTTATTTGCATACTATATACATAACATTGAAAACTCTCTTAAAACATCAAAACTAAATTTAGAATTAAATTTTATAAGAATATGAATAAAATGTTTGGCAATACAATGTTTTCATTATATATTTTATGAACACACACACACACACACACACACACACACACACACACACACACACACACACACACACACACACACACACACACACACACACACACACACACACACACACACACACACACACACACACACACACACACACACACACACACACACACACACACACACACACACACAGAGCCTCTCTCTACACAACAAACTGTTAACAGTATAATATTGTTAGTTTGAAACATATTTTAAAAGTCTGTTACCAATTCTGGTTCATCAGCCAGTGGAAATTCGAAGTGTGCAAGACCATTTATCGTATAATTCCGCCACTCTTGCAGTCTTATCTTGGCTGGTGACTCTATCCAAACAGTCCATGTCTGCAATCAATGAAACATTATTATTATTATTATTACTACTACTACTACTACTACAACTATTATTATTATTAATGTTACTAATATAATAATCCCACTGCAAACAAGAGGTGATTGTTGATGGTGGTCATGGAATCCATCCTTCTGTATGATTGCAAAATCTGGCCGATGCACTAAAGATTGAGAAATACAGGAAACGTATGGCATTGGTGCAGAGAAAAGGAGCCCTCAGAGTAGCATCCTCTTACTGGACAGTGCTAGAGCCAGTAGTCCTGGTGATAGCGGGAGTGATTCTCATAGACCTGTTGGCTCTACAGCGGAAGCATTTCTTCGAAAGAAGAGATGTAATTGGAAGGCATGTGGCAAAGCATGAAGCCAAGGAACTCGCTCTCTGGCATTGGAAAGATCGATGGAATAGGGAGGATAAAGGAAGATGGACTGCAAGGGTCATATCGAACTTGAAGGAATGGATTGACCACCAACACAGTGAGGTTAACTACCATCTGACACTGTTCCTCAGTGGCCACGGCAATTTTAATGCCTACTTCCACAGAATGGGAAAGGTGCAAAGCCCACTATGCTAATACTGTGACTCTCCCCACTAAGATACCTTACACTTTTTTTTCAAGCGCTGCAGATTCACAAGAGAGAGGATGGCACTGGAGATGGAGCTCAGGGAGTTTGTGCCCCAGAGCTTAGTTTAGTTTATGGTTTAAGCAAGGAGGAATGGGACTAAATCTCTGAATTTTTCAGTGGGTCATACTAGAAAACAAAAAAAAGACAACCCAACTTGTCATTTGGTCAGTAGAAGATAAGGGACTTCTATTTACTTCTTATTACTTAAATCAAGTTGGATGAAATTCATTTTTGTTTATAAACATTTTATGCAATTCCTTAGAGGCCAAAGTAGGGGAAGCGCTTTATCTACCTTTCAACTGTGGTCCCTTAAAGTTGGGATCTAATATGGTACATGCAAATTCTGAACTTTCTTAACAAATCTTGTATATCTTCACTGGATTGTAATGTATGTATAATCTATGATAACATACTGATATGATTCAAAACAAAACAAACATTTAAAAAACTGATTATCAATATAAAATAGTGGCATAAGCACCTTATTTCGTAATTGTCGGAACATATGACTGAGGGCCAGAACTCTGAACACAAGGGTTTCACCCGGTTTGTACACAGGCTTGTTTGGAGATATAACCACAAGCGGTGTGCTGTGTTGCAGTTGTACCATCTGTTCAGAGTTTGTGTTCAGCTCTGAATTACTGTCTAACGATGACAACTGCACTGTTAGCTTGGCAGTTCTCTCTTCTGTGTATGGAACTTCCACATCTAAACACGTTACTCCTGAACAAAATTACACAAACAAAATTAACATTTTTTGTGACACATATACACACCTTTCCACAATTTATATCCACAATGATCTGACCTATGATACCAATGGTTCACCAACACATGATACTCACTAACCAACCAAACGATTAATACAGAAATTCAAGGACTTGCTATTGAAAGCAATATTAGCAGGCTGCCATGAAACTGGTGGTAGGATCTATCCTTAATGAAATGACAGTTCTAAACAAAGAACTTTCATGCAAAACTGAAATTAAAGACCAGACATTTAGTACATGTGACCTGTTGAAACTGCACAAATAAAATATTACCAGGAAAAAAAAGAAATTAACAACTATCTGATTGAAACATGGTGTACACTCCTGCGGAGATGTGGGAAACTAAGAGTGACGACAACTATATACTACGAGTGCCATCTCTTGACTTTACACAGATTTACCAAACAGCCCTCACAAACACAGGCTTGGCACCAAAAGTGTTAACCAAAAGGACAAAGACTTTTGTGGTCAAGAAATAGATGGAGATATCAACTCCACTATGGAGGCAACAGTTGCAATGGGCTCGATGTGAGCTTAACACTTTGAGGACCAATGGCATAATATTGTGCCGCCAGTGGACTTGATATTTTGACAGACGGCGTACATTTACGACGCTCACTTTTCAATGCTTTCAAATGCTTTGCATCTTACTATTACGCCACAGAATGAATGCAGAAGTTTTATTTGATATTTTAGTTCATGTTTCTGCCATCAGATTGCAGCACTGACTGAAGAAAATAGTTTTTGGGAAATAATTTGTACAGTTGGCAAGCGTCATGACTTTGTTTACATTTTGCGTGTTCAAGGTGGAAGTTACAGTTTTGTTTATATGAGGTTTGTGGGTTTTCTGAGGTTATTTTGTGTTTATTTTGTATGTTATTGGTAGTAGTGAGTGTGTTTGTTTTAATTACTATATTATTAGTTACAAAATCGATAAACAATATTTGACAGAATTTTTTTTTGTTAAAATTGCACGAAATGTTGCATTTTTAAACAGCTTTAGTTACAATATATAAAATCAATAATAAAAATATTTTGAGTATTTTGATAAGAGGAAAGTCTGGGAAAAAGTGTGGTATAATTATTTTTTAGTATTAAATTGTCTTGAGTATGTATGAATGTTTAAACGACAGTGCTTTAAAAAAATAATTGCCGGTCATAGGGGATGGTCTATGTACGAACGCCATGGTACTCAAAGTGTAAAGATGTGAAGAAAGAAGAAGTTGAAACTGTCAAAATGCTGCATGTGTAATAATTTCAATAAAATACATTCTTGATGAAAAGTTTTATTTATAATTAAATAATGAAAACGACACACACATTTTAAAAAATCACAAAAGTGGGTAGCCAGTTATTCGTTAATTTTTTTATATACATCTTTCTCTCTGTATATTCTTGAGTGTTGTAGTTCAGTCTTTATAAACCTTTTTGCTAATAGGGACACCCTAAAAAAATTAAATTTTCCTCGAGTACCCCCGTCTACTCCTTACCATATACTCAAGCTTATACACATATACACATATTAACAGTTTGTGCAATTATATTTACACAGATACCAGTTAAATGGTATAAACACATATAAAGAAATAATAACATTAAACTATATTAACAAAAACAACTTAAAATTCCTGTATTGTTTAAGTCTGAAACATTTTTATACTCATAATTAGCAATTTTCTTAAAAATTAACAGGCAGCAATATAATCATCTTTTAAAAAGTCAAGAGACGTACGGCTTACTTGTCTATAATAAAGTATAAATTCATTTGAAAACACATAATTGTATACAAATGGTTGAGCATTCTTTACAGATATACAATTGTCAAAAATTTTATTACATACATATAAAAAATACAATAACACATAACACATTAAGTAGTTAATAAAAAGTAATACTATGAACATATTATCTGTATGTTTAATGGATTACATAATCAATAACATTCTGAGTGTGGAGGACAGGCTAATTACAAAAACTGTTTAAAAACCAAAACTTTTATTAATAATTTAACTACCCATATGTTGTGGACCCCCAGTTGAGAATCACTGTTCTAGTTAGAAAGCACTTACTGAACCTATCGTACAATACAAATGTGTGACTAACCTTTGTTTATCATACTTGTTGATCTGAACAAAACGTCTGACGCAGCAACTAAGGTTAGCGTAACGTTAACTGTTGTCGCTGCTAACGATGTGCTTGTATTATGCAGTGACATGCACACATGTTCTATACTGTTCACCAGGAATGAATGAGGCGCTGTCACAACAAATCCACTGCAAAACAAAACACACGCTAAATTAATAATTTCTATATACATTATATACAGAGTCCTGGAACAAGTTAGCAATTTTGAATACCTGGGCTACAGTGTGTCTTATAATGCATGCAACGATGTTGTGAATAAGTTCCATAAGTTCACCCTTATGTGCGGGACCATTAGGCGAACCCTTAAGTCAGCAAGTAAAGGATCACGCCTAAAATTCTACAAGGTGATGGTTCTTTCCACACTTCTTTATGGGTCTGAGAATTAGGTTTTAATGAAAGGCCAGGCCTGTTGCATCCAAGCGGCTGAAATGAGATTTCTCAGGCACGTGGGAGGGTATACTCTCCATGATCATAAAAGAAACACGGATATACGGCAAGAACTGAATATTATGAGTATACTCAACAGGATTGCCCAGTATCGGCTCAATTGGTGGCAACATCTTTGCCAAATGGATGACTGCCACATTCCCAAACAACTCTGGAACTATAAGCCGAGGGGATGGAGAGGTGTGGGACATCCGAGGAAGCACTGGAGTGACCAGCTCTAATATTTGCCTATTTGAGACCGGAACAAACCATCCTTGGTTTAATCCGTGAAGATGATGATGATGATGATGATGGAAGTATTCAACAGCAGGCTACCATGGCCACCTGTAAACTGTAAAAGTCATGAACAACTTTAAATGTGAGACTTACCCTGCTGTTTTGTGGATTTTCAATTACAAGGGAAAATTTTAAAAGTTGCTGTCATCTCAAATGTGACACCCAACTATACTACTTTTTAAAATAATAACTTTTTTAATAGTGCTTTTTATGAAATTTTCAGATATAATATACAATTGTAAGACTATTTTTTGAATGCGCTATTGTTGCTGATGACTTGGTTGTACTTAAAACTACAGAATCTGATTTGCAAAAATCTGTGTTTAAGCCTTCATCGGACTTGCAAACAATACAACAATATGAAAATCACCACTATAAAAAAAAAGGTAAGGAGCCAAAAAGAAAAAAATAATGATTAGTGATCGAATTCTAGAACAGGTGAGCTACTTTAATTATTTGAGAAATTACATTGGCTGTGACAGGAATTATGATATTGATGTTTGATCTGTGGGACAATCAACCGTATTTTTTGAAACAAGGTATGTCAAGATATAAAATTAAAGTTCTACAAAGTTATGGCAGTCCCTGTACTGTCCTATGTGTGTGAATTATGGACAACAACCAAGAAACAAGACAGTAAAATACAGACCTCATAAATGGCGTTCTTAAGAGGACTTAAACAGTGTTATAAACTTGACCGTATAAGGAATGAGGCCATAAGAGAAGTGTTACAAGTTTGTCAGGTTCCAGACTCACCTAACAAGTCTGGAAATACAAACCTATAGGACACAGGAGTGTGGGTAGACCCAGGAAGAAATGGCTGGAGGAGTTTTGAAGATGGAACAGGCAGCACCTTGCCTATGGCATGTTGTGAAGATGATGATTTTTACCTTGGGTAATTTTTCATAAATTTACCATTTAGGAGCTATGGACCGTCAAATTTCAGAAAATTCATTTTTTTGGTGGGTATTTGAGTCGACTAAATCCACAACTGTTTGCAGACAAGGAAATAAACAATTATTGTATTTTTAGTTTACTTAACTAAATACATTGAATAAGGAGTCCAGATAGAATAGTGTGCACTCAGTCCTAAAGTAGGGCACTGTGATTTTGAATCTATACTGGTGAGTGAATCCTTTGTCTGACATGCACCTGCATTCTACAGTATATTTTAGTTGATCCTTTACCAATAAACTGAACTTTTTTCTTGTTTACATTTGAAAATGGCTTATTTACTTCCTAACCTGTAGAAAACTATGGTATTATCTGGACTGAAAGATAAAAAAAAAAAATAATCCACCAAAATCTTGTAAAAAATAAATTTAACAAAAATTAAATGTTGAAAATTAAACAAAACTTGTCTGTATTAGATAAGTTAATTTCTCTGTAAAATACCAGATACTGAGTTTCATTATTTGGACATCCCACTGCATTTAAAGTTTTCTTACTCTAAACAAAATTGAAATAACAAATTTTTCAGTTTGTAGTAGACATAAATCATTTTAAATCAAAACACTAAATTTTATATACTTCACTTATATTGAGCTTCAATGTAACTACTCAATGTACTGATTGTAGACATTTTCATTTTTAGATCAATATTTATTAATTGTATTAAAATTGTATGGATATTTATGTACCAATGTTGTGTAATTTATACATTGCATTCTGAAAATTATGTATTTAAGTATAAAGCAATTTTTAATTATGGATTCACAATTTATTGAATACATTTTTTTTAATCGATAAACTTTAACATCACAAGACTATATTGAATCGGAATACCACAAATAATATTCTACTCTTAATATTTTTCGTATTAATGTGGAAGAATATTTATCAAGTATTTGAGACTTAGATGTAGCCATTTTGTGTAGTAATAAAAGGTGTCTTACTTTTATAAAACAATCAAAATTTACTTTGTAGTTTGTTACTACATTGGTTTAGCGACCATTCCATCTAGAACATCAAGGTGTCTGCAGCCAAATAAAGAGGGCAATTCAAGAAATGAATATGCCAAAAAAAATCATCACAAACACTACTCTAGGTAAACCAAGCAGAATTCAATGCCATACTCAACATAAAAAACTGTTTCACTTCATAAACGCAAAAGTATAAGAACTAACACACACACACATGCATACAGTATTAAAATATTTAATTAATAAAGTTGTGTTAGTGGAGAAAAAGAAAAGAACAAAGAATAAAGAATTGAAATTGGCATGTGGTCCTTAGATGGCCAATACAACAAAAAAGATGTGTTAACGGTTATAATCACAGTAAAGGCCTCGTCCAGAACATAGCGCTTAGCAGTAACTGTTTACAAGCAGAATTATCACTGTTGCACACCACTATATAAAAATATTCCGATTAGAACTTCCAAGCTTCACAGCTCATTATCAGAGCGGAAAAAATTCTGTTAGTATTAAAATAGTGTTATTGCTTACACATACTTGAAACAACAAAAAATAATTTTCTTAATTGCATATTGATGATGTTATTAAAAATTTAGGTAGTTACTTTTTATTGAAAAGTCTGATTTTTCTTTAAAAGTTGTTTTATTTCTATATATGGCCAATATAGTTTCTTCTTTAGAAAAACTATAACAAGTTTTGATGCCATCAAGCATTACAACCTCTCTTCTACACACTCCTCTCTTTCCTACCACCTTTCTGTCTGATTATTAGCTGCAGTCAGTTTTCATGCAATATATGCCCACATTCAAGATGTTTTTCTCTTTCTTATTACTTTCAGCAGTTTTCTTTTCTCTCTTATTGTTGGCAATACTTTAATGTTTCTTACTCTATCAGTCCATTTCACCTTAATCATTATTCACCATAACCACATTTCAAGTCACCAAGCATTCCTTTCTTCTTCCCCATCCATGCTGCAAGAGAAGCATGCACAAAAAACTGTATTTTACATGGGTAAGTTGGGCACAACCAGCCCTCACTTCTGGGAAGACATGTCCATGTGGCCAATACAAATTTATGAATCAGAAATTATCATTTCTTGTTAACATGATAGCTGGACATTACAGACGTTTTCCATACAAATTAAAAAAATTGAACATGCTGTCTCAGATTTGATTTTTCATTGACTTGACCAAAAGTATTATTTTGTTCTTTTTTCCTTTGTGTATGATTCTGTTTAAAACTGATACAGCTATTGAACTCATGGTGAACTTTCTCACTCATTAATAATTAATGATTATTATTACACATGAATTTGTCAGAGACATAGCCTATTCTAAGAATTGATGGGCAGTCCAAATTGGCCAATTTACGCTAATTAATTACAGCAATTATTTCTTGATAAGTAATAAGGAAAAACTAAGGAAATAATTTACAGTCAGTAGATAAAAAACAGCTACAGTCACAGTATTCTCAGTAATATTTTGATTTTATAATTCTGCATTATAAAATACTGGGGGTAAAAAATATATTAAAAACAATTATATACAACCAAATAAGAACTGTTTACAGACATTTACAGAAAGTAGACTGAACAGATTCCCAATGTTACATTAAAAATTATTACAGAAAGTCTTCATTTATTAAAAAAATTGTATTACTGGTTTTGAAAGAATGCTTTCTTTGAAAGAATGGTATTTTATCTTAAACTATACATCCTCGTTTCGCTACAATTTGTTGTAACAAAATTTTTATTTGTAATACAAATGTATTGAATATTGATTGTTTTAAGCCTGTTTTTTGTATTATATATATTTTTAAATGTATTTAGAGCATGTTTTTGAAGATCAAGCATTTATTTTACTAGTTTTGGTAATGTATATTGCATTAGAGCATTCTGTAACATCATCAGACATTTATTTTCATACAGTATATAATATGTTTACATTCAGTATAAGAGAAATAATTATGAGCTCTTCACAATAAACTTAATTCATTAATATGCTGGACCAAAATTGCTTTGTACTGGCAACAGTTATTGCTGTACTGTCCATATGCAGATCCTGGTGACAGTAATAAATTCTGTTGACATGACGACACAAATATCACTAACAACTTACACACTATTGTGACGATTTAAATGGCAAATAAATAAATAAAAAAATTAATAATAAAAATATAAAAAAAACCGAAAGTAAGTAAGTACTTTAAATCGCACGATTAAACCAAATACCCCTGAACTAACTCATAATAGTAATGAAAATTAAATTAAATTAAGAAAATCTAACTAAATAAGTTATTAAAATCTGAATGTAAAAGTTAAGAATAATACAGTTAACCCTTTAGTAAATTTATCATGCGTTGACCTGTCTATTCCGGACACAACGTGCATACCGAACCGGCAGTAAATAGAGAAATATCTGTAAATCGTAATGTAAATAATTAATAATTTAAAGTCACAAGTAGTAGTTATAATAATCCCTGTAAACAAGATAAGTCTAGATAGTTTATTTTGTCTTACTATAAGAATGTATTATTAATAAAGAGTTGGAACTATATTATGGCGGAGTACTCACTCCGCGTCGTTGCAATCTACCTGTTGTAACAATGCAAGAGTAACGATGCGGCTTTCAGACTGTAAACAGCTCCAAGCGAGGGCTCTTCATAAAATGTTTTGTTATTCTTTTTGATTTTTTAATTGAGTGTTAGCTTCCACTAAAAGCGTGGAGAGCTAGTTATATATTGAAGATGTAGCGAGGAAATTTGTTAGTAAGTGTGATAATGTAAAAAGAATTAGTATATAAGGTGATGTCTCAAGTTAATTAAAAAAACGAACTCTCGAATATTGTTCGAGTAATGTAATTCAGATATTAATGTAAAAAAGAAGATGCAAACTCCAGTACTACGCTGCCAGTAAATATGTGACGTGCACGACTGCAGATACGGATGACTACCACCTAAACAACACTTACCAGAACCGCCGAGGATCAGCCCGACTTCACGCAGCATAACATCCATCTCCTCATTAATACACCCAGAGGACTTTCACCGGAAACACTACCCAGATGACTACCCCGACTAACAGAGTACCGAAGATTCACGCCCCAGGACACGGACAGCAAAAGCGTATCTAAGAGGTGACTCGGTAGATCGTCTACCGAGAATTATGTACATTTAAAATATAAGTTTTCATACATGCCAGAGACTTTTAAAAAGACAATCTCTAAGCTTTAAGTATTAGAAAAATGTAACCAGTAATTTCTAAAATCATACGTTGTAACATTACTCTTGAGATATAAGTTTTAATCCCTTAACTAAATAATACCATTCTTCAAATGGTGTTCATGTAACAATGCAACCTTCTTGATAAGTAAAGTAAATTTCAGACGTCTTTACTAGATTTAAAGAGACTCGGATCCGAGGTAAAATACATGATCTGTTTGATCCTTTGTTTGACAGAAAACCCTTTTTAACTATTCCAGTATGAGAAAATTTTTATGTAATGGGATCTATATATATATATCATTTGTTAATAAAGAGATGTCATCTTGTTACATATTGAAGTGAGTGCATAAATCAGTTAAATTACCTTCCCTTGTGTCCTATAATTAGAGTAATTATAATTGTTCTAAGTGTTGTGTTGATTTTCAGTTTGTTACAACGTAGGCAGCCTGTATAATTGGCTCGCGTCAATTATCACGGGTTCCCTGGATTTATAACGTAGCCCGGAACGTTATACTATTTCCAACAGGAACACTAAAGTTTTGATACATATATTTTTACCTTTTTCCTGAACCAGCTTTTGCTTAACTACAGCGTTACTAGCGCTGTCTCTGATGAAGCTCACAGTGAGCAAGAGCTGACTCAGGCAGAAAGGTACAAATTTACAAATTTTTATTTAAATATTAGTGACCCAGTCAGAATAGTGTATAAATAATAGTGATATTCATATAGACATGTCATGGACAACAAAATCCAATAATTTGATACAAATATTTTAAAATTATGTCTGAATCTTGCAAAACGTTTTATCCTTTACTAATTCATAGTTGCTACTAAACCATGGACAACTTTTCCAGTATCTAGTGACTTATGGCTCATTCTGTATATCTTTCAAAGTAATGGATGAAGGACTAATGTCACTACATGATAAGGAAATTGATAAAATTCTAAAGACAGTATACAATGATTCAGTAACAGAGTAATTAAAATTGGATTTATAGTAAATGAACTACATTTTTTTAACCACCAAATTCTTGTTATGCAAAATTAATATCACAACCATTTTCAGTATCAACTGGGCTTAGACAGGGGATCCTATGTCTTCAGTCCCTTTTTGTGTAGCCTTGGAAGTAGCTGCAAGCAGGATATCAGTCAACTCAAATGGCACAATCAACTACAGACTTTTCAGGCAATCACATACGCTGATAACATTGCCATTCTTTTAAGAAATAACTGGGTCGCTACTAAACTATGGACAACTTTTCCAGTAGCCAATTCAGTTTCCAGTGCTCAACAGCCAGTAACGCAATAATTGGTATCAGGGTCAGACAGGTTGGTACTTCAAGTCAATTGTTCCAAAACAAAGTACATGAGGACAAATAGGCGTAACTATCCTTTAGAACAATTATAAGTAAATGAATTTATTTTTAATAAACACCAGAGTTTTAAATATTTGGGGTCGATAGGAACTGTACAAAATGATACAGAAAGATATAAGGGCTAAGATATTGGCAGGTAATAGAAGTTATAATGCTTTATAGACTATGCTCAGCAGTAAACAAGTCTCAAGAAAAATGAAGAATTTTCTGAAAACAAGTCTCAAAATTTTCCAAAGAATCTAAGGGCCAGTAAAGGAGGGGGATAACCAGAGGATTAGGATCAGTCAAGAATTAAGAAGTCTAGATAATGACTCAGACTTGGTTCAAAGTGTTAAATCCAAAACGATTAAGTGGCTTAGGCATGTTCAAAGGATGGAAAATAGAAGAGCCTTGAAAAAGGTTTTTGCTCAGCAACCTGGTGGGGACACTTGAGAGGAAGGGCACGAATGAGATGGTTGGATAAGGTGGAGAGCAACCTCAGACAAATGGGAGTTGTGGGAAGGTGAAGAAAAAAGACACAAGACAGGGAAGTGTGGAAGACGCTGTTGTGGATCATTGGTAGATCATAAGTAAAAACAAAAAAAAAAGGAAGACAATTTACAGAAAGTTGCACAGAAATTTAATTAGTATTGTTCCTAAATGCAATTTGTATACTTCCATTAACAAGACCAGAATGATGGCATTTATTGGCTCATAAGATCAAAAAACAGTAATTAACAAGAAAATATTATATCAAGTCTATTATTTTCAGTACCTCGTATCTGACTTATATGAATTTTATGAGGTCATCACGAGAAAAGCAAACAAGTCCCACATAGTTTGTGCTAACTGTTAACAGACTATTACAAAATACGGTGACAACAAAACACAAGTTAAATTTTATACAGTTATGAATTTCCTCTGCCGCTCTTATATGGTATGGAGACATATGTGAAACTGGAAAGATTATAAGTCACAAGACTGAGATTTTTCAGTCTGTGAATGGGTGTGTGAAGACAAACTGGCTTAGAAACGTCATAAGAACAGAACTGGGTATATCCTCTCTGCTTCAATGACAGGATTAAGGAGTAAACAAAACCACCATGCTCCAGTGAATATTGGCCCATGTAGGGGTCAAAAGAAATGAAACTACTGACAAGTTGACTAAGAAGGGCACCAAAGTCCATCTGGGGAAGAAGCCTCTGGATGTGAGCTCTGTCAAGAAACGTGTATTATGCCAAATTCATGAACTCTGTAGAAAAGAAGCAGGAGAACAGGCAAAAGGGAAAAATGATAAAATATTTGTGAACGATGGAAAATCAGTTAGGGAAAAACAAGAAAGGAAGCTGAGGAAAGTTTCCGGCACTCTTGCAGTGCTTAGCTCTTAATATGATATATGGAAAATACTCTGAAGAATGGCTAACAGTGTACACAGATGAATTCAAAATTGAAGATACTGAAACAGGTGGCAGGGTGTACTGCCATCTGTTTTCTCATTACGTGCCTGTGGGCAGATATAAAGAGTACTTTCACAGAGACATTAAAGCAATACATTTGGCTCTACAACAACTAATCTACTACCAACAAAAGGCAATCTAGCCAGACTTCATTGGGACACCAGGAGCAAGATGAAACAGTTTTCCATACATCCATAGGAACAAAAACAACAACAACATGTCAAAGTGAACACATTTTAAATTATAGGCCTGAAGGGAAGACAGATATATTAAGGCGCCTAGTAAGAAGGAGATGGCTTGAAGATGGAGACCAAAGAGGTGATGAGACCTAATCCTGGAGAGAAAATAGAGACAATAAGACAAAACTATATGAAATGACTATACAATAAAAACTATAATGAGTAGAGGACCAAAAACTATAGAAAATGACTGTTGATGACAAAATGCTGAGATGTGCTGTAGTTAAATAAAACAATTTTTTTTATTAATGGAGAAGAACCATGGAAATTTACAAGCAACATAATGAGGCAAATAACTCCTTATGTCACAGAAACCATCATACTGACTTTCACATTGCTGTTATTAACTGTCAGAAAAAAACCACAACAGTTCAGTTAAAAATACAATTAGCTTTTGAATAATTACCTAAATGAATCAAAATTACACAATTACAGTTCACACATTAGGGGTCATTAGGGGACCCACAGGAGTTTACAGTTCTTACATGTCAATGAATTAATCATAAAATTTCATTTTAAACCTTCATCAGTATTATCATTACTAAACACTGTTAGTAATAATAGCAAGAAAATTTATCCATAGGAAACTACAAATTACAGTTAATACAAATATGTAACAAACATAAATTGAAAAACTAAATCCTGAAAACAAATATTTCTCTGGGTTGTAGGTGGCCTCTTCCCATCTGATGATTGGTTCTGGACCTCCTTATATAGATGTGAGGCCTGGATCTTAACTAATACACATGAACAACTGCTTAGAATATTTGATCATAATATCTTGCATAAGATGGATCCTGAGGGATATGAAATAATTATGAATTGGATCAATTAATACATACTGTGCTGACATAGAGAGTAGAAGATTAGAATGACTGAGTTACATAAGGCAGCAGAAGCTGGATGACAGAAGAACAACTAAAAGAATCACAGACTGGAAACCAACAGGCAGAAGAATTACAGGAAGATCTACAAAAATATTGATAGATAATGTAGAGAATGATTTGAGAAGTATAAATGTAAGAGGCTGGAGACGGCTGTGTGGTGAGAGGACAGAATGGAAGAAAATAACTGAGCAAGCTAAGACCCACGGTGGGTTGTGTTGCCATAAGATGAAGAAGAAGAAGAAGAAGAAGAAGAAGAAAAATAAGAAAAAGATGGTTTTCTGTAGGAACCCTAGACAAAAACAAAAACCTAGATTTAAAAAATTGAGTCTTTAATACTATATGTGAGTCTTTAAAAAAGTTTAAACAATAAAATTTTGGATTTTGTGTCCATGATGTGTTCAACTATCAATAATGACTTGTGTACACTTTTCCATTACGGAACACTAATATTTTATTAGATACAAAATTAAAAAAAATTAACTTTGCTTTATCCAGCTTTGTCCACTGTGCTTTTATCCAAAAAGCTCTCATTGACAAAAGCTGGTAAAGGAGAGACACATTTTCCATTTTTTTTTTTAATTTTTATCTAAAGTACTAGTGTTCCATGTCACAAAATGTCTGTGCAATAGTCAAATGTAAATTGTAACAAAAATAAAAAAAGACAAAAGCGTTGGAGATAAAGTATCACAGAAGTATTAAATGATACACTCAGACAGACATGATAAAAAAGTAATGAAATGTTTCAGAACCAGAAAACAGAAGGCAGAGATATTTCTGGACATAGAAAGCTAGTGAAAGTTGATACCTGTACATCAGATAGGAGATGCAACAGTGATGTAAAAAGTAGACATTCACAAGCAAGAGGAGCATTTTTACAGAAAAAATCTGTTCTGACATCCCTGGACATGTTCTCAGAAATATGTCCCATGAAACCAGAAAGAAGTTTATACAGAGTTTCCTGTGGCTCAGAAACCTGGACTTTTAGGAAAGTGGACAGAAGGACATCTCGAAGCTTTTAAGATGTGATGCTGGAGGAGGGCCTTAAAAATATCATGGACGGAAAGAGTACTTAATGTGGGGTTTGAAGAGGGTGGATGAAAGGAGGATGCTGATTTGAATCATTGTTAAAAGGAGAATGGTTGGCCATGTGCTACGCCATTCAAACTGGTTCACCACCCTAACTGAGGGGCATAGTGGGAGTGGAAAGCCCAGACAAGAGTTCATGGATGATGGATGATATAAAAGAAGGAAGAAGTAATGTGGTGATTAAGAGACTGTTTCCACAAGGGAAGAAATAGCAAGCCTACCAACCTCTGGGTTGTAGAGAAGGAGAGACATAAAATGATATTAACGTCTGGAAACAATGAAAGAGACTAAGGTGCCACTACAATCGAGAAAGCATAAGGCAGAAGGAAGAAGAAGAGAAGGTAGATCGGCAAAAAGTTGGGAAGACACAACACAGTGTAGGTGAGTAATACATACAGTGGACACGATGATGATGATGATGATGACTAAAGAGTTTATGAATTCTTTAAAAGATCTTGTACAGAATTAACTATGTAGAACATTAGTTAATGTACCACAGTGGCCAGAGGCGTCGTATGGGCTTGTGCAAAATTGCAAGGTAGGCCTCTAGCTGAGTGGCAGGGCCTATGATAGAGTATAACATCTAGGCATCTGTTATATCCCTGATTTTTGTCATATGGATTTTATAAATTATGCTCCAAAACAGTACATTTTTTTAATTAATTACCACAAAAATTAATTATCACATTCCAAAATTTACTGATTGGCTTATGTATTTACTTAACACTACCTGTTACAATTGCAAAGGGTAATAAGATCATTTTACAATACAAAATTGTGCAGCTAATTAAAGTCTGACAAAATAAAGGCTTTGGAATCTAAACGATGGACTTTACCTATTAAAAAAAAACTAAGGAGCGATGTTTTGACCACCCAAACAATTGGCAGCTGAGGCTGACTATAACCTAATACATGATGAATACTCTATCAACACATGACAGAGTCAAAATTAACAAATGTTCATATAATGTATGATAAACAGGATTTATGAATTCACTATATGAACTTTTACACAAGTAACTATGTAGAACATTTGTTAGAACGTAGCACAGTGGCCAAGGGTGGCATGTGGGCTAGCATAAGAACTGCAGGGTACCTAAGTGGCAGGGCCTTAGGTGTGGCATCTTCACTTGTTATTTTATATTACATTTCATCTATATTTTACTAAGGATAATGTGTGTTTTAGAACCTAACTTTTCACCTTAGCTGTCATTTCGAATAGGGAAAATTGTCTTATTTTATTATTGTCAACTAATGCCACGAACTTTAAGAACCTAATCCCAATGTCACAAATGAGAACTTGTGGAAAAAGTGGATTACAATAAGGAAGAAGTCTGAGTCCATCAGTGGCGTATCTAGAATTTGGCTGGGGGGGGGGGTCCGGCGTCGAATCGACTCCATACAAAAGAAACAACAAGTTAATACTAATCAATGTTACTATCTTTAAAGTGGCTGAAAAATGTGTGATAACATCCTGAAATCAGTCCCATTACAATAATCAGTAATAACACAACAAAAATATGCATTACTAAAATATTGCTTACAAGATACTTACTGATTGAATTTTTATTTTCCTATATTTCATATTTCAAATGTATATGCTAATGCCGTGTAATAAACTTGTTTGTATATTTAAAAAAGAGTTACTACTACATTAGCCACAGCTGACAAAATAATAAAACAGCCTAAAAATTACAAATTCATAACTTTTTCAATACTCTACTGGGGGGGGGGGTCCCAATTGCCCCCCCCCCCCGTAAATACACCACTCGAGTCCATCAATACTTATAATATTCAATTAACTCTGACCAGATGATTTAAAAAATGGTCTATAAAAAGTAGAAAACATTAAGATAGAAAGTATTAATAGTCAAACATTTAAACTAGAAAGACATAATCATTATTAGTAAACATATTAATATACTTGATTTAACTCATGTGAATCAGAAGTACAATTGCTATATCTAAATTCATGAATACACTTTCATATTCATACTTTAAAATATTAATTTTTCGAGTCTTACAACAAAAACCATGAAGATTTCACAGCATCTTTAGGTTAATTTCATATTTAACCCACATACTCATTGAGACACGTTAGCGAGAACAATGCATTGACATGTTTCACTACAATTATTAGAGTGAATTAAAAAGAAACAGACCACATATTAGAAACATGAATTCACCACAAACGTAAATACTTTTATATGATTTTCTAAAGGTATTATTGAAGTTCTGATCCTGACTTTAATGATAAATGCACAGAAACAGTATTTATTGTGTACAGTTAATGTACTGATGTATCTGAAAACTAGTTAGAAAAAACAAACTCCACTTTATATGAGGGAGTGCATGCTCAAACAACTATTGAATTATAAGCTGAAAGGATGAAGAGGTGTGGAATGTCTGAAGAAGGGTTGGGATGACCAGCTCTAGTCTATCTGCTTGGGACCGGAAGAATGGTTATCTACTTTGGAGTTTTGTTCATTTCAGTTCAGTTTAGAGTACACAAGAGTAATTCAAATCCATTTTCTATTATTCAATTGCAGGAATCCCACATGTTTGACAGTTTAAACTACCCACATCCTAATTAATTCACACTATCAAGGTTCTCTTTAATTAAGCTCTATTACAAAAGCACAATGCGATGTATAACCACTCATGTTAATGAGCGAGTTAGAATCTAATTACAACTAAACTGTTACAAGCTGTCTCACACACACACACACACACACAAGCTAAAGATTTATACAGTACACCACTATTAGGTGAAACTAAAGCTAAGACTTGCTAGAAGACAATGAAGAAATAAATGAAATAAGGAAAAGGATACAGGCCGCAAATAGAGCATATGCTTTGTTGACATCTATATTCAAGACAAGGAATATACACCATCAGTCCAAGGTCACATTATATAAAGTTATGATTAGACTGGTGATAACATATGACAGCGAGACTTGGGCTCTGAACAAACAAGCCACTAACATAGTCAATACTTTTGAAAGGATAATTTTGAGGAGAATATATGGAATGATCCAAGTTAATGGGATATGGAGAATGCGTCACAGTGAGGAGCTATACAAGCTGTGTAAAGACAGTGATCTGGCCACCACCATCCGACTGCATAGATTGCAATGGGGAGGACATCATTAGGATGGAAGGTAACCGAATACCTAGGAAGGAACTGTTTAGTCAAATTGAGGGTAGAAGACCTGTCGGAAGACCCAAGACACACTGGATTGATGCAGTGGTGAGGGATGCTGATACATTACTTAAAATAAAATGATGGACATTGATCACAAAGGTCCGGGAAAAATGGAGGCGGATGATTATGGAGGCTAAGGTTAGACTTTGAATTGTGACACCATAGAAGAAGAAGAAGAAGAAGAAGAAGAAGAAAGCTAAGACTAGTATTATCAAAGTATTCATTCTTGCACTCAGTGTATCAAGTGAGAACTCTGAATCTTTCTTTACTATATACATGTATTTTTCACTTGTCTAACAACAATTCAACAGTTCTTGGTAATGATGTAGTCATAGCAAACAAATAGTTGTAATAATGTGCACCATTTAATATACATGCACGTACAGAACTATAGGGCTACTTTCATAAAGAATTCTGTACACTGGTCCTATAAACAAGTGAAGTGTACTGACATTAAAATGAACATTGCAAGTGCTAGTCAAGTCATTCATCTGAGCATTGTGAGAGGTCAGTACACGTCATACATAGGAGCCGTACAAAAGCCCAAGAGACAACAATATTTGGTAAATAATACCCTTTAAATATTAACACTGATAGAATATTTGTGTTTAAATTTGACAAAAATATGTTTGCCAGCACTGATTTTTAATTTTTAACTCTCATGTACGCGACAGATTTCACAGTATTAAATACACTTTTCAGGTGCACACGCATTTGCGCGGACACATGCACACACATAGTGCACAGGTTTCTTCCAGTTATGAAAAAAATTGGGTAATAAATTTGCCTTTGGCCAAATAACGGTAAAAGATAAAACAAATTATACACAGGGTGATTCAAAAAGGACTTTACAATTTTGAAAGCATATAGAAATTTATTCAGGTGACTTACAGAGTCTGTTGACGTGCCATTTTAAAGCAAAACACATCAAGTTGTTCTTCAAACAGTCATTTTGATTTGATGTGAGCATCATTTGTGATACACAGACAACCCACCTCGAGCCAATTTCATTCCAAACTCGAGCCAGTACATTGGGTGTCACTTCTGCAACTGCAGCATAAATGCTATGTCAGGGAGATCAGCAGGTAAAGGTGTAACAAACACTTGATCTTTAATAAAACCTAAATGAAAAAGTCAAGAGGGATCAAGTCTTGGGAGCGAGGTGGACATGCAATAGGCCCTGCACAACCAATCTAATGACCTGGGAATCGGTTATCGAGGAAATCCCGCATGTGTAAGATGAAGTGAGGTGGTGCCCCGTTTTGCTGTAGTGAAGCTGGCAGTTGTGGTCATCTTAATCTAACTGTGGAATGAGGAAATGTTCAAGCATATTCAGATGCGCAATACAATTTATGTTTTTTTCCATAAAAAAGAACAGCCCATACACTTTAAATTTGCTGAGGGTAAAAAAAAACACTCACTTTTGGCTCCCACACTCATGCTGCAACAATTCATGTAGATTTTAACTACTCCAGATCCTGCAGTTGTGGGTGTTCACCTTGCTACTGATGTGAAATGTTGACTCATCACAAAAAATTACATTGTTCAGGAATGCCTCATCAACTCCTCAGTGGCGGCTTGCCCATAAGGGCTCTCGGGCGCAGCCCTCCCAATAAAATAAAAAGTAATAATTAATTATTAATTTTTCACCAAATCAATTAAAAAAGTTCCTATATGCATCACAACAATAATACAACGGAAAACATTTGACGTTTAAAGTCCAGAGTTGAGTTGTGGGCGTTGACCATAGAGCCCAAAGCTACTGTGTGCAGTGTAAATGGAAAATACAGGATACAGTTCTAACCGTGCGGTGACGTCAATCAACTGTGTTCTTACGGACATGCTGGGACTCCATCCTTGGCCAAGCATGCGCAAATCATCTCAGCCAGTGCCAGCGGCCAGCAGTGTAGCAGTTATTGGCACTTCTTGTTTGCAAACAGAGTTATTGTGTTTAGTGTGTGATTAATGTGTGTCATAATGAATAACACGGATTCTAACTTTGTAATTACGAATGATGTAAGTAAAATTATTAGCCAAGGGATAAAGAACTTAGAGCACAGGGTTGAACTTAAAAGATTAGGGCCTCCTAGGCCTAATATGGTGATTAATCAAGTACGAAAATCCACTAAGAGTAGGAATAGCTACAATCGGAAATTTAGTATTCATCTGTATAATTATGCTGATTGGTTGTGTGGGTGTGGAATAAAAAACTCATTTTTCTGTTACCCATGCATAGTAATGGGCGTACAGGATCACACCTGGACTGTAGATGGTGTCTTGGATATTAAGCATTTGAGTGAAAAACTTAAAAAACATAAATTAAGTGAAAAACATATAAATGCGTGTATCGAGTATGCAGTAATTGGGAAGGTTGACATTAGATCTCAGTTAGACAGTGCATATAGATTAAGAATTCAAAAGTTAAATGATGAAGTATCAAAAAATCGGTACATTTTAAGTAAGTTGATTGATGCTGTGAAGTTTTGTGGGGCTTTTGAACTTGCATTAAGGGGGCATGATGAAAGTGGCACTGACACATCTAACAACCCTGGCATATTTCGTGGTCTTGTCAACCTAATGGCAGAGTTAGACTCTACATTAAAACAACATATTGAAAAAAGCAATAACCGAGTATTTTTAGGGCTTTCCAAAACCATCCAAAATGATTTACTTGATTCCATATATGCTGTGTGCTTGGAAATTATATGCGATGAAATTACTCAAACTAAATATATTGCTATTGAAGCCGATGAGACAACTGACTGTGCTACATTGTCTCAGCTAGTGTTTGTTGTCAGATACGAGTTAAATGGGGTTGTAAATGAAAGATTTGTTAGTTTTGTAGTACCCAAAGGTCATGACGCAGCATCTGTTAGTGAAGCAATTTTTAACGAGCTGGAAAAGCTAAAAATTGACAAAGCACCTGAAAGAGTGATTGCTCAAAGCTACGATGGACTTCTGTCATGAGTGGCCAGCACACAGGTGTGCAGGCAAGAGTCAAAGCTGTGTACAAAAATGCACATTTCGTACACTGCTACGCGCACCAACTAAATTTGATCATTGAACGCTGGGCAACACAAAATAAACAGATAAAATTATTTTTCAGTAATGTTGAAGCATTTTCATCCTTTTTTCACAATCGACTAAAAGAACAGCAGTACTTGACGACATTATGAAAAAACGAATACCAAAGAGCTCTGGCACTTGTTGGAACTTCAAGTCTAGAATTGTCAGCACATTATTTAAGTATAAAAATAAAATAGAAGAATGCTTAAATAAAATATTAGACGACGACAGCAATGATTATACAATTGTAAACAAAGCAGTTGGTTTAAGCAACCTTCTTAAAGACAACGATTTCATTTTCTGGGTAACATTTTTTAATAAAATAATGCCCCACTGTGATATTTTGTACAACGAGCTTCAGAACAAGACAATCGAATGCATCAAGGCCTTAAAATATATAGGTGAATTTAAGTCTATAATCCAAAAAATAAGAAACTTGCCTGAGGTTGACCAGCCCAGTTCTAGCGAACTTGATGGAACTGAAAATGATTTATCTTGTTCAGGCCCCAGTAGAAAACTTGGCCGATTTGAAGATAGAAGACACATTGTGGCAGAAGAAGTGTGTGATGTTATCATGACTGGAATTGACAATCGCTTTAATTTCTTAGATCATTTGTCGGTAGCTAAGTTATTTCAGCCAAGTTTGTTTCCTGAGTTCAAAAATAAATTTTCTGAAAATAAATTAGAAATTGCTATAAATTTATTCCAGTTGAATAAAATAGAACTGAAACAAGAGTTGGTAGTAATATACAGTGGAAGTGATTTTTCTGAGGCAAAAGGCTCATTACGGTTGCTTAATTTTATTTATGATAATAATCTGAGAGATGTGCTCCCCGAATCAGTGAAATTACTTCAGATCATCTGCACAATCCCAATGACCACTGCAGAAAGTGAAAGATGTTTTTCAACTTTAAAGCGAATAAAGACTTTTACCAGGAGCACAATGAAAGAAGGTAGACTCAGTGCACTCGCCATGTGTTCAATTGAAAAGAAATTATTATCTACCCCCAATTTCAATGAATGTGTGATCAACCACTTCGCTGCACAGAAGAAGAGGAGGATGGACTTCTGCTACAAACAATATAACTAAAGGTATGAATTTTCAGTCGTAGATTAATTTATTTTTGATATTAAATGTGACTAAGTATATTTAAAGTGGTAGAAGATTAATACCTTGTTACTTAATACAACTTCCTCCTGAATTCTGATGCTTGGTCTAATTTTAAAAATATAGCTTTCACATTTGCCCTGTGGTATATAGCTATGTACTTCTGTTCTATAAAATATTTTGAATTTTCACTCTTTTATTCACATATCTTAAAAATAACATACTTACAGTAAAATCAAATGTTATAAGTAGACTAATTTTGACAATTTTATAAATTTATAAAAATAAATACAGGAAAGTGAATGAGTGTGTGTGTGTGCGTGTTCGCGTGCGTGTGTGTTTGTGTAGAGATAGTTATGACCTTATGAAAGAGCCCCTCCCATGTTCATAACGACGAGCCGCCACTGCAACTCCTATTTGATCCAACATTTCTGCACAGAAATCTATATAATTTATAAGTACAGGATAAATCATTTGATGCAGTTAATAAGGTCAGATACCTGGGTAACAGAATGTATCTGCTTCATTGATTTTTTGTAACATGGAAAGTTTGTACGATGGAAATGTTTACATAATACACGCCAATGGTCAGTGTGTTATACCAGTCTCACGAGAAGCACGCTGTGTTGATTTTTTAGGGCTGCAGGCAAAGGTGTCTCTAAGTTGTTCCACGGCACCATAAGAAACTTTTGGGCATCCTGTTAAAGTTGTATGTCATACAGAGCAACCGGTCTCAGCAAAGGTTTGGTACCAAAAGTAAATTGTAGGCCTACTTCAAGGATTTTTACCCTACTCAATACGAAAAATTACGTTAGACTGTAGTAGATGATTTCGTTTCATAAAACCAAAACACACAAGGACACTCTGCACCAGTGAAAGTAGCCATTTAGAACAACAATGGTGTTAGCATTTCTGGTGGGTGTATTTGGAACTATGTCACTACATGAGTTAAACTTGGCATGTTTTGTTTTAAAATGACACCTCAACCAACTCAATAAGTCAGCTGAATAAATTTCTATATGCTTTAAAAGTTGTAAAGTCCTTTTTGCACACTCTGTATAAAAGTTATACATTTAATGCTGTCACTACAGTTGGTAGAGTGAGTCAGTAAGCATGTTACATGAGCTACCAATAAATGGGTATAATCAAGGTAACATAAAAGGGAACATTTATTTTCAGTTATTCAGCTGAGGGAATCCCACATGTTGCAGACATGGGAATGACTGTTGAGAAAGAAATGAGTATACTCTCAGTGAACTATATAAAAATGAAGTGAAAAAATATTATTATTATTAGATTCTTTAAAATGATAAACACTCCAAATCCGTTTGTACTGTAAACACAACAAACAAGACTGAAACTATTGATGAAGAAAGTTGAGAAAAAAAAAACATTAAAAAATCCTCATCCACATGAAGCCACTAATAAGAATCTTGGAAGGATAGATGCAGTTGACTATTATTATTTAGAAGATCTCGGTATGTTTTTTTTTTAAATTTGATTTTAATTATCATCATAATCTTCTTCTTTAGTACTACAGCCGTTGCTTCCAACACTAATCTTCTCCAATGTCTCCTATCCATTGCCATCTCAGTACCCCTCACATCCATTCTTCTTAGGTCTTCCAGCTATCTTATCCTCGGTCAGCCCCTCTTTCTGCTTTTATAGACTTCCACCTCAAGATTTTCTTCGGCATATGTTGATCATCCACCTGCTCTAGGTGACCTAGCCATTGTATTCGTTTACCCTTTACGAATCTTACAATGTTCTCCTGCTTCAATAGATTAATCTCCTGGTTATTTCTCATTCTCCATTCATCTTCCTTAACCGGGTCATAAACATGTCATACAATCTTTCTTTCAAACCTTCTTGGTGTTTCTTGTTCTATTTTTGTGCTAATGTCCACGTCTTGCCTCCATAAGTAACAACCGGTCCAAGTTTGCTTTTCAGTAGTCCACAGGTAGCATAATATGCCCTATTTCCTATTTGTATACTGTCATGTACTGTCGTGTTTATGGACCCTTCATAATCTATCATGTTTTCCAGGTATCTGAACTGCATCAACAATGTATCCTGTATGCATAAATTATACAGTTTTCTTCTCCTTTCTGATGCAGAAATTAGTATGTATTTAGTTTTTCTGATACTGACAATCAGTTCGATTCCAGAGGATTTTTGATTCAGCTCCTTGTATACCTCAACTAGCCGTTGTTTTGATCCGGCTATTATCACAACATCATAAGCATAAGCACATATTTGGCTTGTCATATTTGATTTTCATAGCAATAATTAATTCAACACAAATGTTATTGTAATAAAAGTATTAAATATTAAAATGGAAGCGAATATTATAAAATTTAAATACTACTTAACAGTACTGAAACATTATTTATATTTATGGAATGGTTTTTACTAGCGGGTATATTACAGGCTTATCTTCTATAGTGTTCTTTACAGCCTTCTTTTTTTCTGAGGCCACATACATTTGTCTGACAAGTCTACATTGGTATGTACATTTTATATTTTACAATTATTTGCCCCAAGAAAGCCACCAATTTCTCGTGTGGCTAAAATTTAGCTTTAAAAATTCAATCACCGATGGCTATTATCAGTTTTAAAATTTAAACCAATGTTTAAAAACCTACAGAAAAAATATAATACACTAAGTACATAATATATATACAGACAATAATATCTGAGCATTACCTTTGTTGGAATCCTCCGTAAACCATGAGAACACCATTAAAACACACAAACAATTTAACAAATGTCATAACCGCCATTTTATTAGCTAACATTGTCTGTCTCCACAATTCCGGAGAACACAGAAACTACACACTTTTTACATATAAATTCACATTATTCTGTACACACCACACAAATTGTAATTTTTGCACACATTAAAAAAAAATTACATATCATATGCGACACATTAACAGTTTTGTCTCTTCAGTTTGTGTCGACACACAAAACAGTATGGTCTGAAGTATTCTCTATCGCTACTGATAACAGACGGTCTGTGTGAAACAAGATGGACGGATGAATGGTGACCACTTTAAAACAGAACTCAATGAATTTTAGTTGAAGAAGATAATTATCTCGGCAGTGCTTTTATGTTTGACCTTTAACTTTTGGCCGCCAACAAATCAAACAACTGAAATCTCCGCCTATACTCACTGTGTTGACTTTTCTATTATTTATCTCTTTCTTTTTTTTTAATTTTAGATAAGTTAATGAAACTCACTAATCATATAATGTACTTTTGATTCAAATCACCAGAGTCTCTACAGTTAACAGCAAACTTTTAATCAATTTTTTCATCTGCAGCTGAAAAAATTTCTCACATAAATTATTTCATTCAAATGATATCGGCAGTTAATATGATAACACGAACTATTTCCAAATTTACTTTCACCAACACACACACACACACACACACACACACACACACACACACACACACACACACACACACACACACACACACACACACTGTTAAAGTTCTTGAAATTTTTTACCCAAGGCCACTTCAAAGTTTTAAAAAATATAATTTAAGGTACAACAATCTGATGATTTACAAATTTATTTAAGTTTCATAATTATTTAATTAAGAAGCAAATTAAATAATTTTAACCAAAGTCGTTTTTGAAATTTGAAAAATATGTATTTAGAATATATAACTTCCACTTCTGATTTTTCATAAATTTGTTAACACTCAGAGTATTGTTCTTTAATACAAGATGATACCAGAGTATACTGAAGAAAAATAGCTGAACTGGTGGGTATACAAAAGATGAATTAGAAGATATCAGTAACAGTGCCAGAGTATAGAAAAAGACTAAAAGTAAAAATACAGTTCAGATGAAAAAAAAAAGCATAACGATGTAATGCACCCACAAAGATTATTAAAGAGAGGAGGATAAATGGTTTAGTGAGGATCAGTCAGTTAGTACAGACACAATTTTTTACACAATTTGTGTCAACTTTTGACAGTATTTATTGCCATATCACACTCTGTGTATGGACCATACGGAAATAATCAAAAACATAAACAAATCAATTATGTGAATGTGTGTGTATGTGTGCATGTGAGACAGTATGTTTTACATCAGAATAATATTTACTATTCTCACACAGTATTACACTTAAACAGACAGATATGATTATAATATTCAGAAAACATTATTATTGAATTATTTCAAACGAATATGCTGATAATAGTGTAATAATTATTAGCATATAATATCAGAATAATTAATAAATTAATCATATAATAATATTTATTATATTATCAGTATGTTACCATTTAATAATGTATTATTAATGTTTTCTGAATATTATAAATTATATCTATCTATTTAATTACTGGTACAACATACATGCATTTATTTATCTGTAGTATCTGTATTTGTTTGTTTGTGAATATGGACTGGATCTACTGTGGAAAGGAGAAGTAATATGGTCGGTGCTTGCTATGCCATTCAAACTGGTTCACCATCCTGATTGAGTGGCATACTAGAAGGACCAGGCAGAAGGGGTAAAAGAAGGAAGAAATTGCAAATACACCAACCTCTGGGTTGAGGAAAGGCTGAGAGATAACAATATGCGAGAAAAGCAAATAGTTTGGTGATGAAACACACACACACACACACACACACACACACACACACACACACACACACACACACACACACACACACACACACACACACACACACACACACACACACACACACACACACACACACACACACACACAATTGCTCTGTTTGTGTTTTATTATTATTTCTCCACTGTCCATACACAGGTCCTGATAATGGCAACAAATACTGTCAAAACGTCAACACAAATGGTGTGAAAATTGTGTCTATACTTAATGACCAGTCCTCGTTAAATTATTCATCATTTAATGGCTGATGGTTACTACTAATTTTACGACTTTTATTGAAGAGAGGATTGATGATCGTAGAATCGAGTGTACTTACTTTGTCTTATATTAGTTGACAGCAGCTGGTACAAACATGTAACTGCATGTGGGAAATGACTTACAGCTAATGTGTTGTGTCTACAAGTTCCATACAATGATTTGAAAAATATATCATATGACAAAGTACATAATAATAACTATAAACAATTAGAAATAAAAAATAATTTGAACTGTAAGGTGTTTTTAAGTTGGCTTGCTGTGTTACAAACTTTGAAAATGTCTTGAAAATAATAGCAGTCACGTTCTTTTATTAGTGGATCACCCCAAGCTATCGTCTAAGTTTGCTCGAACCCAGAGTTTGTTTAGTCTAACTCCTTGCTGTCAACTTATTTGAAACAGAGTCTTACAAAGGTTAAGAAAAACTCTGCGCAATATCACAGTTTGCGCACATATGAAAATTAAGGTGGACTGAAGAGTTTGGGACTACATATGTATTTATTCATGTGAATAAAAAATTTTGAAAGAGGTTTATTATATTTTTTTAATTGTCTTTAAAACTCTTCACATTAATCTTTTCAATTTTTCTTTTTTAACAAAAATTATATTGACTTATAAAATTCTGACATTTTATTATATAAAATGTTATGTTTTCAAATAATAAATACTTTGGCAAGTATATTTTATTAATTAGATTTTTTTCACAGAATCAATATGTATTATCAGACTTTTCTGTATAAATTACATAAATAATTTAGTTCAAATAAAGAAATTTAAGTAGACTAATTTAATGAAAATTAAAAAATTCGGATACTTTTATAAATTACTGTTATAAAAACCAAACCAAAAACTGATAAAAAAGAACAAAGAAAAACTGTTAAATTGGTTTGTACATACAAAACGTTTTGGGGGAGTTTTGAAATGCGAGTACGATAGCTCAATGTTATCTATAATTTTTTGTCACCTGTCAATAGATAGTTTCACTAACGGACAAGTTTAAAAATTTCTGAAGAATTACACAGTTTGTCTTTACAATAAATAAAAATAAATACAAATAAAAATAATATGTAAAGTCTTGGGAAATTACTTTGCTACACCACTGTAAAAGATATCCACATACTCAGTTCTCAAGTTAATCAGTACAGCCTGATATTTGCAGAGAAAGGCATGAGAAAAGACTTCTCTCGAAAATAGATTTTGGCATTTGTATGTAGTAGAAATAGCTTGGATACCATGGTTTGCTTTAAATATAATTGTAACACCATTATTGACTTAAATAATTTTTTTATTTCAGGAACTGTAGCCAGTGCAAAAATTGTTTACTCATGCTATTAAATTTTTAATTTTGCGCGCGCGCGCGCACGTACACACACACACACACACACACACACACACACACACACACACACACACACACACACACACACACACACACACACACACACACACACACACACACACACACAATTAGCATGTTTGCTAGTTTCACATGAACAGCAGAAACTTTCAAAACTATCTCCAAATATTTACATACATTGTACAGACAGAAAAATTGTTATAATTTTTTAAATATACTTTTAAAGTGTAAATATCTTTATATTTTTAAGTGGCACAAATACAAGCATTACAATTTGTATTTGTATGTATGTCTTATTACAACTCAAGAATTTCTGTAGTTATATTTGTAGGATTAAAATTCAAACAGATTATTCATTAAAACATGAAACCACACACAAATCAACACAAATTCACATAACATGATGTTGTTAAAATTTTTGTTTCATTTTTATAAAGATTATTATTAAAAAATAAGTAATTACTAATTTTAATTAATAATTATTATTTTTATAATTATATATTTTATATATGTTTCAATGTCAGTATTGCTCAACAATTAGTAAAATATCACTTTTTAACATGCCTTATTTTAACTACCATGAAATTATATATACAATGTGTTCTGTTTTTCAACATTTTCGTCAAATGTTGAAACAAAAATAAATATTTACAATGGAACTGTTACAAATCAAATAATAAGAAGGAAGACATAAATTATTTCTTATACCTACAAATTTATTTTTTGTTTATTTTATCAAATTAAGATTGTTTAAAGAATTAACTTAATTAAAAATCAGAAAAATATTTAATTTGATAAACTGAAATAGATTTGACATTCTCAGTCAAAAACCTGTCAAATACAGTATTATACAATTGAATTTCAATATAAAAAAATATTCTTGTTCAACTTTATTTATTATCAAATAAATAAATGAAGATATAGTAATAAATATATTATTATATTTATTTAAAGATATAATAAATAAATCCCTACTTCAAATGTAATAATGAAGATAATTACAAAAATGAGTAATTTGTGAATAAATATGAATATATTTAACTGAAAGTATGAAATATATTTATGTAATTTACAATAAGGAAGTTTTTATTGTTTGAAAAAATACACAATAAAATTTTCCAATAATCATTTTCAAAGCTCTTCGAAATAATGATTTTTGAAATGCTCATAAGGAAATGAAAATAGAGCCTTTTTAATAATTAATGTAGTGAAATATGAATATATGAATTTAATGATACAACTAAAATTATCTTTGACATTATGTGAGAATATTTTACAAATTATTAAATTAATACTACATAGTCTTATATTAATTTGGCTATTAAATGAATTCAAAAATAATTTAAGAAATTTGAATTTTAAAAGACTTCTAAATAAAATTTATTAAGGAATTCCATCTTTGACGAGTTATAGAAATCAGACGTTTACACAATTAGTTAAAAATTAATTTTTTAAATTTAGATATTTGTACCTATGTTTTATTCATAATCAACATTTGAATATATTTTTACTGTAATTTAAACAAATCAGTCTTAATAACAATTAAATAAGAATATTAAAAAAAAAAATATAGAAATCTGAATGGAAACAAATCAGCTACTACTTCTTCTCCTTCTTCAAGTAGTGTAAAAGAGTCACAATTGCAAATAACTATTTTACAATCTAGATCACACTGGAACCCATGACAAACTAAATAACAGGACCGCACACACTCACTTGACAGAGGCCACAGGTTAATAACACTCACTGACTCAGAGCAAAGCCAGCTGTTCACTACCAGTATAGAACAAACAGAGCTGACACCAGACAGACATAACAGTACTTTGGACTACATTTACACCACAGGCTTCACAAATAATAAGGACACACTCTAGTAAAGAAGTCTTGTTTGTTTATTATTCTTATGAAACAAACAGCTATTAACTGTTTGTTCATTATGCTGCCTCTGTTTCATTCTTCCTTTGTTAAAATAATAAATTATGATAAATGAAAGTACTAGCCACAGCAGTAGTCTTTTCCTATTCAACAATTCCTTATGCTCAGTTCTTCTGTTTATTTCTGTCACAAAAATCAGTAGGAGGCATGTTTTTCTTTAGAAATAGTGCAAATGTTACAATGCAAAATAGGCAATATAATATTAAGGAAAATGAAAACAAATGAAAATTGTTGTTATTGTTAGCAATTAACTATTTCCTTTCATTTGATAATAAATCTACTAACTAGCAACTACAGTAACAGTCCAACTATTTTTTAGAGCATAAATGACACACTATTTAGTATAAATAAAACATTACCATAAACATATCATAAACATAATTATATAAATTAATACATACATAATGATTTTTGTACAATCATGTAAATTTCATTTTTTTTATGTAATTGCATTAAGAAGTAAATGTTTTATAAATACTGTTTGGAAGGATTTTTATGTTTCATCAAATGCATTAAACTTTTCATATCTTAACTCAAATAACTTCAGAATTATTTGAATAATTTAACTGATATATAAAAACAAACAATGGATAATACAAAACAGAAGAAATTGGGTTAAAGGATGCTTTATTAACCACCCCCCACTCTACATTTATTTAGAGATTTATTTATTGCATATATTTTTTATTTCTATACTAAAAAATCACTCACTTATTCTTGTTACATTTTAATACTGAATAATAAAAAAATTACTTTTATAAGAATATATTTTTACTGAATTATATCATTACACTGTTTCAACAGCTTCTATTTAGAGCTTTTTACTGGCAAATTTTTCTTCCATGTTCCGTAAGCAAATGGAAGTATGGTGATCCCAAAAAAAATTGTGTTTGAGATGAGGGCTGATTCTGATTGTACTACCCTCAAAACATGAAGAAAAGTCATTTTCCGAAAAATGTCCGTGTTTTTTTTCTGTGGCAAACAATAACTGCCACAAATTCAAAGAGAATCAAATAATTTTTTCCACATGTGCCCGAGTTGTAGAGGACTATTGATTTTGGTGACGACTGGTTAAGTGGGAGGGATAGTTTACCAGCAACGTTTTATGTTTTAACAAGTGTAAAGTACTTAATTTTGATAAATAAAGTATCCTGAAAAGAGGATCATAATAATCCACTGTAAAAAGGTAGTTGAAATATCTATAAATGAAAATGGTAGTTGAAGGGGAGGGGGTAATTTTTTGAAAATTACTTTTTGATGTCGAATAAACTGCTTCAATTTGAAGGCTAAGATACCTTAGTAATTACATATAATGAAACTACTACTTAATAAAAGTGTGAATACCAAAAATGGGGTTGTTTGGGTAAGGGAGAGGAGGGGAAGTATACCTGCATTGTTTTGTGTTTTAAAAAGAGTAAAGTACTTAATTTTGACAAATAAGTTCCCCAAAAATAAAGTCATATTAATCCAATGTAAAATGGTAAATGAGATATCTTTAAATGGAGAGGGTAGTTGAAAGAGGAGTTGGTGATTGTTTTTGAAAATTACTTTGCTGATATCAAGTAAAGTACAAGTATTTGATTTTGAAGGATAAGATACCTTATTAATTACATACGATAAAACTAATACTCTATGAAAGTGTAAATATCATTAATGGTGGGGATCGGTTGAGGAGTATGGATGATTATCTGTGTAGTTTAGTTTCTTTATAAGAATAAAGTACCTAATTCTTATAGCTAAAGTGACTCGAAAATAATATATTAAATGAGTACTCCATAACAACAAAAAATCTATAAATAGTGAAAGTAGTTTGAAGGTGGGAGATATTTTTTTAGAAATTATTGAACCGAAGTAACAATTATTGAATTGAAGTAAATTATTTGAAACATAAGTCTTAGAACATGGAAGTCATGTATGGTTCTCCATACCAATATTTTAATTTGTTGTGTTGATCACCAAGCATAGTGTCGAGCAGTGATCGTTTGTCTACATTTATTATTGACCAATTGCACTGTTATTATATAGATTAGATTTTTAGGACAGCGCCTTCCATTTGCCTAGTGAGGGCACCATCCTTTCTTCAACAGTAGACATAAATGTTCAAGTGAAAAACAAAACAAAACACTATGAGATCCTTGACCGCTGTTTTACACATTGGAACTGGCAAATTGTCTCACTAGCTAGACGGTTCCGCCCATAATGGCAGACAAATGATAATGATTAGAATCAATACTCCAAATCAATTTAATATGCTACATCATCAATAAAGTATGCCACTTGTAATCATAAAATAAAAATTCATACGACTCACAAACAATCTGCATTCAAAACTATTTTACTCTGTTAGAAAAAAAATTTTTAATGAATATTCTGACATACCTTTACTAGTGTTACGGATATCTTCTATGTTCACAATAAACTTGTCATACATAAAACACTTTTCCCCACAATTTTATTTGAAACAGTAGTGTTCATCATAAAGTCTAATGTTTCTTGATGAAATCAAGTGAAATCTCCTCCAAATGTCAGTGAAATATTTGTATACTCTTGTACTAACACAATCTTCTTAACATGTTGTATCAAAATCACTGTAAACAATTTGAGAAAATTTTATGTAACATGCTATAACAATCCATTTTCAATGTACTGTAACAATAAAATCTTTTATCTTATTTTACCAAATTAATACCTACTTTACATGATAATTGGAAGGCAAGTAACAGGATACTTTGTGCAAAAAGTTAAATTTTGTTCTTGCATAGATAAGCACCTTAAGTCTGATGAGGTTCTGGATGACACTGCAGAGAAACCATGAAAAATTGATCTTATTCTTTGAACGGAGACATAATTGTTTATTTCCTAATAAATGTCTTAATGAATATAGTTTGTATAAATTGTTTAATTTTCTTCCCAATGTAGAATTTCTGAGTTTAAGATTAGTAATGCTGGATATCTGCCATAATTTGGTGATAAGAATATTGGTGCAGCAAAATTTTCATCTGTGTTCCTGTCTGCAAAGAAAAATTCAATGTCCTAAACAAATTAAATAGTGTAAATGGTTGACAGTGTGTATCCGTTTGTGACAGGTAGTGACAAAAGTTTTTAAGAATTTAAACAATTTATAAAATATTTATACAGAATTTGAACACAAAAATAATATTTTTAACTACAAAAATTAATTCTTAATTATAAACAGAGTATAGATATTCTGTGTTTGTTTTTTATGGCCCCAAGAAAAACCGAAGATGGTACAGGCATAGACCCAAAGAAGAGCTATACAGGGATCAGGAAACGGCTTTCCAAAGAAAAAGACTGAGATTCCTTGGGCATATGGTTCGGTCCAGATTAAAAAAAAAAACAAAAAAAAACAATTTTTCAACTATATTTGGCAACTTTCCAGTCTGAACGGATACACCAAACAACTCAAGGAGGAAATGATGAAACTGGATATCTCTTTGAACGACTGTGTGGATAGAAATACATACACAAACAAAATTCAAAATCTTGAGGTTCTCTGTGGTGAGAAGAAGACGAGAAAGGGATGGACAGTGGAAAGGAAGCCGGTACGTAGTGTGTGAATGAGGGCGTTCTGGCAGAAGAAGAAAAGGAAATGATATTCGCGTGGTCCACAGCTGGCCTTTTCATGTAAAAAATAAACAAAAATATCGGTATGGAGAACCATACATGACTTTCATGTTCTAAGATTTATATTTAAAATCATTTTTGAAATGAAATATTTCCATAGAAACTACTTCTTTCTACTTACTGCTTCAACCTTAAACCACAGTACTGTGGTCACTAACGTATACCACTTCACGTTATCGCACTCGATTTTCACTGATGATGGTAGTCGATGGCACTGCCGAAACGTCTGATTTTGCAGAAAACTTTGGTCTACGGCCAAACAGGACAGGAAGGAATTTTAACAACAAACTACTTCCTTGTTGCCGATAACGTAGTACATATATAAAAAATTATCCCCTCCCCCTTCAACTATAATTTTCATTAATAGAAAATTACCCCCACCCCGTTCAACTAGCCTCTTCATTTATAGATATTTCATCTACGTTTCTACAGTGGATTATTAAGATCTTCTTATCAGGATACTTTATTTATCAAAATTAAGTACTTTACTCTTGTTACAACAAAAAATGTTTCAGGTAAACTACCCTTTCCCCGTAACCGATCTTCACCAAAATCAATAGAACTTGAGTCCTCTACAACTCAGGCACATATGTAAAAAATTATTTGATTCTGTTTGAATTTACGGTTTGATTCTGTCTGATTTCATGACAGTTATCGTTTGTCATGAAAAAATTTCTCTTGTTACAACATAAAATGTTGCAGGTAAACTACCCCTTTCCCTTAACCGATCTTCACCAAAATCAACAGACCTTGAGGTCTCTACAATGTAGGGAAGTATGCAAAACATTATTTGATTATGTTTGAATTTACGGCAATTATCGTTCGCCATAGAAAAAATTACCCTTGTTATCACATAAAATGTTGCAGGTACACTACACCTTTCTCTTAACTGATCTTCACCAAAATCAATAGGTCTTGAGTCCTCTACAATTCAGGGATGCATGCAAAACATTATGTGATTGTGTCAGAATGTGCGGCAGTTATCGTTCATCATAGAAACAATTACTCTTGTTAAAACATTAAAAGTGGCTGGTAAACTACCCCTTTTCCTTAACTGATCTTCACCAAAATCAATAGACCTTGAGTCATCTACAATTCAGGAACATATGTAAAAAATTATTTGATTCTGTTTGAACTTACGGTAGTTATCGTCCTTCATGAAAAACGTTCTCTTGTTACAACATAAAATGTTGCAGGTAAACTACCCCTTTCCCTTAACCGATCTTCAACAAAATCAACAGACCTTGAGTTATCTACAATTGAGGAAGCTATGCACAAAATTATTTGATTCTGTTTAAATGTGCGGCAGTTATCGTTCGTCATAGAAAAAATTACCATTGTTAAAACATAAAATGTTGAAGGTAAACTACCCCTTTCCCTTAACCGATCTTTACCAAAATCAACAGACATTGAGTTCTCTACAATTCAGGGCTGTATGCAAAAAAGTATTTGATTCTGTTTGAATTTGCAGCTGTTATCGTTTGCCATAGAAAATACCCTTGTTAAAACAAAAAACGTTGCAGGTAAACTACCCCTTTCCCTTAACCGATCTTCACCAAAATCAATAGGTCTTGAGAACTCTACAATTCAGAGTTGCATACAAAAAATTATTTGATTATGTTTGAATTTGCGGCTGTTATCGTTTGCCATAGAAAATACACTTGTTAAAACATAAAACGTTGCAGGTAAACTACCCCTTTACCTTAACCGATCTTCACCAAAAACAATAGATCTTGAGAACTCTACAATTCATAGCTGTATGCAAAACATTATTTGATTGTGTTTGAATTTGCGGCTGTTATCGTTTGCCATAGAAATAAATTACCCTTGATAAAAAAAAAAAACGTTGCAGGTAAACTACGCCTTTCCCTTAACCGATCTTCACCAAAAACAATTGGTCTTGAGTACTCTGCAAATCAGAGCTGTATGCAAAACATTATTTGATTCTGTTTGAATTTGCGGCTGTTATCGTTTGCCATAGAAAAAAAATCTACAGACAGACACACACACACAGACTTTTTGAAAAATGACTTTTTCATGTTTTGAGGGTAGTACAATCAGAATCTGCAATAATCTCGAACACGATTTTTTTTGCCATCACTATACTTCGATTTCCGTAAGGAACATGGAAGTAAAAACAGAGTATACATAAAATTTTATGTGAAGAATCCAGAGTTTCTCAGTCGTCATGAAGTAAATGGGGAGGGGTCCAAACTTCAAGAAATCTCATCAGAGGAGCAAATCCGAGTCACACCATACTGTGTGTGTGTGTGTGTGTGTGTGTGTTTAAATTTAATTGTTAATCATTTTGTTGATTCTCCAAAATGCTATAACTCTTAAATTTGTAAAAGAGTAGTTAGAAATATATAAATATTATACAATTTATAAAAACATTACTTATTAGGCGTTCTTCAAATAGATGTTATCCTTTTTTTACCTGACTACAAAATGAGGTAGCTGTGCCTAAGTATCAACATCTGGTTTTCAAAAACTGTTTCAGCTAAAACAAGTTTAAAACAAGCCATAATTATTAAAACAAAACCAAAAACCCCAACTGTAGAAAATTTTTCGTACATTTTTCATCATCATCATCTTTGGTGCTACAACTCATTGTTGAGTCTTGGCCTTCTCCAACGGTCCGATCTGATGTAATGGCTAACCAGTCCCTCAGCCCAAATAGTTTGGCATCACTGCTCACATTGTCTATCCATCCATATATTTCTACAGGTGTAAAACACTCATGAATAACAACAACAGACTAATGTTTGGCATTAAATTAAATACTATAATTCAATACATTTTATTAATATTATTCAATACATTAAAAGTTACTCTGTAAATTAAATGTAATGATTTAATGGAAACTAATTACAGTTTGCAAAATATACAGGTTTAAACATGTCGTCGGTCTGCTGATAAAATCTATTAAGTCAATTTGTATAGTTTTCCAGAAACTGAATTTTAAGTTTTTATCCAACTACAGCAGAAAAACTTGATGAGTTGGAGACAAATTGCCTATGAAATGGCTATTTGTAATTTGTCAGATAGCTATTTCTACGAAAAAAATGCTTCAAGTTACTATTAATATTATTAATATCCGGGTTTTAAGAGAAAATACCATGCTTAATGTGGTTTACATGTTATATATTCCCATTTGTGGATGATTTGATATTGAGAGCTGTTTGTTTGCAATATCATAAGCTATAAAACAATCCTTACCATAAAAAAATAAAATTAAGGATGATTATTTATCATAATCGTAAATAAAGAAAATTACTACCTGATAACAATTGAAATAATTTAAAAAAATTACAGCAGAGTAAAATGAACAAAGTTAAAAATAATAATCCTTGAAGTAACGCAAGTTAATTTTTTAGAGAACATAGCCAGTAGAACAGGCTTAAGAATTTCTACAGAAAAAAACAAATTTCTCACAAACATTAAAAATGCGCCAAAATTCCTGGTAACAGATATTGCTCTACTAGAGGGGGTTCGAATATTTCAGTATCTAGGAGAAATAATTCAAGAGAATGGTTTAGAAAAATCTGCTATAGAAGAAAGGATTCATAAGATGGAAAGGGCATATGGTATAACTAAAGATATTTACAATAAAAAGTGCATATCTAAAAATGTGAAAATAAGGCATTACAGTACAGTAGTGAAGCTAGAATGCTTATATGCAAGTGTTGTCTAGCATTGAATTATAATTTAGACAAACTAGAAATATTGGAAAGACGAATTATTATGAAAATATTAGGCCCACAAAAAACTTCAGAAGATTGGAAATTAAGAAGTAATGATGAAATATATCAAAGTATAGAAAATATAACAGAAGGAAGCAATTGAAAGAGAAGTTTTTTGGGCAAAAGTGTTGAAAATTGAAGGAGTCCAGGGTAGGAGAGAGAAAAATGCAGGTTCAAAGTAGACTGAAGACAGGAGAAGAGATACAGTGAAACGATGAAAGAATATTGGAGAAAAAGAAAAGAACAAAGAATAAAGAATTGAATTTGGTATGTGGTCCTTAGATGGCCGATTAAAAAAATCCTTAAAAATTAATTGTTTTCATTTAACACCTTTAATATAGACACTTAGTTCTAACACTTTAATTACTCCTACTTCAGTATAATACGTATAAAAAATTATATAAATGTTTTACTACTCAAAAACAATAATGAAAAAATATATAATACAGTATAATGTACAAACTTAAAAATAAATTAACAAAAAATTAGCCTAAATTAGTTTTATCAGACCGTTTAATGAAAGCAGCTTTAACATATTTAATTACTTCAGTTCATGTTTGTTATTAATAAAAAATTGAACATTTTTTCAACTCAACAAAATAATTATTGGAAACAAAATTTTCTTTCACATTATGAACTACCTCTGTTAGTTAATATTATAATAAATCATTTGAAACGAAAACGCTCAGTTCTATTAAGGTTCAAAGTCCTAAATGTCTTAAAATTAAACACTTTCTAATATACACAAGAACATTATTTTTAATAAAATTCAAGATTGTCGTGTCCCCCATGTCTTTACAGAATCATAATGGACTGGACCAATCTCACATTTAAAAAATATCTCACGATTCGTCTTTGTTTGAAAAACTATCCTAGGCTAAACAAGTAGTATTGTTTTGTAAATAAAAACAAATTTTTTTATGTTTTTGCTCTATTAAAATTGATCCAGCGATTCCAAAGATAATAAAGGAGATGAAACGAACGTCCCTGCATTGACATCAAAACACATTATGCTCCTCGCTTATGTGCAGCTGGACAGCTGACGAACGTATAAGTAGGACCTAAAAACAAACTGTCTGACATGTGATTCATCAAAATCGATTCAGCCATTCACTCTCTGCAAGTACACAAAGAAACGAACTTACAAAAAACATTACCCTCCTCCCCATTGCATGAGCACAGTTAGATACAAGAAAGTGAACAATATATATAAATAATACCAAAGGCAGGTATATAAAAACTAAACCTAGAGTACTTTACTAATCACAGTGAAATATTCAAATTATACTCATTACATAAAACTAAATAATACACTTATACATAAAAAAACAAAAGTTTGAGGTAAATTTATATTAATCTCAATTTTACACACTTAATTGTTCTTTTTTTTTAAGCAGATAATTATAACTTACTACAGTAAAACTTTGATGGCATTGGATATCAGTTGATGTCCTTTTATATTTTCAGTATCATTTAAGGTTTAGTGTCCTAAATGTCTTAAAATTAAACACTTTCTAATATACACAAGAAAATTATTTTCAATAAAATTCAATATTGTCGTGTCCCCACACAAGATGAAGATGTCCAGAATGAAGATGGAAACTGAGGCCAGAGGATCGAGACAACAGGAGGCAGATTGTCCAGGAGGTCTAGGCTGTCCAACAGCTGTAGTGCTAATTTCACAATATTATACATACATACATACATAAATACAACAATTTTTGCTTGTATGAATCAGCTCCATGGAAATCCATCACCTTAGTCTTCACTGTGGAAATATGTAATCCAAAATCTTGCAGATACTATATATTGAATGCACAGCGATCTATATGCAGGTTTCTGACTTTTAACAGGAAAGTATGTTTGAGTTAGTCAACTGCAGAGTGACCTATCATAAAGTGCTCCAGAAGTTTCATCTGCCAATTGTTTATGACATCATCTATATATTAAGAAGAGGTGACAAGGGCATCTGTGTTGTACTCCACAATTAATCAGGTCCACATTAGAAATTGTGCTCAGTTTTCCCATCTCAATTAAAATCTTGTTTTCCACATAAACACTTTGAATGGGTCTAATGAGGTGTTGTGGGATCCCTTTCTTTGTCATTATTGCCTATAGGCTGCCCCTATTCACTATATCTACCCTATTATTGCAATCTGTTGAAGGCTGTGCTCAATGAAGACATATGAAAAGTTGGTGAAAGCTATGTATGTGGGCAATTGACATTCTCTATGCTTTTCAAATGACCTGGGAGCTATTGTGGAATTCTAAATTGAACTAGTAAAATAATATACATGTGCATGAAATTTATAATCAGTGGATTAGAAGGATCAAACTCAGAAGGTCAGCACTTTGAAAGAAATAATCAGACCAGACACAACACTGAATATGAGAGGACAAAATAGGAATCAAAGCCTAGCTTAGCTTAACAGTGACTGTCAAACCAAACTCATAAACACGAGTGCAACACAACAAATCTTAGTTTACATTAATTTTCAGTGTGAACCAGCTTTAAGATTCTGCCTAATTGATATACAACAGATAATTGTTAATAGTACAGTACATACTTCCTGTTTCCCAGTTGATACCCGTATGGTAATTATGAAATCTGCATCTTTTGTAAAAACGGTAGAGGGGAAAAATGAATACTTTTTCACAATATTTTTGACAAAATTTTCTATTAGTATGCTGATTCCTGTACCATAACAAAGGGACAAATATTACTTGTGTTTTGTACCACAAGATTATTTATTACAAACTTTATTTGGCCCTTGGACTAAGATTTCAGAAAACTTTTAATAGATTTTATAGGAAGATAAATTAATGTAAACATATAATTTAATTTTTTTTATATTTGTATTCCTAAATATCACTATTACATTAACGACTCGGAACACTAGATTTTTTATAAGTAAAAGCATAAAGTTTTACCTTACAGCCTGAACCGGTTTTCTCCTTTGAAAGGTTTCTTCAGAGGCTGCTGCTGGTAGCGCTGTCCGTCTTGTTGTGGGTGACGGAATCGAACTTCGAAAGATCGATGCTGTGTGTGTGGGGTGAGATATGTTCGAATAATGCGTGCGATTTGAATTGTGTCTGTTCGTTTAGGATATCGTTTTTATTTGTTTTTTGTGTGTTTGTATATTTCCAATTGTTCTAGAGTGTCTAGTATTCGGCCTTTTGTGTGTAGGCTATGTGTAGAATGTTCATGTTATTGTCGATGTTTTTATATGTGTGGTTTGCTTCAATGAGGTGGTTTGCAAAGGTGGATTCTGTAGTGGAGTGAAGTGCCTTTGTATGTTCAATGTATCTCTGTTTGAAGCTACGTCCTGTCTGGCCTACAGTATGTAGAATTTATTGCAATTTGAGCAATTTAGCTTGTAAACACCGGGTAGATCGAATTTGTTTTGTGCTTGGTGTGTGTGTTTTGATAGTGTGTGTTCTGTTTTGTTAGTAGTTTTGTAAGCGATTCTGTATCCTGCTTTTTTGAATTTGTGGGCTATTTTTTCAGTTTGTTTGTTGATGTATGTTAGTGTTATGAATTTGTTGTTTTCTGTTTTTGTCTGTTGTTTGTTTTGAGTAGGAGTTTACTGACTATTGTTCTGTCATATCCGTTAGATTCTGCTAGATATTTTATCGTGTTTAGTTCGTCTTTGTAGTCTTTTTCATCTAAGGGAATGTTGTTAAGTCTATGTATCATGGTTCTGAAGGCAGCTAGTTTGTTTTGTATTGGGTGACTGGAGGTGTTGTGTATTAGTGTGTCAGTTGTAGTTGGTTTTCTGTATATACTGAATTTGTGCCCGTGTTCTAGTTTTGTAATGGAGAGGTCTAAGAAGTTTATGGTATTGTTGTGTTTGTATTTGGCAGTAAAGGTTATGTTTTTATGTATTTTGTTTATGTGCGTTAGTAACTGTTCACATTGTCTTTTGTTTCCCCTGTATAGTATTAGAATGTCATCAACGTATCTGTGCCAATATAGTATTTTATGTGAGTGTCTGTCATTGTTTGTGAGTATTTTTGTTTTTTTTAAGTGTTGGAGGAAGACTTCTGCTAGAATGCTGGATATGGGGGAGCCCATGGGTAAACCATCGTTCTGTGTGTAGTATTTATTGTAAAGTAGTTTTGTTTTGTGATAATGTTCAGAGTTTCTGTTATTTCGTTGATAAGTTCGTCTGGTGTGTTGTTCTGTTTGAGTTTGTTTTGTTGGATGGTGATTGTTTCAGAGATGGGGATGTTTGTGTACAGGTTTTTAATGTCAAAGGAGGCTAATGTGGCATTATGGGGGATGTGTATGTCTTTTATTTTTGTTACTACGTCTGTGTTGTTTTTTACTGCAATGTTGTTGTCTAGTTGTGTGTGTTGTCTGATAATTTTATCTAGATATTTTGCGAGTTTGTGTGCAGGGGCATTATGGTAGTTGATAATGGGGCGGATCGGAATGTCTTCTTTATGGATTTTGGGAAGCGCTTAGAGGGTAGGGGCTGATGGTCGGATTTGTTTCATGTAGGGCTTTTGTTTATGTGTCATTATGTGTTTGCCTTTGTTGACTAGTTGTTTTACTGTGTTTTGGTATCTGTCGGTGGGGTCGTGTTTTAGTTCTGTTCCATGAAGTTTTGTACTTTTTTGTGTAGGTTGTCTGTGGGGATGATTACAGTCGTGTTGCCTTTGTCTGCTTTTACAAATGTGATGTTGTGTTTGTATGCCTTTTCCCTCAGTTTGATGGCTGTGTGTATTTCTGAGTTGTGGTTGTTGTTGTCTGGTGTCTTATGTGCTCCTATTATATTGTTTATATTATGCCTTAGTGTGTCTTGGTGTTCTGGTGCTGTGTTTTGTGTATTTGTTTCAGTGTCAACTATTAGCTTTGTTAGTGCTTGGTTGTTATGTTTGTAATGTATGTTATGTTTTAGGCCTTTATCAAGGAGCGTTTGATCGTTTTTAGTGAGTGTGACGTTCGTGAGGTTTACTGTACGTGGGTAGAATTTTTATGTGAGGGAATTATATTTGTGTTGATTGGTGTCAGGTTTTTTATTTTTCTGTCGTGTTTTGTCTGTATGTTATGTATTTGTTTTTTGTCCATTCATTTGTATGATGTATTAGTGCAGTCATGTAATTGTGTCCGTATATGTTGGCGATCTGTAGGTGTAGCGTTAGTGCTTTGCGGTTGAGAACGTATTTTTTCTTATATAGTTGTTTTATGTATGTCCTTTGTGCGATGTTTTGTGTTATTTGAGCGGCCTGGTTGTTGTGTTTAATTTTGATTTGGGCGTATTTTGGTGTTATTGATTTATTTAGGCATGTTTTGTTGAATGTTATGTGAGCAACGATCTTTCTAACCTTCAAAACTGTGAATTTGTACGTTTGGACTGTAGCTCGTCTTGCTGAGTTAAATTCTTGGATTTCGTTGTCCATGACGTGTCCGTTATGTTGTATTCCAAACAAATATTTGAGAAATTATTATTTAAAAACTGTATCCTCTACTCTGTTTCAAACCATCAGTTTAGTTTTTGACACAAACATTCCACAATAAACCATGTTTTTGGACAACAGGTGTTGTAACAGGAAAAACATTAGAAGAAAAGTCCTTTGATGTGTTCTAGCCTTCAGTTCAGTAAAGTGTAAAATGAAATATGGTGTTGATTCATAAACCAATAAACAGAATTCAACCAAAATAATTTGTGGAGTTGTTAACATCATATACCGGTACATTTTGAAAAGAGGAACTGTCCCAATATATGTACCTGCACTACACTTTTGATGTTTTGAATATGAGATTGTATTGATATACTCCGACGTGATTAAGAAGAATAAGAAGAAGAAGTGTACTAATTTTAAATTGTTCTACTGTGTTTCTTAATGTAAAACAAAAATACGTGTTGTTTTCATTTGTGAGGTTAGATAATAATGGTTTTTGGTTTTTAGCTTAATGTTTAAAGAAATAAAAACCATGGTTAGGAGATATATGACATTTAATGTGTCTACACAATGCTTGCAAGAGTGAAACATTCTTGTATAATTCTTGTAGTATGACACCTTAAAATTTTTTCTTAAGCGGGCAACTTGTGTGTATAAGGCATGGTGATAGTATTAATATATATATATATTAATAATATATCTATCCAAGAATATATATATATATATATATGTATTAATCCTGTGATGCATAATTTATTTTAAAAGGAAAAGAGAAATTTTTATTTGGCAAATATAAAACGGCATATTACATGTTCTTGTTAGGCATGATGTATTGAGGGTCAGTTTAATTCATAAGGTATCTGCATATCCAACCTTTAGTAATTGTTTATTAGAACCAAGATTAGAACTTACAGTATTTAGAAAAGTCATGTGATTAAAGGTTAATACGTAGTGATGTCAGCTTATGTGAAGACAATGCACTTAAATGTGTTTGAATAATTTGTTGTTGATTAATTATATTCAAAATTGATTCTTTGTTAATATTGCCAATTGTTATTCAATATTTGAGAGATGCACGTTTATTAATGATAGTGGAAAATATAGCCATGCATACTGTAATAAAGATGTTATCATTATAAAAAAGGAACACTAATAAAAGCTGTTATCCTTACGCAAGCGTTTTATTGCAAGTCCTGTCACGATGGGCTCAGTGCATCTTTTTCCAGCTAGACCCCGAGTGTCTAGTTTTAAGAATTAAGTAACCACCCCTAAAAAAAAAAAAAAAAATTTGATAAAAATTCAGGGGGACGTTTCAGTATTAAAAAAAAAAAAAACCAGCAGGGTGTCAGACTAAAAGAATTGTAACCTACAGCCGTATTTTTTTTAATTTTTAGTGTTTATTGCATGATTGTGTGCTCTACAATCGTTATATTACTAAAGAAACTGTAGAGTAATCCAGATTTCTGTATTTTTACCATAAATAAAAAATGATTAATATCAAAATTGATGTAATAATAAATGTACTTCATTCAAAATAGTGAGCGAGTTCTGCACCTCAGGGAGCACATACTAGTTAATGTGTTCCTTTATGCTTGTTTTTAATCAATAAGGCTGATGTGAGAATTAATGACACTTGAAATTTTTCTGCACTTGCCTTGAATGTTTTACCAAGGATTCTACTTCTAATGTCATAAACGTCCACTTTCCAACCTTACCAAACCATTCTCGTTTTTTTTAAATCACACTTTTATTTTCTATACCACTGTTTTGAGAAACGAGTTAGTTCTTTATACAACCAACCTCATTAACCATACCTAACCTTTTTGCCTTTCTCCACATAACCCTTTGTTACAGGAACTGACAGGGAGAACTTGAGTTCACAGTAAAGTAATGGTGTTCCATTTTTAAAAATTCTTGAAAGCATTTTAGCATATTGGCCGTCAGAGTGACATTGCTACCTAATTTTTCATATATATGTTTTCCTTATGAACACTATTATTATGTGGAATACTAGTATTTTACATTATATACGGTATCCAGTCCACAATATGTTAATTTACTTACCTCAATATAATAAGTTACATTTTGCAAGTTAGCAGTTACCTTAACACATGTTTGGGAACAAGTTTCCATCATCAGACACTAAAAAACCTTACGAGGACATATCAGTAAAATTCAAATCAGTCAACATACAAATTATTGAATAAGTATACATGACACATAACATACACAACACTATGAAACGGTGCGCACTGCTCGGCTTTATAATATCAACTGTCAAGGTGTTCAACGCTTACTTATCTCATTGATGTGTCACTCTGTATTGCATCCTCCTTGTTCTTACCTAAGCAGCATCATACAGAATATTTGAATGAAATCGTTAATTGATTAAGTAATTGTTCTTCATGAAGCTTAACGATCAGTTAATCATTTTGTCAACTATTCTGTATGCCGCTGCATTATGTAAGAACAAGGAGGATGCAAAAACAAACTGACATATAAGTGGATGCTGAATGGTTCAACAGTTGACATCGTTATGACAAGTGTGGACGACTGTTTTGTAGTGTCACGTGTATTTATTTGACAATCTGTATATTGTCTGTTTTGAATTTCACTGATGTGTCCTCATGACAGGACACGGATTTTTAGCATCTGATGATAGTAACTTGTTCCCAAAACATGTTGTGTTAATGAAACTACAAAATTGCAAAACGAATTGTATTAAAGTAATTAAACTAGTATTTTAGATAAAATTAATTGTTTTTTCTTATACTACATACATTTTTCATATATAGTTTCTACATCGGCCAGACAGGAAGATCTTTTTCATCCCGTTATTCTGAACACTTAAAAGGTCTAACCAACAACAATATACACTCCGCATTTGCCACACACATACACACAGAAAACCACAGTTACACCAACATAGACACTAATCTCGAAATTTTACATTACTTACCTAAAGGTCGAAAACTCAACACAACTGAACAATACGAAATATATAAACACCACACAACACAACCAAACAACATACTCAACGATCAATTACAATATAAATCACATACACTTTTTGACACAATTTTACAAAAAACTAACATCAAGTTGAATCCCTGCGCCAATCCCCTTCCTCCACACACCACCCCCACTACACCTTCCACACAAAAACCGTTACGAAATGATGGCAGTCTGACTAAAAGCTGAAGAAGGCGGATACGTACGCCGAAACGCGTCCGACGAAAAAAGTAAGTTTTCACAAGAAAAAGTACATTTTTAGATAAGTGTTAGTGCTGTGAAAGAAGAGATGAACAATCAAGACAACTATTTTTCATATATTCTTAAACAGTTTCAAAATGTATTAAAAAATGTAAAAATGGAATGCAATGGAATTTGCTACCTGCAGAATTTTTTGTGTACCGGTACCAAAACTATCTATCAAATTGTGTCAGGCAGATAACTGGAAAGGCCCTTTTGGACACACACACACACACACACACACACACACACACACACACACACACACACACACACGCACACACACAAACTATTAGACAATGCTGTCTAACACACAACTTCCATTGATGTCTTTTACATTTTAAGAACATGCTGTTGGTAATCAATCTTATTAATGTTACATTAATATTTATTAATATCAGTTTTACACTAAATATGATATTGTTTAGTACATCATCTACGTTAATTGCTATAACAACTGTGACATAAGACAAATGTTTTGAAAGGAAGCATGTAATTCATAAAGGAAACATACAAAAAACAAATTCATTAAATAGTAACAGTGCATAATAGAAGCTACATGTTTGGTTTATGTATTGAAAATAAATATCATATTTTGGAGCAACATTGGCAGATTCACAATTTATAAAACTGAGATTAGAATTTGTAGACCTAAACAATGTGACATTTTTTAAAGAAAGTATTACAGACAATGATATTATTTTGATCTATTAAAAAACAATAGAAGCACTGGTAATTAAAACTATGTATACAATTTAAAAAATCTGTTTTTATTGCTTTGGGAAATGATATTGGCTGTGATAGGAATTATGGTTTTGATGTTAAAGTAGGCAAGTTCCAGATGATCTGTGGGACAATCAACCATATTTTTAGAAACAAGGTACGTTAAGATACAAAATAAAAGTTCTACAAAGTTATGGCGGTCCCTGTAGTGTCCTATGGGTGCGAATTATGAACCAAGAAACAAGATAGTAAAATACAGGCCTTGGAAATGGCATTCTTAAGAGGAGTTAAAAGATGTTCTAAACTTGACAGTATAAAGAATGAGACCATAAGAGAAGAGTTACAAGTTTTTAACTTGAATGAAAAATTAAAAGATTACAATGAACTACGAAAAGAACACTTAGAAAGAATGTCAGATTCCAGACTGTCCAAACAAGTCTGGAAAAACAAACCTATAGGACCCAGGCGTGTGGGTAGACCCAGGAAGAGATGGAGGATCTTTCAAGGCGGAACAGGGACCACCTTGCCTATACTATGTTTTAAAGAAGAAGATGATGATGATTTTATTGAATTCAATTAATGGTACAAAGACAAAACTTGTTATAATAATTATTAAAAGGTTTTATAATATTGAATTGTACTTTTGGGACAATTAAATCTGTGGCATAGTACCCATATCTTCTTTAATGTCCTAGTAAAATTCATTACATGACAATTCAAAATTTAAATGAATGAACAAATTTCAATTTTTTAAGCCGAACAGAACATTTGTTTTTAATTCATGCCAAAAATGCTCTTTCTTATAAGCACCTGAATGTTGGTGCACTCAGAATATACCAAACAATGTTCAATGTTTCCATTTATTTTTTAACTAAATTGCTGTTATTTTAATTTTCTGTTATGATTTCCACAGAAAATTTTTATTAATTGATCCAAAAAATTCTTTAACTGACCCACACATATTTTATCATTCATACTCAAAAAACTGCACCATTTCTAAGAATTTGTAGGTTAAAATTTTTTTCATAAAAATGTCAGTAATTTATAAGGAAATAAAAATCAATAGATTCAGATTTTTCTCATTTGTCAGGTATAAAACCGTTAAATACACTGAATTGAATCATTGTTGGTGTCTTATAAACGGACTTTAAATGTCGCAAGAGGGACATCAATATTTAAGTTGTGAGTTCCACAAAAATTGGGATTATTAGCTACGTTTAGAAAACACTGCTGATGCCAGACTGTACTAGACTGTCTTCTTAAAATGTATATTCTAAATGTGTTTGATCCACATTGCAGTAGAGTATATAGTTTAGCATGCTATCAGTGTTCTTCTTTTGCTTACATCAGGGAATAGGCAAATTGCCTGTTCCTGCCCCAAAGAAAATACATCCATCCACTTCGCCAACACTTCCTAGGTATTTGCACACTTTGCTGTCTTCTTCTTCTTCTTCTTCATTGGTGCAACAACCCATTACTGAGCCAAGGCCTCCTTTAACAGCCTCCACCAGTTGTCCCGGTCAAGTGCAGACAACTGACTGGCTGAGAAACTGATAGGTTTCTGCACATAAAAGAGTTGCACAGATGGGATATGTGAATTCTCTGATTCAACCCCCTGATCCTGGAGGACCAGGAACTTTGATTTCGTGCTGCTCTTACCCTAGAGCAGTGGTTCCCAAAGAGGGGTCCACGACAGTGTTTCAGTGGCGGCTTCAGGGCGGCCATGGGGGCATGCCCCCCCTCCCCCCGAGAACCTGAGACACTTTTCCTAACTCATTATTTAGACGACCCAAATGGGTAAAAATATTAGTGGATATGACAAAAGTTATTACGGTTAAAAATATATGTCCGTAGTGGGCGTGGTATTGGTATGCGTAATATTTCTAATACGTAGGGTAGAGACCACAGTGAAGGCCACCTCTATAGTGAATGCCACCTGTGAGTATTTCGTTAATTAAAAAAATATCGAATAACGCTAGAGACTTGAAAATTTCAGAAGCTTATTCTGCTACCTATTTGCTCGCAATACGCGAAAAATTTTTTTGAGATATTCTTATTTTAAAAGAAATAAAATTTTTTTTAGTAACAAACAGCTCTGAAACCTGCATTTTCTTATTTGGATACTAAGGAAACCTGGTAAGTGTGGTAAGTAATTTGTGAAATTTATTGAAATAAGCAGTGCTATGATAGTAAAAAGATTTTCAGCGTGTTCAACATAAAATAAACTTTAAGTTAATAATAATTCTGCATGTACTATTCCTTTATATTTTTGGAAAAATTGGTGGCCATAACTGTGTCATCGAATAGACTAATGTATCAGTCCTCGCCATATGTACGACAATAGGAAAAACTTAACCTTACTTTTTAGGTGGGTTTTTAATTAAAGTTTGTTGTATAAGAATTGAACTTGTTAATGTCGTTATTTAACATTTTTATATAAAATAATACTAATTACATATGTATTTCTTAACACATGAAATTAGTATACATATTACATATGTATTTCTTAACACATGAAACATATGGCAAGAACCGTGTTCTTTGATGGCGATGACTGGGGATAATGGTGTCAATAACCGTGGAAAATCGACTTTTTAACTTTAACATCTATTTTAAAATTGTTTTTTAGTTTTGCTCTAAAAAAAATATTTTCAGCATTAAAATATCCCAAATAATGTATGAAAGCAATTTGATTGATAATTTTCCTTACAGAATTAAAGAAATAAAGATAAAAGTAGCTAAAAATCTTAAAGGTGGCCTTCACTGTGGTCTCTACCCTATTTCATAATTTATAAAGCACATTTTTGTTCTATGAAGCCAGAAGAGTGAGCGTGAGGAATATTGTACTTAGTTTTGCCTGATCTGGTGCCATAAACGAGCCGGTTTGCGACGCCGTAAATACCGTTCTAGACACCTACAAAACCTCGCCACTCGAACAGCCTTAGAGGTTATTTACTGGGGGACATGCTTATTATCCATAAGGATAGATTGTATGTATAAAGGTGGAAATAACAAAAAATTACTGGGGGAAGTTGTCAGCACTGATTTCCCACCAGGGTTGACTCCACCTCCTCCACAAACTCTATTGTGTTGACGCCATTTGTAACAAGTGCTTACAGCAAGTTCAAGAAAACCGTGAGCGGTTGCGTCCCATAATTGAAAGTATTATCTTTTTGGGACGACAAAATCAGTGGCGTATGCTGAGTTCGAGACCTGGACTAGCTCACCTTAGAATTGAAGAAAATGCACTGGAGGGGGTCCCCCTCGTTCATATTTCAAGCTTTTTGAAGTGATGTGTTGTTGTGACACCATGCCAATGCATTCTAACTTATATAATAATGACTGATACTTCAACAATAATTATGAAATGGCATCATTAGAAAGACAAAAGCAAGCAAAGAACTTCAATACTTCATTTATTTATTTATTTATAGCATACATTTGTTCCACCGAAGTCACTAGGGCCGGATGGCGGTAGTGAAACAAATAAAAGATTACAAAAGATTAGAGAAAGCAAGAACTATATCATTACATCATGAGGAAATAATATATAATTATACTGAAGAAAGTTTGACTTACTTCGACGACGGCTCTGTGTAGACTTATTTGAACAAGAACTCCATTCTTCTCTCCTTTTGTGTGAATTTCAGGATTAATTTTAATAAAATGTTTCTTCTGATCACTTTTTCATATTAAGAAGAATGTTTTTCTCAATAGATATAACAGCCAAGTTGCTTAACCGGACTTGTCCTTGTGTGGCTCTGAGGTAAGTCTTAATCCTCTTTAGAGCGGAGAAACTTCTTTCAACAGTTGCAGTTGTAGATGGAAATGTCAATGTTAATTCTGCTAGTTTGTACACTTCACTAAACACTATGTCCAAATTATTGAGTTTCATATAAATAGTAATCTCATTCTCTGATTTTTTCTTATACTCATCTAGAGTATAAAGCACATTTAGTTCATTTTTGAGGCGAACAATGTCAAAGTATGAACTATATGGTTCTTTAAGTTCTGTCATCAGATTTTGTGGGAAACTTTTGCAAAATGTATCAAAATTGTTTGAATCCAATAAAGACACGAATTTAAGATCCTTTTGGGACTCAAACCTGAATTTTATCTGGGACATCACTGTGTCCAGAATTTCGTTAAAAATATGCTGCCATTTGGAACGGTCATCATTTCTCTGTCTTTTGTGTCTTGGTTCATATTCTTTATCTTCATTATCTTCATATTCAGAATTACTTGTAGCTTCTGTCCATACAAGATCAAAATCTTCATCTCTAATTTTCTGCAGAGTATCATAGAATTCATTGACTTTGTTCATGCAGTAAGAAATGTTCAAACATTTTTTTTGCATTATGTCAAAAAGAACATCAGAAATTGCAAATATTTTGCTGAAACTAAGAAGGAGAAATCTAGTGTCGAATTTATGTAAAAAACAAACAAAGCCTGAAGCAGTATTCACTTCTTCACCTGTCCAGTCACCCACCGGGTTCATCTTCTATTGATGAAAAGAACATGATAAGAGGCCTTCTATATTCTTTGACAGTATTTACAAGCCTTGATGAGAAATTCCACCTTGTTGGTGCCACTCTCGGTAGTTTCTTCCCCATAATGTTTTTTAGAGCAGTTGTGCGGACTGTAGAATGTGAAAAAAGCTAGGTATTCCTGATAAAGTGATGAAAAACCGTTTACATTCTGCTACAAAATTTGTAGACTTTGACAAAACCAAATTCAGCCTGTGACTACAGCACTGAATAAAAGTTGCTGATGGGTACTTATTTTTCACCAAGGTTTGAAGTCCAGACACATGGCCGGCCATAACAGCTGCTCCATCGAAAGTTTGGGCTATAAGTTTTTTTGAACATTCTAAACCATCCACAACCTTGGTGACATGTTGGAACAATCCTTGTGCAGTTCGGTCTAAACTGACATCAGTGAAGTGCAAAAATCATTCCTGACAGTTTCCTTCATTATCGACAAATCGTAAAACTGTTGATAATTGACTTTTATTGGTTACGTCAGTTGTCTCATCTAGTAATATTGCAACGAATGTTGCACTAGATATTTCCGATTTGATTTTGTCTGTAATTACGCTACCTACTGCGTCAATTAAATCATTTTGTATTACCGGTGATGTTCCTCTAAAAATTGTTGCGGTTTTTAAATGGTTTGCTATTGTTTGCTCATACGTTGATAAAAATTCCAAAAGTTCTATGTACATGCCTTTATTTGTTGAATCGCTAGACTCATTGTGGCCCCTAAATGGACATTCTTGCTTCCCTAGGAATGTTACTGCGTCAATCAGTCTTCTTAAAATAATTCTATTTTCCTTTACTTTTTCATTATGTAGACTGTCGGCAATCTTTTTCTGTAAATTAAGGGAATGATCGATTCTTTGAAAACTGAATGTCTGTAACGTATTGAATGCTCGTATATGACTAAGTGATTTTTGATGTTTATCACAAGCCGTTAGCAAATAATTTAAATTATTAAATCCTGTCTTATTCCAAGGACTTGTATCGGTGCAAAAAAGCAAACACGCCCAGCAGTACAATTTATTAGTTGTACTCGATCCAGTTAACCAAGGGAATTTTTTGTAGTTGGCCTCACTAAAACATCTAGTATACACTCTGTTCTTTTCTTTATGTTCACTTTCAAGTTCTAGAAGGGATGGCTGAGGCCTACCTATCTTTACAATTTGAAGCTTATCCTCATACGGAAGCTGAGCAAATTGTGTCTTTGTCAATAGTTTATTAACTATATCACTCATCTTAATTTATTATTCAAACCGCACAGCACAAAATATCATTCACAAAATTATAACTAATTTTAAAATGAACCACTGCTTTACGTGCCACACGGCCTACTGTCTCACACTGTTGGCTAGCTCTCCAAGGAGCGAAGCCTAGCCTACGATAAACATCATTGCCCCCACCAAGTCCCTCAGCGTTGTCATAGCAACGCTATTGAATCGTGACGAGGAAAGGCTTCGCAAGTTACTTGCGAAGCCTGAGTAAAGCAAGTTGCAGCGATTCAGGCGCCGTTATATGCGAAGTTGTATTGTCTGTAATTAGTAATTACGCTACTACGAAACAGAAGTAAACACGTGAGGGAAACACGTCTGACTTCGATAAAATGAACAATTTTATGGAAATTCCTAATAGATTTTTTTGTGCTTTAATCATTGGGCTTCGCAGCTAGCCTAGCTAGCCTAGAATATACGCCCCTGGACAAAATATCCCCCTTCGTGGACATCGAGACGATGGTAACCTCCACTTCCAAGAAGATCCAAGTCCCGTAAATGAGGGAAACTTCAGGGAGCTCTTAAGGTTTCGTATTTCATCAGGTGACCACACACTGAAAAAACACCTTGATAACTCATCTGCACGGGTAACATACATTGGGAAAAACACCCAAAATAGCCTGACTGAATGTTGTGGAAAGGAAATCACACGTGTCATATTAAATAGAGTGCGACAGTCTGGCTGTTTTAGCATACCGGTACTATTTGATGAAACCACAGACATATCCCACACTGAACAACTGTCTCTTACTTTGAGGTATGTTTATAATGGTTGTATTCGTGAAGACTTCATCACATTTATTGATGCATATGATGCCATCCAAGATAAGGAGGGAAATGAAAATGGCGTACAACTTGAACGCAAACTAACAGGAGAGGTACTTGGAAAAATTGTTGTAAATATCGTCAAAGAGTTGCTCCTTGACGTCAACAACTGTGTAGGCATTGGGACAGATAGTTGCAGTGTAATGTCGTCTGAGCTTGTTGGCGCTGTCTGTGAAATACGTCGTGAAGCAACGCATGCATGCTGGTGTCCTTGCTTAAATCACGCATTGAATAACTCGCTGTCTAAATCAAACAACGTAGCAAGTGTCAGAAACTCGATCGGCATAATGAAATCAGTAACATCATTTTTCAATATGTCTGCAAAGAGAAATGGCGTTTTACGTAAGTTTTTGGAAAAGAGAAACGATGATTTAGGTATGTTTTTGGGGAAACAGCTACCGGGGCTTTGTGAAACACGTTGGGTGGAGAGGCATGATACTGTGCTCAAGTTTCGTGAAGTTCTTCCTTATCTGATTGAAGCTCTGGAATCAATTTCTGGCTGGACGGATTTGACTACTTCCTCCAACGCAACTGCACTGATCACCTCCCTGTGTGATGTACAGTTCATTTCGGCAATGATTTCTTTGATCGATGTATTGAAACATACACTTCCACTGAGCAGAAGGCTCCAGACTCCGTCCCTTGATTTAAGAAAAGCTTCTGACGCTATTCAGGATACACTTTCTGTACTGAAAAAGAAAAGGCAAAAGTGTGACGAGACTTTTCTGAGGTGTTTTGTGAAGTCAAGGAATTGTGCTCTCAACTCGGAGTTGAAATACAACTTCCTCGCGTAACAGCACGGCAACAACATAGACCAAATTACACATCAAACACGCCAGAAGAATATTACAAGAAATCTACATACATTTCCCTACTTGACAATGTGATTGCAGATCTCATTTCAAGATTTCCCAAAGACTCATTGGATTGTTTTGGACTTCGTGTATTGATTCCAACTGTTGTTGTTAAGGACAATCCCAAGGACGGTGCCAGTGATGTACACAAAGACCTGGACGAAGAAAATATGCAGCTCCAAAACTTGATCGACAAATTCGCACCCATATTTGGGCTAAGGAAAAGCGATGGGTATCTGGTAAATAGTGATTTCGAACTTTGGCGGGAAAAATGGGAAAGGGAAAACAGATGTAAGGGTAAACTTCCTGCAGCCGCTATTGAAGCGATGGACGCTTGTGATAAGGACATGTTTCCATCGATTTACTCCTTGTTAAAAATCTTGGCAACTCTTCCCGTTAGCGTGGCGTCTGCTGAGAGAACTTTCTCCACCTTGCGTCGTTTGAAGACGTGGCAGAGGGCAAGGATGGGTGAAGAAAGATTGTCCGGACTATGCTTGTTACACACTCACAGAGACATTGAAATTGACGTAGACTCAGTGATTGAACGATTTGCAAACAGTAGAAATAGGAGGAGAATAGATTTTGTTGTTTTAAGCTTTTAACAAACTTTTATTAAGGTGTTGCTATGTATTGTTATTCTCGTGTTTGAAATAAATAAATAGTATTATAAACATGTATTTCAAGTTTAATTCCTATATCCAAGCTTTGGATTTGACCGTTTATTAGCTTATTTAATTTTTAGGGTTTTAGGGGTAAACTTCCCTTAAAATTAAAATATGTTTTAAATGAAAAAAACGCCTGGACGAATTACAAAACTGATCCAGACTTTTTTACTGATTATAGCACATCATATGTATTTATAGGAGAAAGAATTAGGCGAAGTTGTATATAAAAAGTACCAAATTTGCTTATACATATGTTTCATTACATAACAAAATGACGATATATTTCACTGAATTAATAATTTAAAAACACCATCGAATCAGGAAATATTTTCAAAAAGTAACTCATTTAAATCATATTTGCAGGAGTTAAATGACCTTAAAATGCCACTTCTAAAGTCTAAATTTGCAAAAATTTTGAGGGAGGGCCCCCGCCCCTCCTCTGCTGGGGGTATTCCATACCCCCAGGCTTCCATACCCCCCCGAAAAGATGGTCTGAAGCCGCCACTGCAGTGTTTCAGGGGGTCCGTGGACACTTTTAACAAAAAAAAAAAAAAAAAAATACCGTAATTTTCTCCGATTTTTGTAGTCCAAAATCTAAATTTTAGAATCTTAAAAACGACTAGTAGAAGATTCCAGTACTTTTTTTGGTGAAAACTAATTGTAATTGTAAAAGTAATTTCAAACTAATGGCAGAACTGATTGGGCTGTTTTAGTCCACGTATAAGCACTGTATCTAAGCATAATGTTTTTCAATATAGCTGGTTTTACGCCTAAATAGCTGGATTTCGACACATGTGGCTGGAAAGGTAGAGCTGAGGTTGGCAAATTTAAGAAATAAACTTGATACTAAGACTGACTTAATATTGAAATTATCAGACATTAAACCTAATACTGGAGAGCTAATTGTTCAAAAGCAGCTTCATTGTTCAAATTAAACTATGTTTGATATCATTAATATTACATTTTTGCAAGTTAAAAGAATTTTCATTTTAATATATTTTAATTAAAATATAAGGGTTTGTATCATATTTACTGTCTGTTTTATTTCAAATTCAGACGGGGTCCATGAAATTTTTAATTTTTTGGAGGGTGTCCACGGACTGAAAAGTTTGGGAACCACTGCCCTAAAGAGAGTTGCTTTCACCTCAGCTGACGAGCTCTCTGTGCCCAGTCACAGTAGGCTAATTGACTCACCCATGTGTGCAGCCGTTGGGCTACTATAGCCTCCTCCGCCTCCTCCACACTAGATGCACATCCTGCTGCCGATGTGCACCATCCTGCCAGGCCAGGGCCCAGGATATCCCCAGACTGCCCTGACAGAACCCCCATCTCTCGTTTGCTTACCGATCCACTCCGCCGAAGGGATTGGTTACCACAACCTACACTTCGTTGTCTAATAAGCTCATATTGCCAAACGTCCTTAGCCAATCCCTGCAATCAGGCACGCTATTCAGATGAGCAATCTACCTCTCTTTGTTTTCTGCAATGTGATCTTAAATATTAAAAATTTTCAATTCTTAGCATGTCTTCATTGTAGAGTTGTTAATTACCATTGTAGAGAGGGAATGTTACCTTTAACAGATCGCAAGAGTCTCATCTTGTGCCTGTATCCTACCCAGACGTTTCTTCACCGGAACTCAAATATCAGAACCAAACAACACTGGCACAGCGTTATAAAATAAACAATGCTATTCTTGTACAATAAGCTATCAGTGTTAACCAGCCTATTTATTATTTTTTTAGATAAGAAATTTGTAGATTGGATTTCTTTTTAATTTCCTATGAGTAAAAATCCATTTAAATGTAACACTAAAGAGACTACATGATGTAATAATTATTCAAAAATTTATTTAAATTTGAATACAATTAATTATTGACTGAATTTTAGTAATATTAGGAAAAAAATAATTTCAGTGGAGCAAAGATATGTACAGGAAGAAAAATCATTTGGAAAACAAAGCATTTTAAGACCTGGGTTTATAAAAACCTTAATCTTTGTTTTCCCCAATACCCTGAAATGATTTCCGTTTCTTCGTGATATGCTCTGTATACCAGTAACACTACATTCAAATGTGAAAGTTCTCTTTAGTTTGATACCCCACACGAGCTTTCCCGATTTTTCCACAGTTTTGACTCTTTCAGTTTTTCGGGGGGGGGGGGACTAATATTTTTATAGCAATGTTTACAGAAACTGTTTCGTACTTCCAAGACTACCGAAATTAAAAGTTCATACTTGAATAACTAATTAGCCAAATTGTTTAATTCGATTTGTATGACTACTTTTTTACCGTCACTTTTTTATATTTTTTAATATTATTTTTTTCTTTATCCCTTTGAGAGAAGAGGGTTTAACTACCAAACCTCCCTCGCTGCGCCACTGGAACTACAATATTTAAAATAAGGACCATGGAAATTGTATTACTTTCTCAAACGAGATTACATTAGCGTAATTATGTGTATTGAACGAAATAAATGTAAGTATTGACAAATAGTATTTTGTTTGATTTAATTATATATTATCTAGAGAAACGGTATACAGATTTCCACTTTCGTGTGTATAGTTTCAAGACAGTATCACTGGAAACAAAGCTTCATAGCGTTTACGCCGCACGATTCGTGAAGTACAGTACAATGTAGTGCTATCTAGCGGCGATTATTTGAACTTTTACAGCCACCATTTCTGTGGACACATCTATATAGTTTTATTTATTTCAATTTATTTATACGAAATAAATTTTATTTATTTGCGACTTCTGACATCATAATTTTATTGAAACTATTGTAAAACCTGTTGGACATTTTTAAGATACGCTCGAACACTCGGACGTGATTATTTCTGAAACGTGTAATATTAATTATTTAAATATGTTTTTTGTTGTTTAAAATTTGTCATTCAAGACAATGTCAAAAGTGTTGCACTAGTCTTCAGGCTATAAAAAGTCTTGCTTTAGCAGGTTGGTCGAATACGGTCAATATTTTTTTAAACTCATTTTTTTTTAACGATAGGAAACATCTGTTTGGTGGTCAGAATTAGTAAATATAAATAATTAAATTTTAATTATAAAAATATAAATCATTCCCGCACGCGCGCTCTCTCTCTGTCACACACACACACACACACACACACACACACACACACACACACACACACACACACACACACACACACACACACACACACACACACACACACACACACACACACACACACACACACACACACATTATAGTGTACTAAAGAGTGGTGGACGATGGCCTCCGAATAGAAGTGAATTGACATCAAAGTGTGTTAGACAGTTTATTAAATATGTTAACAACATTGATTTTGATTCTTTGTAGTGTTTATTGTTATTGTGCTTGTCTATCTATTTTGAATCATTGTATGTATTTGTTATTATGAATTAACTTACATATTGGTCGAACAGCTTTATCATGCATACGATACATACAGTTTTAACATGTTAATAATGTAGTACTAATTCATTGTATCATTGTCAATGATTGATTTTTATTTTTCTTGTTTACTTTGAATCTTTGTAATTGTTGTACCACTGAGTTGTCTTTATATGTATTGAGAATCGGCTTGTAATAAGTTTATATATAGCATGTAGTATTACTTTATTTGTAATGGAGCATGCTGATAAAATAAAGGTATTAAACACACACACACACACACACACACACACACACACACACACACACACACACACACACACACACACACACACACACACACACACACACACACACACACACACACACACACACACACACACACACACACACACACACACACACACACACACACACACACACACACACACACACACACACACACACACACACACACACACACACACACACACACACACACACACACACACACACACACACACACACACACACACACACACACACACACACACACACACATTTCTCGCTAGCATGATACAATCTATACGTATATAAAGAAGAATGTTTGTGTGTCCGTTTGTCTTTTATACAGATCTACAGTTTTATTCCGATCGTGATGAAATTTTGCACACTAACAGTTCAAAACAAGAGGAAAATTCTTATCTACATTTGATTTTGAAAAAACTACTCCCACCCCCCTTTTCAACCCCTTAAGCAAAATTTTAATGCGCAGCTTTGCGGGTTTTCGCGAATATCTCGAAAACGGTGAGGAAATCGACCAAAGTGGAAGATGATTTTCTGAAAGCCCATTAAATGTGCTACAAAATGCAATTTTCCCGGCTCTGATAACGTTCTTAGTTCCGAAGTTATTAACAATCAAAGTTGAAAATTGGTGCACAACTGTTTTGTTCTTTACCCCGTTGTGAGCGTGAGTCACCATTTCATCTGCTATATCGCAATACTTGGCAATGGAGAATTTTCTGTAGACCCCACTACCGGTCTAATTTCGGTTCCCTCAAATTTCTGCAACATGTCTCTTCACTCGACGAACTTATAACTAAAGTGTTTCCGGATATATACGAATACTCGCACCGATGGCTGTGCGAAAGGGCCATTTTAGCTCCCAAAAACGACAGCGTTAAATATGTTAACGATCTCATACAGGATATGGTTCTCGGCAACTCTACTACCTGTTCATCCATTGATACAGTAATGGATACTGAACAAGTTGTTTATTACCCTACGGAGTTTTTAAATTCTCTGGAACCCCCGGGAATGCCGCCACACAAGTTGACTTTAAAAAAAGGATCCCCTATCATTCTATTACGTAGCATCGACCCGCAAAAAACTGTACAACGGAACAAGACTCATCGTAAAGAATCTGTTGCCCACGTAATAAAAGCCACGATCATTACGAGGAATGCCGCAGGAGAAGACGTATTTATCCCTCACATTCCGTTGATACCCAGTGACACAAATATGCCTTTTGAGTTCAAACGATTGCAGTTTCCCATCCGGCTTGCATTCGCTATGAGTATCAACAAGGCACAGGGGCAATCACTTTGTGTGGCATGCATTTACGTACTTGGAAAGTCCATGTTTTCCGCACGGCCAATTATACGTAGCTTGCTCAAGTTTCGGCACACCAGATAATTTATTTGTCTGTGCTCCGGACGGACAAACGAAAAACATAGTGTACCGTCAAGCTTTACAGTAAAAATGTTGAGATAAATTTAGCTGAATTTATTATGCTTAATTTTTTTTTGATCTTTCTATTATTTAAAAAAATATTCTATTATTTAAAAAAATTATTATAATTTATTTATTGTAATATAAGAAATTTTGTTACTTTTTGTTATAGTTTACAAGATCCTCACTTATAAACATTGTTAATATGTCTAACAAGTAAAATATGTTTTCGGCATAACAAGGTTTCAATTATTCACTCAATCCTTTTATAATCATTATCCCGAGCGAAGCCGGGCAGATCCATTAGTGATGAATAAAACTAATTGATTTTGTAATTTTATGTTGGCTTGACATTACAACGGTTAAAATAATTTACCGACATAATTATGATCTTGTCGGCCGTAGGACTGTAACGTCGATAAATTAGCATTTATCATGTCTGCTATTATTTGGGAAAAATATTCACAATATAGCCTACTTTTAAAAACTCAAAATATAAGTTTCATGACATTTTTGTTACTAGATTGCGGTGTTTTATGTACATTTTCTGCAAAGAACAGATTTTTTCATGGAAATCGACTAGAAATTTTGCAGAACTAGGTGATCAGTACCTACTTTTCTTAGCTTAAAATTTCTTTTTGTATTTGTTTTGTACACTTTACGCTTTTGCAAACTGCAGTATTTCTACATATACATTCAAAAATAATCAGTATAATTAAGGAAAGCGAAGAATTACTGCACCTTTCTAATTTATTGTAATTTATCTTTTAACTTCTATTTTTTTATAAAATGAGTCAAATCAGTGGCGGACAAAGGTGGCTCCGTATAACAAAGTTTCACTAGAATACTTTTTGAAGTGAAAACTTCATATACTGCACTATGGTGCTCGGCTGACGCCCGTATATCTTGCTCTCCTAGGGCAGTAAACTGATTCAATGTTTAACGAAACTTGTAACGAAATATATGTGATGAAAAAGCAGTATTGTCAGGTCATTTAAAACTTCTTTTCCCCCACATAGCTACCGAAAATTTCCCCACTGCCACAATTATGTGTTCTTTAAGCGAAGCATAATATTTTAAAGAGTGTGAGCATACTGTAAATTTTTAATACTATTACAAGAATAACGTAAGTATTAAAAATAATTTTATTTATGATAAAAGAAAATGTAGTCACATTATTTTCTTTAAAAGTTTAATATGATGCGACGTATTTGATTAATATTCATTTATTTTCCGTATTTGTTTAATACACAGCATCGTCATAATGTTTGTCGTTACAATGATGTCGTTTCGTTTCCAAGAATTTTGTGTAGTGTCGACCTGTTCCGTCGTCGTTCAACAAGCTATACAATTAATCAGTCCGCGTATTCGACACCAGAGGACACTTTGTGAAAGCTAGTATTTCAGTGGCAGAGATTTGCGTATTAAACCAACAGACATGTTTGTTCCCGTCCGTAAGACGGTTGAATTTAGTTACGTTTTTGTTTTTTGTTCCAACATTTAATTTAATTAGTGAGTAGCTTTCTTTCGGTTCATGAGCAGATTTGTTGTGTCGAAACCATCACGGGGCAAAGAGAATCATTAAAGGTAAATGCTTTCGTAATTGTTATAAATATTATAACATTTTAAGTAGATTCAGTTTTAAGGAAAACTAAAACTTTTGTATACGCAATAATTTTCTGTATCATATTTTTGTCTTTTTCTTTTTTTTGGCTCCCCTTAATTTAACATTTATATTTCTGTGGGACAAGATTTTCCGTAGCCTTAGTAATTCATCGTGAAGTAAATATGTCTTACTCGTTTACATACTCAAAGTACGTCTACCATACAAACACAATAAAGACGGGAAATATATGGTTTTGAAGCTCACTACACATTTGCCAACAGTATTTGTGAAGTGACTGCTTAATGTGTAGTATTTACATAATTTCCGTACTCCAGTATCGTTTATTAGCCTAATATATATATTTACAAAACTTTCCAATTGTTTAATTAATAAAAAACACAATTTAAAATCAGTGACACTGATTTTTAGTGTATATACATGCAATTTCCCTGTTTGGCCAGCAGGGAAATTGAAACAAAATTTACTTTGTTTGCAAAAGACATTTTTGGTTTTACACCACTTGTTGAACTTGTTATTGTTCCATTATTGTTATTTCCGATCTGATGATGAGCTGTGAAGCTTGAAAACGCTAATCGGAATAATTTTTCTATAGTGGTGTGCAACAGTGTTAATTCTGTTTGTGATCATAACCTCTAACACAATTTTAGTAATTAAATATTTTTGGTTGTAATAGAAATTATTTGGTTACCCAATGTATTTACGATTTTGTATTTATTAAGTTTAATGGCACTAAAAATCCTTTCTACACACCCACTACTAAGTGGTAAATTAAATATGTATGCCAAAAATATATTAAAAGTGATTGAATAAATACCATCCCTTTCTATGTATTTTTCACTTCCTTCAAAAGGTTAATAAACTTTCAGCAACACCTGTATAAATATTTATATGCTGACAATGTCTGCAATGTCTGTTTAAATAATTTTCCTAAAGGCTACTGCGACTGAAGCCAATGACTGTTTTTTCTGACAAAAAATTTAATTTTGTGAAAAACTGAATTATTACACTGCGCATATCACATTTTACTTTTAAATTAAATATTGAGTATATTATGTTGTTACATTGAAAAAATTATTTGTTACATATTGTTTGTACATGTATGTATACTGAAAATAATACGACGTGCGATATGATTCAATTATAATTTATGTTCGCTGTAAATATCGATTTTTTATAATAAAATATGTACATACATACATAGATACATACTATGCCCTCGTCTCATTATCAGTTCACACTTATCATCATTATCTTCTTAACGGTTTTAGGCTTTAGCGGCCTGTTCCTATTCCACAGTCCACCTTTTCATAGGTCTACCAATTTTTCTTCTGCTTCCAGGGATGTAGTCTTTCGCCATCTTCGGTATTCTACTTTCTTGCATTCTATTGATGTGTTATCAGTTTTCTTTAATCCTTTAATTAACTGCAAAAATATCTAAATCACTTCGTATCTCTTCAATACTTATATGATCTCGTCTATTACACCTTTGTACTGATCTCAGAAATTTCATTTCTGGTGTTTGTATTTTCTGTTCATCTTTTTTCTTTACGACCCTAGTTTCAGAACCATACAGTAGTGTAGGTATTGCCATTGTTTTACAAAATTTTATAAGGGGACCTTACGATGTTTTCGTATCCAGGACTACGATATGTGGAATATAGAGCCGTTTGGACCAGAGCCTCTACCTACTCAAGACCGTCGTGCGTGGTGAAGAGCCACACCTCTTTTTGAGGTGGTCCTGTAACAGAACACGACGAATCTAGTCCAGGGAAGGTCGATAAAAAAAATCTAGTGTTGGTTGCCCTATACGATGGTCTCAATCAACAACTCACAATTTCAACAGTAGCCTCGGAAACCGGGACAGATATAATGATACAGATGTTCACACTTGTTTGAATCTTAATTTTTTATAGTAAAATCGCTCTTACTCCAAATACATACGAGCAACATTTTACACGTTGAATCAGTTCACTCGCTACTCGACACTGAAGTTCTCACTTCTCACAACGTGTGTCCCACGACATAACCACTTTTTTTCAATAGAGGCCACTTCGGATCGAGGTAGCTACACATTTTGTTCTTTTGTCTTTTTTTAGTAGGTTTTCGTTCTTTCACTTCTAATCTTTCTCTCTTCTTCTGTGATTTCACCTCGCCTCCCTTGTTTGTTGATCGTCTCTTCCGGGTTGTATTCTTCTATTTTTCCTGTATTTATTCTTGTCCTTAATTGTTTGTGTTTCTTCCATTAAAATTTGGTTATCACGTTTCTTAGATATTCAAATATCAGTTTCATAAATCTTCTATTTTCCATTTTTAATAAATGTCCACAAAAAGTTTAACCTTCTCTTCCGAATTTCTATGGAACATTTCAAGAAGCATTTGTAATTTTTTTCATTTTATAATCATCGTCTTAACGGTTTTAGGGTTTACCGGCCTATTCCTATTCCACAGTCCACCATTTCTTAGGTCTACCAAATTTTCTTCTGTCCCTAAATTTGTAATCTTTTGCCATCTTCGGTATTCTACTTTCTTCCAGGGATGTCCGATTCCTCTAGGCGCCAAACGGGCAAGGGCCCAACCACAACAGTCAGCCTCGTGCGGCCCCGACCTCCGGTTCTCCGGATTTCCATTTGGAATTGTTCAAGCCTGACGATTTCATTTGATCTCAACGTAAATTTAAAATCTTTCATTTATTTTGGATCATAAATTTTTCTTAATATTCTTCTCTCCACTTTTAATATTTTTCTGAGAAAATGACACCCAAGCGTTTGCACATTAGGATTGAAGGATAGATATTTCTGTTTCGTAATTTCTTAATTTTGCGTTTCTGCTTAAGGATTTTGTAGTTACAAGTGTTTGCTGTTACATGGTATTATGTGATTTCCATCGCGTGTACTCTGCTCTTTATTCCTTCTTTTTCTGTTGCTGTTATAATTTTCACCTTAGAAAATTAAAATTTTGAACTTTGTTTATTCTACAGTTTTAGAAAAAATCTACTCTTTGTAGTTTTTAATATTATAGACAGGCCTATATTCTATTTTTCAGTAGAATATTTTATTTGTTTTACCTATTTAATAATTTAGTAGCGATCAAAAATATCTGTGAGCGCTGAAAACCACACGGGATATGGGTATGATAAAGATGAAAAATATGCTGCAAGCATTTCTTCTTGAAGACAGAAGTACACTCGTATCGTATATAAGAAACGCCTGACAGTCTTCCTAGAACGGTAGATTCTCTGAACTCGCCAAAGAATTACGCCCCCATTACAAACATAACGTAAAGTGTCTCGAGAGGAGAGAAGGGAGACAACCCGATAACAGTTGGCCGTCTCACTCACACACTACTTCCATTTAGATCACACACTCGCTTCTAATGGTCTCGTCAGCTTTGTTGCAGCCTTTCTACTGTAGGGTAGATCTATTTCTACGCCAGTTACGTGTATTAAAATAAGGTGTTTAATTAATTGTAGAAGTAAAAGGAATAACAACATTAAATATTACAAATTTTGTAAATGAATAAAGTTAGAGTTTTCTTAATAGTGACTCAATAGTCACTCAACATTCGGTAAATAACGAACGCGCGCGCGCTCGTGTATGTATTTTGTAATAATATACAGTGATTTCTCTTTTTATAAGAATTCATTTTTTGTACAAGGTTTTTATACATTTTGTCGCCTTCAACAATTAAATATCTATATTTAAATATAATTGAAATTATTATTATCATAACATGAATCATTAAAACAAGAAGATTTGAGTTGTTATGAATATATATGTATGTATAAAGTATGTTGATAGGAAATACTATTATATTATAAGATTATAATAGTATGTCTTCCTTTTCATTTTCTATCAGACTGATTAAATTTTTATTTACGAAAGTATGTTATTGTCATTACAACTACAACTTCCACTTCTACCACCACCACCACCACCACCACCACCACCACTACTACTACTACTACTACTACTGCTACTGCTACTGCTACTACTACTACTACTACTACTACTACTGCTACTGCTACTACTACTACTACTACTACTACTACTACTACTACTACTACTACTAATCCAGGGTACTGGTGATGCTGCTGCTATTACTATTGTTGTTGTTATCGTCGCCGTCGACATCAATATTTCCAGACTTTCATTTTATGTTTTATATTCACTTTTGGGCGTCCACAGGCAGTTCAAGCGCGACCTCGTACCCAGAGCGTTAAGACGATCTCGATCAATGCTTCATGTATCTACGAGTGCTGTGGTACCATGTGTGTGTGTGCGCGCGCGCGTGTGCTGTTAATAAGCAACAAAGTATGTACAGCGAAAGAAACATTACGAGCAGGAAGTGGTCGCGGCCCCATTCTATGCGCCTCAGAAACAGTCGATTGTTTTTCTTTATTTATTAAAAGTATACAACATGTACGCCCTGTCCAATAAAATTCGTAATGTCAGCTTAAAACGGTAGACGCGACAACAAAATACTAAATTAACAATTAATAAACAGCCACCAATATTCCACCATAAATGTTAACAAGTAGACTACATATAACGAAAAAACGTGCGTATGCGCGCACGCTTACACGTGCATATGTACACAGATAATGTGTTAAGTCTCTTTTAAGTCTAACTTAGAGGAAAATTTTAAAAATAATATGATTACATAATTTTATTATTACGTTACTGAACTTGCAATGATTTGCTCATGCATTGTTCCGTGTTGTTGTCTGCTAATTATTTAATTAATTTATAAAGAAATACTAATAATTATTATCAACAATAAATATGTATGTATAGATATAAGCCTTTAAAACATTAAAACTTAATTACAGATGGCACAAGCCGTTAACTGTTATTGTAAACGCGAAGCTACAAAACAGATGTTCTGTACAGATTCAAACACAAACAGAACAGATTCTTCTTCGCTGTTTCAAGGTCAAATTATTAACTTTTAATAATTATTAAAAAATATTTCCCGGACACTTTTCCATGATTTCTAATTAGTTACGTACACTCTGGACTTTGCAGTACAAGACGGCGGAGTCCGTTTTTCTCTGCCACCAGTTTGAAATTTCCGACCTCAAAGGGGGGACCATTGGAAACATTTTTCACCCGTAAGAAATACATGGGAAGGTAGTTTGACCTTGACGTTCGGAAGCAGTGTTGAGGTTAGGTTTTGTCATTTTCTGAAACTAAGTGTGCACATTTTACGTCGAAACGTTTGCATTCCTACCAATATGCGGGCGCAAACTATAATTAAAGCTGTATCTCACACATGTAGGACGACTCACTCACGCACGCACACGAGCGCGCTCGAACGTAAATCAAATTATTCTGGTATACGTCGATGAAATATCCTAATTTAATACTTTTTAACAGTTTTAATGCCATAATTAATTTTTTACTACGGAAACGAATGTTCGTGTAAACAAGACAAAACTTCGTACGCGCACGCACACTATCGAATTTATAAAAATCCGTTTATTGAATGTACATTGAAGTTTAACGTCATGCATAGAAAGATACATGTTTTCACGATGCATACGCATTCTCAGGCGCGCGCGTACTTCTGTTTAAAGAATCTGTACATTAGCACCCCCCATTTGTCCATTTAGTACTCTTAGAGGTCAAGACGTTATAAAGTTTAGTATACATACGTGTATATGACATTCGTTTCTCTGCGCGCGCGCGCGCGCGCACACACACACACACTTATAGTTTTTCTGTGGCATGGAAGGCTCACCCCCCTACAGATACTTGAATCGTGGTTCGGGGGGGGGGAGCTTTTAGGAAAACGGTCCTACTGGAGATGACTGGGGTTACGGAATCCCTATTTGAGTAATTTTGGTACCATACAGTGTGGAAACAATATTTCTCAAATAAGAATATTGTAATTAATTTAAAACGAGTTAAAATTCAATATGTAAGATATTGTTTACTAAATAATTTACTCATAATGTTGACACACACACACAGGCGCGCGCGCGCGCGCGCCACTCCCAACTTTCTTGTAGCTATAATTAACCATTATAAAATTATAAGTAATTTTTATGTGCAAGTGATAAAACTAAGTTAGTGACAAACACTTCACATACACATGTTCAGCACGCACACTGCGTTTCAGATGAGGAAGAACGTACTGACCTAAGACGTCACAGATGGTTACGTGCAACGTATATCAGGTAATTACGTTTTGTCACTTGCACAGAAAAAATAATTATTTTTAATCATTATTTAATATTGAGGAGTGTATATAGTGTTACTTTGTGTGTGTGTGTGTGTGTGTGTGTGATTTAAAAACAAATACAGTAGAAGCTCACTAATTCGTCACTTACGGGACCGAAGGGGTGACGAATTAGTGAAATAGACGAATTAGTGAGGGTGTAAGAAACAAATCCATTTAAGACAATATAACATTTTTTATTACAACACTAGCAATCTACAGTACTAATGTTTTGCTCGAACATATTTTTTGCAGGAAATTTTCAAACTCAAACGAGTTAAGCACTGTAATTGCAAAAAAAAAAGAAAATGTTTAATGATTGTGAAAAAAATCTGTAATTTTTTTCTGGTCTTCTGTCGACCGTACTTTTATCTGGAGCAGTGAAATTATTTTAGGTAGTTTCTGCTTCATCTTGGCTTTCGTACCACTTGATTGCTATTAAATCGGCATCGAGTGCTCATGTAATAGCATAGCGACAACAGTTAAACTTAAAACGAGGCAGGTGAAACATGAGATTTCAGAAATCATTGTATACAATTACGTAATTATGTATAAAGTAATCCAAAACAGGGACGTATTTGCGGGGGGGGGGAGACGGGACCGCACCCCCTCAAGGGTCGATAAAGCTGACGAATTTCGTTAATCTCTTAATTTTTAAGCTGGTTTATTTTTTCAGCTGTGTACGCTAATATAGTAGTAACCCTTTTTTAAATATACAATCAGGCTTATTACACAGCATTAGAATATACGTTTGAAATGTGATATATTAAGTATTCATTCATTAAGTATCTTGTAAAGAATGTTTCAGTAACGCGTATTTTCTTGTGTTACTGTCGTTTACTTTAATGGCATTGATTTCAGTCACTTTAAAGATAGTAATGTTGATTAGGCTTAACTTGTTTTTTTTCTTTTGTACGAAGCCGACCCGACCCCGGACCTCCAGAGGTTAAATTCTAGATACGCCACTGGGAATACCCCCTTTCCACCATGACTCCGAGGAGCTTAGACCTGTTTATCCTGCGTATCCTGTTATTGGTAGACTTATAATTTAGTGCTACATATTGCTATATATAACATACAATTTTGTTAGTGCTGTGCAAAGATACAACGTTTTAGCAACCTCACCTTGCTTATGCTTAAAGCGCACACTAGTATAGAAAAAACACGGTGATTTATCAAATTTCGTGGCTGGCGGGGGACGAAATAGTTACATATCTATTTCTCAGCCTTACAGGCCTGAATCAGTAAGATCCTTTATGCTTTAAATTGGTTACATTCATAAAATAAAATGAAATTATATAATTAAGACATCTTGTTCACTTTAATTTATTTACTCATACTCAATTTAGGGTTCAATTTAGCAACTTTTGTATTCTTTTCGTAAGTTGCTAAACGCACGTATCAACGTTTGAATGCATTACGTTACAAAACGTGCACTCTCATGCCATCTAGCGGTAATTTAGACCCTCAGAGGGTCAAAAAATTTGTCGAATTTTGTTAATCTCTTAATTTTTAGTCTCTTCTATTATTTTTTTCAGCTAGTAACTCTTTTTTTTTTAAATATACAAACAGGTTTGTTACACATCATTTGTGTACATGTCGAAATATGAAATTTACGAAAATCAATTTAGTCAATAAGCATCTTGTAAACAATGTTTGATAACACGTGTTTTTATTGTGTTATTACCGTTTACTTTAATAGGACTGATTTCAGCGAGTTGAAAGATAATAATGTTGATTAGTCTTAACTTGTTTTTTGTTTTGTATGATGCCGATCCGACCCTGAACCCAAGGACAAATTCTAGGTAGGCATTATTCCGAAACCAATATGGTCACATGGATATTAATTATGAGCTGTATCAAACCATTCAACATATACGTAAATGCGCTACTAGACTTTTATATTATGACGGACGATGTTTTAGCTAAATATAATTAATTTACTACCGACTCGGAACACAAAGTTTTTATAGGTAAAAACGTAAAAGTTTTACCTTATAGCCTTTTTACTTTTTTACGTTTTTACCTATAAAAACTTTGTGTTCCGAGTCGGTAGTAAATTAATTATATTTAGTTGTTAAGTAATGGACACGTCATTGACAACGAAATCCAAGATGTTTTAGCATGTGTTCAGTCAAAAACCTCGTGAACATCATCATCATAAAATACTATTTATCAGCTACGTAATGAAATTACTTGCTTTAACATTAAAATAATCACAGTTGACAAAAATATCACCAGTTCATGGAACTGAATCTTCAGCGGACAAAAAGATTTATGGACAGTGCACATAAATTATTGTTACCTGTCTGTGAGTATAGCCCTCGAGCCATGTGCATACATACATAATATGTATTTATTAGGCTGCACTATATTTTTGAATAGATTTTAAACATTAAAATAAATAAATTTTTCTTAAATTATTATTGTTATTAACATTACCATTTCTCTGATTAAAATTATTACCAATATTTATTTTATCAATCAATCAACCGTGGCTCTCCAAGCCTTGGTGAGTCTTGGCCTGCTCCAAGAGTCGATTCCATTCCACTCTGTTGGCTTTCCAGCTTCTTATGTTCAGCTTTCCGAGGTCCTCCTCTATCTGGTCTTAGAATCTAAATATTTATTTTATAATCGTAATAAATATATTAATTAAATATAAGAATAAATAATATTTAATATAATATTAATTTAATTTAATAAAATATTAAAGTAATAAAAATATTATTTTATTTTTTGTTTTAAATGGGTAGTAAATTACATCATTTACAGTAGTATTAAACAGACATGAATCAGCGCGCAGGTTGTACTGTAGTGGGGAGAAGACGGCAGCAGTGAAAGGCACGAGAGAGGAAAATGTCTACTAACGCAGTTGAAAATATTGGTCTACTCTCTGAATTGTCAATAAGACGCGAATGTGACAAGAGTAATCTATTTTGACACGGGTTGACTTTTTATACCTAATGTGCCGAAGTTACGCTTCTTTAATAATTAAAGATGAAAGATAATAGTTAAATTTACGTTTTTCCTTGTAAAAGTAGTAAAATTAGAAAACTGATATCGCTTATAATGAAATAAAGCAGTTACACTGCCTTGTCGATTCACAATTATTTTCGTTTTATTATATTTATAACTTTATTTATTTAGTTTTCTATTGTCTATGATTCTTATAGTGTTTTCAATTGTTTATTTTTTAACGTTTTTATGTATTTATTGTTTTTTACATTTCATTAGCTACATTTTTAATTATATTACTAAATACTTTACCAAACTAAATTTTACAGCCCTACCAACACACACGCGCGCGCGCGCACGCACGCATATATGTAACTTACTTTTTACTAACTTACCTAACTATTTACTAACCAATTATTCTTATAATTTGAAAATTCTTTTGTTATTCTTTTAATTGTTTTTAAGGTTTTTACCTAAAATTTGGTTACCTACAAAATTTGGTTGTAGGTAAGTTTTGATTTCGATTACGACAGTAAACGTGGACATTTTGTAAGACGAAACAAGCGCAGACACAACAGAAAGAGACAATGTAGGCCTAATAAAGATTTCCATTATTTTGTAAACAGTGACTTGGCGTGTTGTGTCTGTTGCAATGTTTCTCGAAAGTCGAGGCTAGACATCAACAATCGTTGTATATTTTGGAATGTGTACACTTTGTGTACATGTTACGATTCACGAAAAACGTAGTAATACATGATGCACATTGCTCTGGCATCTTAATTTGTTTGAATAAGTACATTAATAACAACCTCGTACGTGAAATGATTGTGTGTGTGTGTGTGTTTTTAAAACACGAGCAGATGTAAAACACAAAAAACCGGATAAAGAACCGGAGAGACAATATTAATGCAACAATTAGACTGAAACTATTTAAGTACCATAGAGCACATTTACTTACATGCAATTACAATAATTATTTAGGTCAGTTCTTCACCCTACTAATATTTCCGTCACTGTTATCACCGTTAGCCTATTATCACTATCACTCAAGTTGCCTTCACTGCTGCTATCTCGTCTTACATTATTTTCTAAACGATCTGTTACAGTATCCCTTATTCGGTTCGATCTCACGTAGTCATTTTAAATTTTCATTACGTCACGTCTTGATCTCTAGTCTGCAGGAGAAATACAATAAAATTCCTTCGACACTGTCCACAGAAAAATGCACGGTTTTTCTTTCAACACGCTTCTTCACGGTTGCCCAAGTCAGTTCCATAGGATTAAAATCCGGCTGATAGTGTAGAAGTTATAAAACAGAATGTCCTTGGTTTGCCAAAATGGCATCTATTTTAAAAGTTTTGTAAGTTGGTTTGTTTTGTTTAATTAGTGCATACAAGCTCAGGCTTTAACATAGATGGACTACAAGGAATGTTATGGTTTTTTAACCAGTTAATCATGTCTGCCTTTTTTTGATAATGATGTTGGAGGTGGATTTATTTGTACATTCTGGTAGGAGGCATTATCTATTACTATTACGCTGTTCTTATTAAAATGAAATGAAACTAAACGCTTCATATTTGATGAATACTGATGTTTTTTGAAAAGTACTCACACAATAACCTCCACGTCTCGGAGAAAACTAAGCTGTTTCTCTGTTGACGCATGCGCATTACATAACCTGCGCTGTTAGCACAAAAACGGTTGATTCATGTATAGCTAACTTTACTGTACTAATTTATTAATTAGTCTATTCGAAGTACTGTGATTACAGAATAGCAGCAAAAGTTTAAAAGATCACCACCAGATGGCATGAAAATCCACTTTACGAAAGACGATGCGTTAGTTGCACACTGCAAACGCGTTTTATAGCTGTTTTTATAGTTTAAAATATTCGAAAATAATTAACCTAACTGGTTTCACTTGTTCGTGTGTAAACGAGTATGCTTGCTCATAGCTCATTGCTCATTGGTTATTGTAAGTAACCGTTTCTATTACAGTCGTGTTCAATGTTAAATTCCAAAATAAACAAGTAAATATGTTGATATAAAAGTTAGTAAGACTAGTATTTTTTTGGACATTTATATAGAATGGACGACAATAGGTTAACAAAACAGATCTTGAATATCTGTGGGGAAAGAATCAACATCAAATTGGATTAAAGAAGTCAAAAAGGATTTAGAAAAAAATAATATAAACGCAAAAGAAACAATTGAAAGAGACGTTTTTCGGGCAAAAGTGTTAGGAGTCCAGGGTAGGAGAAAGGGAAACGCAGGTTCAAAGTGTACTGAAGACAGGAAGAAGAGACGTAGTGAAAATATGAAAGAATATTGGAGAGTAAGAAAAGAACAAGGAATAAAGAACAGAAATTGGCATGTGGTCCTCAGATGGACGATACAAATAGGACAAGAATTACAAATAAGCAATTAATCTATTAACAAAGAATTACGCGTGCGTACACGCACACACACACGCGCGTACACTTTCCCATATAGGCCTACATGTATAAAAAATCGGTATGGAGAACCATACATGACTTCCATGTTCTCAGATTATATATAAAATCATTTGGTATTGCCTTTATGCGTACCCGCAATTATTTCGATAATGCGATTTTTGGGCTTAGATATGTAGTGAATATCGCACATAATTTTATGTAGTGAAAGAATTATACAAATTTTAATTTTATATGTTGCAAAATAGTTGGCTGGTGATTGCAATTGATTTCGTTTGTCATATTTTAATGGCAAATGATTGTAGTAGTAATTTATCACCGGGTCGTGGCTGTGACACCAAAAATTGATTATGTTAGGTTAACATGAAAACTGAAATTATACATGGAAATCAATACGTGTGAAATGTAAAACTATTTTTTTTCTAAAACCACGAAAAACCCAACTCGAAGTAAGGCGGGAGTGGCCCAAGGGTCAACCCCTTGCCTATTATTATAGGCCTACATGTCACTTTTTTGTGGCAGAACTCGTTTTTTTGGTAAAATTCGTTTTCCGACAAGTACTTGTTTTGTGACTAACAAAAAACAAACAACCATTATGTACAATTTATAGAGCATATGTTGTCATTCCTTAATACAGTGTTTTTTGTTTTTTCATTAATCATAAATATTTGTATTTTTCATTTTGTATTTGCTGTTGTTTTATCAAATTTGTAAACTTAAAAACGTTAGGTTCTTTATTTCAAGTGTTACTCTGTTATACGCATTGTATTACAGTTTAATGTTATGTTTTCCAACCACAGATTTTATTTATTTTAGCAGTAAACTAAAAACCCAAAACCATTATTACCTAACTACCAAATGAAAACAACACGTATTTTTGCTGTACATTAAAAATAGGGCAATTTACAATTAGTACACTTCCTCTTTTCCGCACCGTAATATATCGATACAATCGCATATTAAAAACATCGAAATGTATTGCGGGTACTCATACAGTTCCAATCATTTACTTGAATTCGGTTCGATAATTCCTAAAAAAATATAGAATTTTGTCAATGTGAAATAAAATGTTTCCACAGAAACTACTTCTTTGTTGTCAATAACGTAGTACACATATAAAATTTATAAAAAATTATCTCCTCCCTCATCAACTACCATTTTAATTTATAGAAAATTACCCCCTTCCCTTTCAACTACCCTTTTCATTTATAGATATTTCATCTACTTTTCTACAGTGGATTATTATGACCTTCTTTTAAGGATACTTTATTTATCAAAATTAAGCACTTTACTCTTGTTAAAACGTAAAAGGTTGCAGGTAAACTACCCCTTCCCCTTAACCGATCTTCACCAAAATCAATAGGCCTCGAGTCCTCTACAATTCAGAACTGTATGCAAAATTATTTTATTCTGTTTGAATTTGCGGCAGTTATCGTTTGCCATAGAAAACATTCTACAGACACACAGACAGACACACAGACAGACAGACAGACAGACACACAGACAAACAGACACACAGACACACAGACACACACACAGACACTTTTCGAAAAATGACTTTTTTCATGGTTTGAGGGTAGTACAATCAGAATCTGCCATTATTTCAAACACGATTTTTTTCGCCATTACTATACTTCCATTTCCTTATGGAACATGGAAGTAATCTATATGTATAAAAATGAATGTTTGTTTCTTTCTTTGTCCCGTATGCGTTCCTATACCATTTATCCGATTGCGATGAAACTTCGGTGAGTTGTTGTGCGCACGCCCGCGAAGGTTTTGAATTTTTTTCGATGGGGTCCTTTGGGGGGTTCTTGGGGTCTTCCACATCTCCTCCTAAACCACTGGACCGATTTCAACCAAACTTGGCACAAATATTTTACGCAACGGGAGAACCAACATAGGATATGTGTTTTTTCGATATGATCCTTCGGGGGGGTCCTTTTGGGGGTCCTTTGGGGTCTTTCACATCTCCTCCTCCTAAACCACTGGACCGATTTCAACCAAACTTGGCACAAATATTTTACGCAAAGGGAGAACCAACATAGGATAGGTGTTTTTTCAATGGGGTTCTTTTGGGGGTTCTTTGGGGTCTTCCACATCTCCTCCTAAACCACTGGACCGATTTCAACCAAACTTGGCACAAATATTTTACGCAACGGGAGAACCAACATAGGATATGTGTTTTTTCGATATGATACTTCGGGGGGTCCTTTTGGGGGTCCTTTGGGGTCTTCCACATCTCCTCCTAAACCACTGGACCGATTTCAACCAAACTTGGCACAAAATATTTTACGCAAAGGGAGAACCAACATAGGATAGGTGTTTTTTCGATGGGGTTCTTTTGGGGGTTCTTTGGGGTCTTCCACATCTCCTCCTAAACCACTGGACCGATTTCAACCAAACTTGGCACAAATATTTTACGCAACGGGAGAACCAACATAGGACAGGTGTTTTTTTTCGATACGATCCTCTGGGGGGTCCTTTGGAGTCTTAAAAAACTAACTTATTAGATCTGGTTACTATGGCAACCCAATGGAATAGATTCTGTTCTAAATATATTATCGCATTAAATTGAAGACCACGCGAACGAAGTCTGTAAAGCAATTACGGCAGAGAATTTTTTTTTCGTAAACGGCACTGTAGCGGGCGTCAACTGTCAAGAGTGATGCATGGTATAGCCAAACGGCCGCCGTTAGACAATGATTTAAGAAGGACAACGCCTTGGCACATAACAGATGTTGGACATGGATGAACGACATAAGCGCAAGTGGCGACAATAACAAAGAAACAAAAGACGGTGTCAGTTCATCACAACTACCGACAAGGAGTGTACTAAGGGGACGCCAACATTTTCGACGTATACGTGTGAGTTAGCGGCTGCACATGGACATAACATTTTCCACAAAAGCAGTCTAAGAGCGGATGCAGTTAGGTACAAAGGAACTTATATAGCTGCACAGCGGGAAACTTGCTTACTGGCACGACATACGGAGCATCTTGTAAGGCTGCAGAACAGATGTTAGTTCCTGGAAGATGACCACCATCAGCGTGTGAACGTAACAAGGGAAGTCGAGGACAATACGGCAATTCGACACACCCGGGTTATGGTACACACATGTGCGGAAAGGAAATCGCTTAGAAAGGACACTTGGGAACGTAAGAACAATCACATAACAGACAACCGTGTAATTAGGTCCGTCGTCATACGGGGAGATGGTGTGGACAGCAAGACTTTTAGAGAGGGGTCTTGGCTGACCTATCAGGAGCAAGGAATTCGGCAAAGGCGGGTGTAAAGAAGACGTCAACATGGAGACAAGGGTGAAGAGCGAATGGGAAGTAGACTAGAGACCCCAGCCGGAGTATCCAGGAGGAGCCTTCGCAGAATCTGATGCGAGAAACCAATCATGACAGTGATTGTGGTAAGGGTATGACATCCGTGGAGGGAGTCGTGTTGCTGAAGTAATAAAATAAGGTGTTCGCAGAGAAGAAGAGTTCAGTCGATTTCCAATTTTCAAACAATTTAAGTCAGTCTATAAAAATCAGTCAGTCAGTCTATTTTAATCTCAGTTCGGTCGATTTGGAGAGTTCAGTCTCAGTTCGGTCGTACTCTAAATTTTGTCAGTCAATTCTATTTCGGTATAAACCAGCCAAAGTCTTTCAGATGGACGGTAGTAAAGTGTATTGATACTAGCAAAGAGATCGTTCGGGAGTGTATCAGAGACTATGTAAAACTGTAGAACTAACCCGTGACCAAATACTATGACAATGTCGAGTTAAGTACGATCAGACTTTGTGATCATAAAAATCTCGTTTTTATGAATCTAATGCGAGTGATAAGGTATTGACAATATCACATTACCGTGACATAAGTGACATGAAACAATATAGTAAGATTGTGCCACGTTCTTAACTCACTAAAATGCAATTAAAACCAATTATATTTGCATTGTGAATACAGTATAAATGGTACAATCGCTCTAATCAAACGCAGCATAAACTATTGCACGCGTACATCAAAAGTGACAAAGAACCTACACGCAAAGTGTTTTAGACGATGAAGTCATATTCGAGTTAACGCAATTAGTCATTATCGTTCATGCGAGTATCCGGATAAAATGTGGGACAAATAGTGTCGTGACGAAGTGTCAAGTGTAATTTAATTGGCGTATCTTCAGCCTGGATTTCTTCGTAGGATGAGAGGTACGACGCAGTTAATCACCGCAATTTGGATACAAACAACAAGTAAATTATTATCATTCATGTAACATTAGATTAGGTCGCCACTGTCCTGCCACTCAAAAAGAACTCGCCACTGAGTAGAATATACATTTATTTAATTGTTGAATATTCATATATTTAATTGCTCAAAAGTAACGCAAATTGAGAAATATGAATCCATAGAGTAGGATATATTGAAATTTATATGGTCATTAATTAATTAGTCTTTATTGATTTTGTAGATGTTCATAACGTAGAGATAATATAACAGCATTGTGTATTTGATATGTTGTCTAGAAACGCTAACTTTATTCAGTATTTAAATGATATTGAAAACATAGAATAAATTTGTATCGTTTATAAAAATTAAATTTGTATTGTTTACGAAAATTAATAGTGTCTGAGTCAGATGATTGTTATTCACCCAAAACACCTGTTTACATATGGTGCTCCAGCACGCGGGGCGTATTATGGCTCAGTGATATCAGAGTGTATCATCAGATATGGCATGCCCGTCCTGGAGCAGTAAACAAGATCTGTAATAAAAACTTACATTTATGGAAACTCCTTTGAATAATTTTAACTAATTTATGCAAGTAGAGACAAACATAAAATATATTACAGTTGCATATGGTGTCCCAACACGTGACACGAGGAAGCAAATTCTAGTAGATAATTGTAACCAAGAGAAAATTTTTATACAATTAAAAATTCAATTAGATTATGCAATTAATAAATTTGCATAATACATGTATATTTGTACATGCCGCCCAAACGCGGGACAATAAGCAAAATTTATTAATTAATTAATTTATGCAATTATTAAACCTGCATAAATATTACATTCGTATATGGCTCCCAAAGAACGTGGGGCATAACAAACTACATATACAGCCGTATATGGCGTCCAACTACAGGGCTAAATACACATAAGTACGACAAAGTTTGTACCGACAGCACTATCATAAATACAGATAAAAATTTATATAGTTAATGGAATAATTAATTTATGCAAATAAATCTGCATGAGATATACATTTGTATATGGCGCCCAACGCGATTGCACGAAGCGATTGCTCGAATAATTAATAAGAAATATTATAAGTGAGTAGGCTGAGGACAGGCAGTGGCTATAAACAATTGTTAGACAGTAAGTCAGTAGTAGAAATAGTCTTAGTTAAGCATACTTGAATGATTACGCGTAGTCGCGCGAAAATGACAAACAATAATTCAGATAGTATGGAGTTCGACGTGAACAACCAACTAGGCGTCGAAGGACGTGAGGAAGATACGACGCAGAGTGAAAACACCAGCGCCGACGAGACTACAAGGGCGGGGGGACAATCGTTAGTACCTCGCGAGATGAACTTCCAGTTATTGCTCGAGTTCATTAAACAACAGAATGAAGAAATGAGTGAAAAAATGAGCGAAAAAATGAGACAACAGAACGAAGAACAGATTGGAAAAATAAAAGTAGAATTGCAAGAACACACCAAGAAATGGGAAGAGAAAATTAGCGAGCTACAGAAAAAGAATGAACGTGGAATGAAAGAGTTGAAGAATGAATTAACAAGACATACCAAAGAAAGTAAAGAATTGAGAGAGAAGGACCGACAAGAATGGCAAGAAGCAATTAATAATACACAGAAGTCAGTAGACCAAATAAATAACAAACTAGACACACATATTCAAGAAACCAACAGCAGGAATGAAGAATTGAAAGGAGTTGTCTGGAACAACGTAGAACGACTACGGACAGAACAAGGAGAAGCAGTAAACTCGTTAAAACAGAAGATCGTAGAAGTAGATGACAGACAACGGTCGGCTGTACAGAAAATCAGTGAGACAGATAAAGAGAAGGAGACACGGCTAGAAGAATTAAGAAACCACATCGCCAAAGTTAAAGAAGGCCAAGAACGACTACAGCGTCAATTAGCCAACGCAGAAGTCGGATCGACCGCAAGAACAGGTGGGCCGCATAACAACGAATTAAAATACAACGGCACAGACCGATATCCCATCGAATTTCTCAAAGAACTGACCGAAATCCAGAACACATTCTACCCAAGTGACGATGTCAAATGGATCGGTCGACATCTAGAAGCAGACGCCGCGATTTGGTGGAGGGTGATACGAGACCAAATCCGCAACTTTGATGAATTTAAAGACCTCTTCACACAAAAGTATTGGGGAGAAGAGAGACAGGACGCAGTCAGGGACAACCTAGAATTTGGTCGATTTAATTGGAAGGGCAATCTGAGCGCAATTCAATATATGGAGCGCAAGCTTCTTGAAAGTCGCCAATTAACGCCAGCTATCACTGATCGTCAGCTAATTAAAAAGATAGCGCGCCATTTTGGTAAGAATATTGAAATTGCTGTGGTGACAAGGGGGATTAATTCAATCCAAAACCTTGAATCATTGATTGCAGAGTACGCCACGATTAATCAGCGAACAACTAGAGATAATGACTTTGTAGGGAGTCACGAGAAGGTGAATGCCCGAGGTGTGGGGGAAGCAACAAACACACCCCAACCATTTCACAATAAGGGTGTCAGCTGGAAGCAAAAACAGCATTTGCCGAACAAAGAGAGTGAAAACGATCGCAACGTTAAGGGGTTTGGACGACACACTAACCGACAGCCCATAAATTCCTTAGAATTCGTAAACAACGGTGCGTCGACCTCGACTGGTAAGGGGAACGACGTAGATAGAGAAAAAAAAAATTAACCCTACCATACAATGAGATAGCCGATATACTGACCAAGAACCGACTTCACGAAACCAACATACTATTACCAGATCTTAGAAATGAATTAACTTATGAAGATGAATTAAGATTCGAACAACGGATTTCTAAGTGTCCAGAAATATTAATTAAGTTCAATAATAATATTACGGTCCTTGCCTTATTGGATACTGGGAGCGCGATAAATGCGTTGTCAGAAGAATGGTTCAACCAAAATAAACATTATTTAGAACCATATGAGGAATTAAGCATGACTAATACACTGATTATTAGTGCAGTAGGTAGTAAGTCTAAGCTTGTACGGAAGCAAATCTTATGTGACATTTACATTAGTGATATCAAGATAGACTGCGTATTTTTAATTATTCCAAATTTGATTAGAAATTGTATATTAGGTATTAGCTTTATGAAAGATGAAAAATGTTTGATTGACGTGGAAAAGGGAGTCGTCGAATTTAGAGGAAGAGAGGAAGAACAAAATGTCAGCATACCCATTGTACACATGGAAGTAGTAGAAGCAGAAGAAGAGGATGAAATCGAGAAGAAAATAAACGCGAAAGTGGACAACATAACAGGTGTGGATGAGGAAACGTTAGAAGATCTGAGAGAAGTCTTAATGAATAATAAAAGTTTATTTCGGGAGAGTCCAGGGAGAATGGAATGCTATCAGCATGAATTTAAAGTAACGGACAACACGCCTTATTTCCAACGCGGGTGGCCAATTCCACTTGCATACAAGCAAAGAGTTGATGCCGAAATCAACAAAATGTTGAAACACGGTGTAATTGAGAGGGGAAATAGCCCATTTATTAATCCAATGGTCGCCGTAATAAAGAAAGACGGAAACGTCAGGCTGTGTTTGGACGCACGAAAAATCAATAGTGTTACCATTCCCGACTATGAAGGACCAACTCCTATCCAACAGATTTTAGCAAGGTGTGGTAGAATGAAGTACCTGTCCACAGTGGATTTAACCAGCAGTTTTTGGCAGGTGCCACTAAAGGAATGTTGTCGCGATTACACTGCTTTCATGTATGAGGGGAAATGTTATAGATATACAGTAACACCATTCGGATTAAGCACCAGTTCTGCCGCTCTGACGAGAGGACTAGACATGGCACTTGAAGATCCGGTGAAGGAAAACACAATCATCTATGTTGACGACTGTCTTTGTTACTCGAACGACGTCAAGACGCATCTGGTACATTTGAATTTATTATTAAGCAATCTACGCAGAGCAAACCTAACGATTAACCTCGATAAATCGCAATTCTTTCGTCAAGAAATCGCCTACCTAGGGTATCGCTTAACTACAGAAGGAGTTCAAGCAACAGAAGAAAAGGTTGCTGCGATCAGAAATTTCCCAGTTCCGAGAAACCAGAAGCAATTGAAAGGATTCTTAGGATTGACTAACTTTTATAGTAGATTTACTGCTAAGTATGCAGAAACGATTCAACCATTACTGGATTTATTAAAAAAAAATAAAAGGTTCATATGGACATCAGAACTAGATCGATGCTTCAAGGAAGTAAAGGATTTATTTATTGAAACGGTTATATTAAAATTTCCGAAAGTCAACCAACGATATTTTCTTCAATGCGATGCGAGTAAATACGCCTACGGTGGACAACTGTATCAGTTGGATGAAGAGGGGAATGTGGGTGTAATTGCCTACACGAGTAAAACTTTTAAGGGTGCGGAAAAGAACTATTTCACGACTGAAAAGGAACTCTTAAGCATTGTCAGATGTTTAGAGAAGTTTCGAATATATATCTTGGGTCAACCATTAACGATTATAACTGATAATAAAGCACTCACTTTCATGCATAAATCCCATCTAAACAACTCCAGGATAACTAGGTGGATCCTATCCATACAAGAATATAACTTTAACATCCTTCACTGTAAAGGTAAAGAGAATGTAGTGGCCGACATACTCAGCCGATATCCAGAAGATGCAACGGAAGAGGACCAAGTTGATGAGAACTTTGAATACCAGATAAATCAGGTAACTATAAAAATGAAGAAAGACGTATGTAGTATGATAAGAGACATAGGAAAATTCCAGAAGGAGGATACGAAGTTAGGATCTATTATAGGTAATCTAGATAATGGTAATGAAAATGATATGTGTAAGTTTTATAAGTATGTTGATAACAAATTGTATAGAAAGTGTAAGAACAAATGGAAATTATACGTGCCAGAGAGTATTACGGACATAATCATCTCCGAAATACACCAGATGTACGGCCATTTAGGAGGTAAGAAATGTACCAAACTGTTACAGGAGAGTTTCACATTTGACAAAATGTCAAGGAAAATTAAAGAGTACGTAAAAACTTGTGACAAATGTCAACGTTGCAAGGATAGCCAAAATAGGAATCTGTTTGGCGGAACGATACCAATTTTACCATCAGAGAAAGGAGAACTCATTAGCGGGGATTATTACGGACCGTTACCAGTATCGATGGGTGGCGTAAAATACATCTTCGTCATGGTTGATAACTTTACAAAATACGTGAAGTTATACACGTTGAGAAGGGCAACAACGGCCGCAACTATCAGGAGAGTCCGACAATACATCGAAGAAGTTGTAAAACCGAAAGCAATATTAACGGACAATGCGACGCAGTTCACATCGAAACAATGGGTGGAAGGATTGAGTGAACTTCAAATACAACCGAAGTACACTGCCATTCGCAACCCGTGCGCCAACCTTGCCGAACGTATTAATCGACAATTAGGAAACATGTTCCGTATATTCGTCGGCGAACAACACACTAAGTGGTCACGTTTCATTACAACAATCGAAAGCTGCATTAATGAAACGTATCACGACACCATTGAAGTAACACCATACGAAGCGCAGTTTGGTAGGAGACCAGCACGCGTTTGGGAAAAGTACTTAAACCAAGAAATACATGAACATAGCATAACGGACAACCGCCAAATCTTCGTGAAGATGAAGCTGAAGAGAGAGAAACACGCAAAGAAAATGAACGAGGATAACAAAATTACCAAATTTAAATTGGGAGATCTAGTATTGGTAAGGACATATTGCCAATCGGATGCCATGCAGAAGAAAATTGACAAATTTTTTGAATTATATTGTGGACCCTATAAGGTGAAACAGGTCTTAGGGGAAGCTACATATATCTTGGTTGAATGCAGCGATGAACAGAAAATACGCGGCAAATTTAACATAAGACAGTTGAAAGCTTATCATTCCGAAAGGAAAGAGATTAAAGAAAGAAATCAACGTGATAAATAATACATCAAATTATTTAAGGACAAGACGTGCGTTTATGTTACGTAAAGAAGGGAAAAGGCAAACTACTCAACGGCTAAGTGGGGAGAAGTTAGAGGAAAGCGTAACGCCTCTAACGGTAATAAAAAAACAAACCATTCAAGTTTGCTTAGCTAAGAGATAGAATTGTCTTTGTAAATAAATCAAGAACTATGTCATTGTGTTATAGTTAGTAGTGAAATCATAGACTAATTTGTAAAAATTTAAATTGTCTTGTTTCATGGTAAAATTTTGAATAATGTACGTGATAAGATAGTAATCGATAAGAGAAAGTAAACAAAGGTTTGTTACTTAATCATTTGAAATAATTAGCTATAAATTATTGGAATGTACAACAAGCAGTAATAAATTACAAGAATGTAAAATAGAAAAAAAAAATCATTTATTATAGATTGTGTAATCGTAAAAACTTTAATGAGAATTATAGTGTGATAGTTGTTAAGTTCAAACAAAAGGGGAATGTAAATAAAGTTTTGTTCAATTGAAATGAGATTTTGTTGAGAAATTGTAGAATTTTAGGGGAAGAAAATTTTCTTTGATACGTATAAGAAGTACAGTATTAATGTTTATATGTGTAAAATTTAGCGTAAATCAAATTGTAATATAATCTTTGGAAAATCTAACCAAGGATAATTAGAGTGAATAGGTTATCATTAATACTTAAGCTTATTGTGTTTTCTTTTGTTGTAACCAAGTTGGTCGAACGCTTGTCAACAAAATGTAAATTTTAGCCAATAGATTATTTAGGAGTCATGCATATAAATATTAAAAACCTAAACGAAAAAAAAATGTGATAACTAGTTAGCAACAAAAGAATATTCTTTTACTTTATTTTCCTAAAAGGAAGGAATTTTGTAGATATAGAACATGTAAATGAATATTAACTTAACCATATAATTACTAGAAAATCTGTAAATGGATTCATAATCTCAAACAAGCGAGCAATAAATTCAGTATCAAGGTTATGAACGACAGTGGTGTAATAATGACAGACAGTGTTGAAAAAGGGGGAAGGAAAGGGTAAGTGACACTACACTCTTTCATGTGGAAGATGATCTTTAGTGACTACACTCTTTTCAATGAAGAATGACAATTGATGAAACTTCAGCAAGGGCATTAATTTGCGATTCCTTGATTCGGGACTCATCAATGAACCCAAATTGGGGACTCTGTAAAGCAATTACGGCAGAGAATTTTTTTTTCGTAAACGGCACTGTAGCGGGCGTCAACTGTCAAGAGTGATGCATGGTATAGCCAAACGGCCGCCGTTAGACAATGATTTAAGAAGGACAACGCCTTGGCACATAACAGATGTTGGACATGGATGAACGACATAAGCGCAAGTGGCGACAATAACAAAGAAACAAAAGACGGTGTCAGTTCATCACAACTACCGACAAGGAGTGTACTAAGGGGACGCCAACATTTTCGACGTATACGTGTGAGTTAGCGGCTGCACATGGACATAACATTTTCCACAAAAGCAGTCTAAGAGCGGATGCAGTTAGGTACAAAGGAACTTATATAGCTGCACAGCGGGAAACTTGCTTACTGGCACGACATACGGAGCATCTTGTAAGGCTGCAGAACAGATGTTAGTTCCTGGAAGATGACCACCATCAGCGTGTGAACGTAACAAGGGAAGTCGAGGACAATACGGCAATTCGACACACCCGGGTTATGGTACACACATGTGCGGAAAGGAAATCGCTTAGAAAGGACACTTGGGAACGTAAGAACAATCACATAACAGACAACCGTGTAATTAGGTCCGTCGTCATACGGGGAGATGGTGTGGACAGCAAGACTTTTAGAGAGGGGTCTTGGCTGACCTATCAGGAGCAAGGAATTCGGCAAAGGCGGGTGTAAAGAAGACGTCAACATGGAGACAAGGGTGAAGAGCGAATGGGAAGTAGACTAGAGACCCCAGCCGGAGTATCCAGGAGGAGCCTTCGCAGAATCTGATGCGAGAAACCAATCATGACAGTGATTGTGGTAAGGGTATGACATTCGTGGAGGGAGTCGTGTTGCTGAAGTAATAAAATAAGGTGTTCGCAGAGAAGAAGAGTTCAGTCGATTTCCAATTTTCAAACAATTTAAGTCAGTCTATAAAAATCAGTCAGTCAGTCTATTTTAATCTCAGTTCGGTCGATTTGGAGAGTTCAGTCTCAGTTCGGTCGTACTCTAAATTTTGTCAGTCAATTCTATTTCGGTATAAACCAGCCAAAGTCTTTCAGATGGACGGTAGTAAAGTGTATTGATACTAGCAAAGAGATCGTTCGGGAGTGTATCAGAGACTATGTAAAACTGTAGAACTAACCCGTGACCAAATACTATGACAATGTCGAGTTAAGTACGATCAGACTTTGTGATCATAAAAATCTCGTTTTTATGAATCTAATGCGAGTGATAAGGTATTGACAATATCACATTACCGTGACATAAGTGACATGAAACAATATAGTAAGATTGTGCCACGTTCTTAACTCACTAAAATGCAATTAAAACCAATTATATTTGCATTGTGAATACAGTATAAATGGTACAATCGCTCTAATCAAACGCAGCATAAACTATTGCACGCGTACATCAAAAGTGACAAAGAACCTACACGCAAAGTGTTTTAGACGATGAAGTCATATTCGAGTTAACGCAATTAGTCATTATCGTTCATGCGAGTATCCGGATAAAATGTGGGACAAATAGTGTCGTGACGAAGTGTCAAGTGTAATTTAATTGGCGTATCTTCAGCCTGGATTTCTTCGTAGGATGAGAGGTACGACGCAGTTAATCACCGCAATTTGGATACAAACAACAAGTAAATTATTATCATTCATGTAACATTAGATTAGGTCGCCACTGTCCTGCCACTCAAAAAGAACTCGCCACTGAGTAGAATATACATTTATTTAATTGTTGAATATTCATATATTTAATTGCTCAAAAGTAACGCAAATTGAGAAATATGAATCCATAGAGTAGGATATATTGAAATTTATATGGTCATTAATTAATTAGTCTTTATTGATTTTGTAGATGTTCATAACGTAGAGATAATATAACAGCATTGTGTATTTGATATGTTGTCTAGAAACGCTAACTTTATTCAGTATTTAAATGATATTGAAAACATAGAATAAATTTGTATCGTTTATAAAAATTAAATTTGTATTGTTTACGAAAATTAATAGTGTCTGAGTCAGATGATTGTTATTCACCCAAAACACCTGTTTACATATGGTGCTCCAGCACGCGGGGCGTATTATGGCTCAGTGATATCAGAGTGTATCATCAGATATGGCATGCCCGTCCTGGAGCAGTAAACAAGATCTGTAATAAAAACTTACATTTATGGAAACTCCTTTGAATAATTTTAACTAATTTATGCAAGTAGAGACAAACATAAAATATATTACAGTTGCATATGGTGTCCCAACACGTGACACGAGGAAGCAAATTCTAGTAGATAATTGTAACCAAGAGAAAATTTTTATACAATTAAAAATTCAATTAGATTATGCAATTAATAAATTTGCATAATACATGTATATTTGTACATGCCGCCCAAACGCGGGACAATAAGCAAAATTTATTAATTAATTAATTTATGCAATTATTAAACCTGCATAAATATTACATTCGTATATGGCTCCCAAAGAACGTGGGGCATAACAAACTACATATACAGCCGTATATGGCGTCCAACTACAGGGCTAAATACACATAAGTACGACAAAGTTTGTACCGACAGCACTATCATAAATACAGATAAAAATTTATATAGTTAATGGAATAATTAATTTATGCAAATAAATCTGCATAAATATACATTTGTAAGTCTTTATATATTATATATATACAAACACTTTTTTTCTTTGAGTGGCATTGCAACGCATGCCGGGTACTCGCTAGTAATATATATTATGTCTTCTTGTTACAATAAACATAATTTTTCAAAGTGTGCGTTCAATATTTGATTCACACGTTACTCATCATGCATAACGGATAATCGCCTGATTTCCATTAGTTAACATCAAATTTATTTGTGAAGAAGTATTATTATTATTACAATCCACAATAAGTGTATGCAGACATACGACTAGAAAACATTAAACTTAACTTCTTGTGCCAGTAAAATTTATAATTGTATTTTAACCTGGCGTTTGTTTCACTGATTGTATCATTATCACCAGAGGTTTATCAATGACTATCTGTTACCCGCGGCTTCGCACGCGAATATCTGACTTTTAATAAGTATTTTAATACAATTTTTATCGTCTATGTCTATATGGCGTTCTGTCAGCTCCTATAACAATTTTGTACTCATTAGTCAAATTCTTTCCAAAGCTGTTTTCAACACTTGTACTAAATTATTATGTTGGTGCAACAGCCTTTGGCGATTTAAAAGTACTCGTTTATAAAGCCTTTGGAGACATTTATAAAGTACCTGTTATATCAAAAACGCTAAATTCTTTATTTTAAGTGTTCCTACTGTGTTAGAAGCATTGTATAACACATTAAACGTTATGTTTTCCTCAACCATGGCTTTTATTTATTTCAGCAGTAAACTAAAAACCAAAAACCGTTGTCACCTAACTTCACAAATGAAAACAACGCGTATTTTCACTTTGCACTAAGTAATAGGACAATTTACAATTAGTACACATTTTACATCGTAATATATCGATACAATCGCATATTATATAAAACATCAAAAATGTACTGCAGGAATGGATAAATAAAAGTACAGTTCCGATGCCGCTAAATAGCTTTTGTTTTTTTACTTGTTACTATGGTAATTAATTCTGGTCTCCGTGGTGTTTTTGACATCTTTAGTAGTAGTATTTAATATTTTTCATTACTTATACATTGCATGATTAGAAATACGTATAAAAATAAATTTTATCATTGTTTAAGACAATTACAAAATATATAGACGTATCTGTATACAAAATTACAAAATATATCGATAAAATCGCATATTAATAACATTAAAAACTGCAGGAACGGATAAAGGTACAGTTCCGATGCCGCTAAATATCAATTGTTTATTTACTTGTTACTATGGTAATTAATTCTGGTCTGCATGGTGTTGTTGACATCTTAATACGCGTCAACGAAAATGCATAATTAAAATGGCCTAAATCGTGCGAACGGGGCAAAATATCAAATTCCAAGTTAGACAGTATTTTTCGTCTTCTGTCAAAGGTTACCTGTGCAAAATTTGGTGGCAATCGGTGTAACGGTGTGGATTTGTATTCAGTACCCATAAATCCTCAGGCTTTGAGTTTTTTTTTTATTTATATAGATTAACAAATTATCGAATTGATTCAATTGATGTGTGAGGCCTTAAACGGGCGGCGTCAACGTTATTAGAAAACAAGTCTGGGGCACGGCCTTACAACCGGGAAGCCAGTCTTCGAATAAATCGAGTTGATTCGATTTCAATATAAAAAATAACGAATAATCGAATTTAATATAAAAGAAATGATCGATTTAATTGAAAACATACAAAAGGTCAAAAAGTGAATATTTATGAAAATCTCAATATTCGCTAACTAAAGAGCAAACTGAAGTAAAAACAAAACAAGATGATCAATTTAAAATTATAAATTTATCAAAATAAATTAATTTTAAACATAAAATATTTCCAATATAACAGTCAAAGCAGCTGATTAAGTAAATAAACATTAAGCAATCGATAAGTTAAATCAAATTAAATAGATTCTTTTATATAAAATCGATTATTAGTTATTTTTTATACTGAAATCGATTCAATTCGATTATTTATTAATTCACTTATAAACCTCTGAAGTTACCTATTTAATCAATGAAATGTACGTTACGTCAAAAAGACAATAATAAATTTTACTTGCAGAAGTATTTAATATTTGAAGAAATTCATAATTTAATTAGGTATATATAATTATTAATTATGTGTATTGAAACTAATTTATTTACGTGGAGATTAATTATGGCCTGTATCAAAGAATTCATCTTAAATATACTAGAGCTTCCTGTCTAACAACTTCTATATTATGTCGGATGATGGTTATCAGGTCTTCAACCAAAAACATCACGAAGATCCATTTATCAGCCATATTACCGTTTCAAGATTCACAGCACCACAGTTTACAAAAAAGTCACGAATTCAGAAAAGTGAATTACTTTTTAATGGACAGATGATTTATGGAAAACTGGCCAGTGCACCTTCGTATATAAATTATAGTGACTTGTCCATGAGTTTCTCCGTCGATACATGCGAGTACACGACATTTATTTGTTAGCTAGTATTTATTTTTGAATAGAACATAATCATAAAAATTAAAAAAAAATTTTTTTTATGATTATTAAAATTATTAATTGTGTTATTACAGAATGGTGTACATTATTCTGTTATTGCAGATTTTAATATTAATAGTTGTTGTTATTGTTGTTCTTCTGTTATTATTATATTATTATAAAGGCGCAAAATCGTTCAAAAATTTCGACACGCCATACACAGTCTTCGTAACTTTGTTAATACAAGTACTGTGATTACCGAATAATTAGAAGCACAAGTTCAAATATTCACCACCAGATGGCATGAGTGGTCACTTAAAGAAACATGACACGGTACTGCGATTTATTAAATAATGTACTGGGCCATTTATTATTTAAAATGTATAAAAATATAAATTGCAAATTTGTTTGGTTAATTCGTATTATACTAATTATAAGTAACCGTATATATTCCAATCGTGTTCAATATAAAACATAACAAATAAATACGTTGATACATCGATAAAAGCATATTGAGCAGTAAATAATTATGAACCTTTTCAACCAATCAACTTGGCTTAGTTAATGTTTACCGAGATCAATTCAGATCATAGTAAATCAAAGTCATAGTAGTATTACGGCGATATATGACGAAGGATGAATGTTTATCGTAATAATTCAACTTTTGAACTTCCACCAAAAGTCCATACATATTGTTGTTACTGTTATGGTTTTTGTAATTGTTGTTATCGTTATTATTTTGATTATCTTCTTCTTATCCAATTCAGGGATTAGACAGTACCACTGCCTGTTACCTTGTGAGTAAATTACTAAGCCTTATGCACTGCCACTAAATTATAAACCGTGGTTATAATTTATTACTATTATTGATAATAGTATTAGTAGTAGTAGCAGGAGTAGTAGTAGTAGTAGTAGTAATATTAGTAATAGTAGTAGTAGTAGTCGTAGTAGTAGTAGTAGTAGTAGTAGTAGTAGCAGCAGCAGCAGGAGCAGTATTAGTAGCAGCAGCAGTAGCAGTAGTAGTAGTAGTAGTAGTAGTAGTAGTAGTAGTAGTAGTAGTAGTAGTAGTAGTAGTAGTAGTAGCAGCAGCAGCAGCAGCAGTAGTAGTAGTAGCAGCAGCAGCAGGAGCAGTATTAGTAGCAGCAGCAGCAGCAGCAGCAGTAGTAGTAGTAGTAGTAGTAGTAGACTAATACAGTCTGTAGTGGGCACAGTAAGACATTACAAGAGGGTAAATAGTTTTGTTTTTTACGGTTAATGTAAAATCATGTTGTCACTGGATTCCATTCGAAAGCCATGCTCCAGCAGATACGAACACCGAGTGTGTGTGTGTATGTGTGTGTGTTGCTAATGCATCATGTATAGAGTTACAGAGCAATTATTACAAAATCAATCAGCTGATTAGAGCATTCCGGTACAATGCGAGTTGCTACCTAATGTATTATTTGTTTTGAGACGGTATACATTTTATTTATTATTCATATAAGATCTATAATTACGGGTCCAATTAAATATGAAGACGGTTTTTTAAATATAATATGTACATAATAAAATAATTATAATTAACAATTAACCTATTAGCAAAACTGCATAAAAGCGCGCGTGTGACACACACACACACACACACACATACACGCGCGCGCGTTCACATACGTGTATAACAATCATTTGTATTAATTTTTTCTTAACACAATAAAGCCGAGTATATGTTTAACGTTTCATACTTGTGTTGTGTTGCTCAACATACTTAAGGCATTATCGCCTGATTTTCTTTGTTAAACACCTAATTTATTTATAAAAAAGTGTTCCTATCTTTATAATTATAATGTTATAATTCATTATCTACAATAAATATATATAAATGTAAGCTCAGAAAACATTAAAACGTGAGTACAAATGAACCAAACCGTTAACTGTTATTGTAAACGCGAAGCGACAAAACATATGTTCTGTAGTATTCTTCTTCGCTGTTTCAAGGTCAAATTGTTAACTTTTAATAATGATTAAAAAATACTTGCCTTTAACTTTCCCATGATTTCTAATTAGTTACGTATACTGTGGACAATGGAGTACAAGATGGCGGAGTCCGCTTTTCGCTGCCGCCAGTTTGAAATTTCCGACCTCAAAGGGGGGGACCATTGGAGTCATTTTTCGCCCGTAAGAAATACACGGGAAGGTAGTTTGACCTTGACGTTCGGAAGCGGTGTTGAGGTTAGGTTTTGTAATTTTCTGAAAGTAGGTGTGCACACTTTATGTCGAAACGGTTGCATACCTACCAATATGCGGGCGCAAACTATAATTAGAGCTGTATCTCACACATGTAGGACGACTAACACAAGCACGCGCAGGAGCGCGCTCGAACGTAAATCAATTTGTTCTCTTTTTTGTACGTTGTATTGACGGAAACTCATCGTTCAAATGTTTTCACGGTATATAATGACTTACACGCGCGAACGATAGTGTGCACTGATGCACACGCGCATGCGCATGCGCATACTACGACATTATGAAATTCGTTATTAAATGCACTTAACAAATTTTAACGTTTGTACGCGCTTGCGTCCCTCCCCCCCCCCACACACACATACGAATATTTGCGACACTTGAGATCACGTCGCACGTATATCCGCAGGTGCGCGCATTTGTTTTCGTATGTTTTCAAACGACGGGTATCCAAACTTAATACCTACTTGTGTTACTAGACTGTGCAATAAATGTTAATGAAAAAAACTTTCCCTTCAAAATTTATTTATATTATTAAGTTTTGTGGATTTTAAAGTATTCTGAAAACAAAATTATAACCAGAGATGGATTCACGGACGAGGAACCGTGGCAATTCCTCGTTCTCTAGCATCTAAGATCCTGCTACCCAGGTATTTGTGCTTATATCAATAAAACTAAACACGTACAGAGTGTTGTTATGGTCAAGCATTACGCTCAATCAACGATTAGGCATCTTCAGAGGCTGGACTGATATAATTATTACACTAATAGGATTTATTTATGAGTATGGATTTACGAAGACGAAAATCATACAAATTTCGGCTCAAGCTGGGGAAAAAACTTTTTTACAATCCTAATGACGGAAAGATATTTTATTTTTACCCGTTACGCTAAGTAATTTTATTACGAATTAAAATATCGTGATTGTAGACTACTTTGTATACGTCGGAGTTAATACTACAAAGGATGGATCAGAAGAATCTGAAATAAAAGAAAGAATTTCTCCAGCAAACAAATCTTACATTGATCTGTTACAAACTTTTTAATCCAAAAGCGTGGACCAGCATCCAAATGAAACTATTATAAGGCCAATATTTGTTGTGATTTCGAAATGTGGGTGCTTAGCGACAGCTCTAACATCAGCAGTCCACACCTGGTTGATACGGGTTTAGTACAACCGATATGCCCTAGGTGTATTCTCACCTTGCTGCAACCTGTCTTGGGTGGAATTACTTTCTTTAATCTTTTCTGTCTCGTCCCTCTTGATCAACTCTTAGTCTTTTCGACCCCGACACTGTTAGGTTTTCGAGGGCTGGGAAGTCTTTCATTTTTCTCATGCATCAGCTTAACTATGTAATTCTTGCTTTCCTTTCCTACTACCCGGTAAGGGCCCGGCCAGGGTTAAAGGTGTCAAATTTTCAACGGTCTTAGAAACTGAAGAGGAAGGTTTCCTTTCCCAAAGGCACTATGGGCGTATGAACATAGGAGATGGATCTCCGAATGAAACGCAGAGGAAGACCAGAGGCTCACAGGTATCACTCCTACCACTGGTCTTACTCCGCAGGACGCTGGTTTTACTCTATAATGTTCTTAGAGGTCATTTGTCCTACTCGAAAGTCACAAAGAACAAATCTGATGGAGTATTTTAAAATCCAAGATCGTGTTGCAGAATACACAGAGAGATGGATTCTCATCTGAATAGGATGCCAGGTGGCAGGTTGCCTAAGGAAGTTTGACAGTACAAGCCTATTGGACAACGAAGTATAGGAAGGCCTGGGAAGCGTTGGTGAAGTGGATGTATTACTTCGGGAAGAAACAGACGATTCGTCTAGTCCCTGATAGGAGAAGGATAATAATAATAATAATAATAATAATAATAATAATAATAATAATAATAATAATAATAATAAAAATATATTTTTTAGAGGGGGAAAAATGCTTTATGCACCGTCAGAGGAGGCCGTGCTTCCTCTGGTGTGTGGGACTCTCACCCACTAAAATATCGGTATGGAGAACCATACATGACTTCCATATTCTAAGATTTATATTTAAAATCATTTTCAGCCAAACAGCCAGGCTGTGTCTTACCTGCCTTTTTATTGCTGTATTAAATGAAAAATATTATATTACATTAAAATGAAAAAATTATAATTTTATTGCCTGGCAACAAAATTATTTTATTTTTAACAATTACCATTGTTTCAAAAAGTTTAAATAAATTTTCAAGTACTTTACTCTTGTTAAAACGTAAAAGGTTGCAGGTAAACTACCCCTTCCCCTTAACCGATCTTCACCAAAATCGAAAGTCATTGAGACCTCTACAACTCAGGGACGTATGCAAAAAATTATTTGATTCTGTTTGAATTTGCGGCTGTTATCGTTTGCCATAGAAAATACCCTTGTTAAAAAAACGTTGCAGGTAAACTACCCCTTTCCCTCAACCGATCTTCACCAAAAACAATAGGTCTTGAGAACTCTACAATTTAGGGCTGTATGCAAATAATCTTTTGATTCTGTTTGAATTTGCGGCTGTTATCGTTTGCCATAGGAAATACCCTTGTTAAAACATAAAACGTTACAGGTAAACTACCCCTTTCCCTTAACCGATCTTCACCAAAAACAATAGATCTTGAGAACTCTGCAATTCAGGGCTGTATGCGAAACATTATTTGATTCTGTTCGAATTTGCGGCTGTTATCGTTTGCCAAAAAAAAAAATTTCCATTGATAAAAAAAAACCGTTGCACGTAAACTACCCCTTTCCCTCAACCGATCTTCACCACAAACAATAGGTCTTGAGTACTCTACAAATCAGGGCTGTATGCAAAAAATTATTTGATTCTGTTTGAATTTGCGGCAGTTATCGTTTGCCATAGAAAAAAAATCTACAGACAGACACACACACAGACAGACAGACAGACAGACAGACATACACACAGACACTTTTCGGAAAACGACTTTTTTTCATGTTTTGAGTGTAGTAGAATCAGAATCTGCAATAATCTCGAACACGATTTTTTTTGCCATCACCATACTTCCATTCCTTAAGGAATATGGAAGTAAAAACCGACGTCTAATTCAGGCATTCATATCCCTACTGGAACCACTTAGCGTACTACTTCAGGATGGAGCCTATTGCGCCCTTATCGGGCTCTTTCTAGTTGTTCCTCATCTTCTATTGCCTGTTGGGTGGAAGTTGGGCCCGTATTTGTTTTCTAGTAGAATCCACCGAATAAATGCATTGATGCGGTCCCATTCCGCCTTACCACGAAGCATAAGTGTAACTACGCTCTCGGGCGTGAACTCCCCGAGGTCCATGTCCGTATCACCCTCTGTTTTGCCAATCTGCAGCACTCGAAAAAAAATATCGGTTGGTCCGTGGTCACGACGTCGTCAACCAATAAGTGAAAAATCGGTATGGAGGACCATACATGACTTCCATTGTTCTAAAATGTATGTTTAAAATCATTACTTAAATATAAATTTAATAATTTAAACGTCTGACAGATTGAAATTAAATATTTCCATAGAAACTGCTTCTTTGTTGCCGATAACGTAGAACACATATAAAACACTACACCGTTCCCCTTCAACTATCATTTTCATTTATAGAAAATTACCCCCTCTCCCTTCAACTACCCTTTTCATTTATAGATATTTCATCTACCTTTCTACAGTAGATTATTATGACCTTCTTTTCAGGATACATTATTTATCAAAATTAAGTACTTGTTCAAACGTAAAATGTTGCAGGTAGGCTACACTACCCCCTCCCCTTAACCGATCTTCAGCAAAATCAATAGGCCCTGAGTCCTCTACAACTCGAGCACATATGCAACAAGTATTTGATTATGTTTGAATTTGCGGCAGATTTATTTTAGTGTTATAAATCGAGTTTTATGTTTGACAAATTGAAATGAAATATTTACATAGAAACTACTTCTTTGTTGTCGATAACGTAGTACACATACAAAAAAATTGACCCCTCCCCTTTCAACCACCATTTTCATTTATATAAATATCGGTATGGAGAACCATACGTGACTTCTGTGTTCTAAGATTTATATTTAAAATCATTTACTTGAATTTGGTTCGATAATTTCTAAAAAATATCGCCCACCCTCAAACTATTTTCACTATTTTTAGATATTTTTGTTATTATGGGGTAGTCGTTTAATATAGTGTTATTTTCAAGTCACGTTATCTATAAAAATTAGGTACTTTATTCATATAAAGAAACAACTACGCAGTAATCATCCCTCCTCTTCAACCGATCCCCACCATTAATGATACTTACACTTTCATAGAGTAATAATTTTGTCATATTATGTAATTTATAAGTTAAGTAATTTATATCTTATCCTTTAAAATTAAATATTCGTACTTTACTTGATTTCAGCACAGCAATTTTAAAAAAATCATCTCCTCCCCTACCATCAGCTACCCACTCCATTTATAATTACCTAATTTTTACCATATTACAGTGGATCAATATGACTTTATTTTCGTGAGACTTATTTATTAAAATTAAGTACTTTACTCTTGTTAAAACATAAAACAATGCAGGTAAACTACCCCCCCTCTTAACCAAACATCCTGGTTGCCTGGCATCAAAATTATTTTATTTTTAACAATTACCATTGTTTGAAAAGTTTAAATGAATTTTTAAGTACTTTACTCTTGTTGAAACGTAAAACGTTGCAGGTAAACTACCCCTTCTCCTTACCGATCTTCACTAAAATCAATATACGCCTAGTTTTATACAACTCGAGCACATATGCAAAAAATTATTTGATTCTGTTTGAATTTGCGGCAGTTATCGTTCGCCATAGAAAAAATTCTACACACAGACACTTTTCAGAAAATGACTTTTCAGAAATTAGTTTTAGGGACATGGAATGTTAGATAAGATCGTTGTGACTGCAATTGTTGTTGAACTACGTGCAGTCTAGTTTGCCGTACATAAAATAAGTAAAGTAATGGCGGCGAAAGGAAGGAGAGAGTGAGGGAGCTAGAGACAGCGAGAGAGAGAGAGAGAGAGAGAGAGAGAGTGAGAGAGAGAGAGAGAGGAGTCCAAATAAATATTACACAATCGGTTTACAGCGTACAGGAGGTTACTCCCCTCTCCCCATTACGTTATTGTTTCATTTTGAAGCCATCGTCTGAGCACCGCACCTTATAGTTTTATACTATTGCTGCTACTGCTATGAATGACGTCACTCGTATATTTGATGTATCAGCCAGCCAGATTACTTTACGGTGTACATGAGGCGGAGAAAAACATGATGTATGATTTATGGGACGTAACGTCGCTACGCTACGGCAGCAGGTGTGTGTGTGTGTGTGTGTGTTGAACTCTGGCAGCGTCCCAACTGCAGCGTCTGCTGCTGCGTCCCGGTTTGGTAAATTTAATAGCGTCTCCGGCAAAAGGGCGCTGTAGCATCTGCAGTAGCAGGAACAACTAAGTATGGTAGTAATAACTGCGTGTAGCGTATTTTTTTTTTTTTGTAACAGGAACGCCAAAATATTTAGTTGCTACTGGGATACATACATGGAAAAACGTTTGTTTCTTTCGGAGAAGAAACCTGTTGTACTATGAAATATTGTTGACGGCCATTGTACGAATTTTTTGCCTACTTTCTTAGTTGACAGAGGAGCAGTCTTTAGCTAACTAAGTACGAGGACCATCCATGAGATTTTTAAGATTATTTATCTCTATATTATTTATAATATATATATATTTGGACGTAACGTCGCACCAGCAGGTGTGTGTGTGTATGTGTGTGTGTGTGTGTGTGTGTGTTGAACTCTGGCAGCGTCCCAACTGCAGCGTCTGTTGTACTGTTGCGTCCCGGTTTGGTAAATTTAATGGCGTCGCTGACGAAAGGGCGGTGTAGTAGCATCAGAAGCAGCAGTAGCAACAAAAGTACGCTAGTAGTAACAGTGCCACGTGGCGTAAATATTTTTTGTGTAATAGGAACGCCAACAAACACATTGAGGTGCTGCTACTGGGGTACATGCGTGGAGAAGAGTTTTGCTTCTTTTACCCAAGGAAACCTGTTGGACTACGAAATATTTTTGACGTTTACATCCTACTTTCCTAGTTAATAAAGTAGTCATCATCATCATCGTCGTCATCATCATCATCATCATCATCATCATCATCATCATCATCATCATCATCATCAGCAGCAGCAGCAGCAGCAGCAGCAGCAGCAGCGGCAGCAGCAGCAGCAGCGGCAGCAGCAGCAGCAGCGGTTGAACATTTGCCCAGTAGCGGGAATGATGCTACAACATGACACTTTCTATGCAGAAGACAACAACAACTTCGGGATTTGTGACAATACTCCTTCCGAACTAAGATTGTGTTGTACAGGGTAAGTCAAAAAGTAAAGGCAAATTTTATTTTCCATGCTGCAATGGATGGCAGCACTGACTGAACAATGACATATCATAACCTCAAAGTTTTTTTGTTCTTTAGCTGTGTTGTTTCAGTGCTCAGCTCCATTCGTAGTGATTTCAGGGCATTTTATTATGAGTGCCCCGTTGTCCGTGTGCACCAAGGAAGAAATGAGGGGAGTGGTACGTTTTCTGCACTCCGAAGGGACTAAACCTGCGGAGATTATTCGCAGAATGCAGCAGCAGTACGGTGAGAGCTGTCTTAGTGAACGCAAAATTTATGAGTGGATAAATCGCTTTAAAAATGGTCGTGTATCTATCTGCGATGAAGAGCGTTCAGGTAGGCCATCCACTTCGAAGACGGACAAGAACATCGAGACAGTTGAGCGAATGATTCATGATGATCGTCGTGTCAAAATTGATGATATTGCGCATGCGTTGAACATTAGCCACGGTTCAGCAGTTGCAATCATCCACGAATCACTAAATTATCGCAAAGTGTGTGCTCGTTGGGTACCACATCGACTGACAGACCAGCACAAACAGAAACGTTTGGAAATTTCGAAATCACATTTAAGGGGTTTAGAAGAGGAAGGAGAAGAGTTTCTCAGTCGCATAGTAACCGTTGATGAGACGTGGGTCCATCACTTCGAACCACAGAGTAAGCGGCAGAGTATGGTGTGGAAACATCCATCCTCGCCTACAGCAAAAAAGTTCAAAAGACAAGTTTCTGCAGGAAAGTTGATGATGACAGTGTGTTTTGGGATATGAAAGGTCCACTTCTAATTCATTACACTCCTAAAGGTCAAACCGTGAATAGTGACAGCTACTGTGAGCTACTGCGAGATCTGAAACCCAAAATCAAAACAAAGAGGCGAGGAAAGCTTTCAAAAGGTGTGCTTTTGCTTCAGGACAATGCCCGTCCTCATACTGCGGGGAAAACGATCCAGTGCATTCAAGATCTTGGTTTTGAGCTGCTTGAGCAACCGCCGTACAGTCCTGACCTAGCTCCAAGTGATTTTCACCTTTTTGGTCCGATGAAGGAGCACCTGCGTGAATCCACGCAGTTTTCGTCGGATGACGAGGTTGTGGAGGCGGTGCGCGAGTGGCTGTGCACGATGCCACAAATCTTCTTCCAGGACGGAATTACGAAGCTTGTGAAGAGATGGACCAAGTGCATAGAAGTTGAGGGAGATTATGTAGAGAAATGATGTTACTTGTCATCTTGTTTTCACAATAAAAAGTTCCTTTTTTAAAAATTTGCCTTTACTTTTTGACTTACCCTCGTATAATGTGAGTACAGAGCAAGTGTCGCTTTCCGCTATTTTGGTTGCGACACCATTTATGAAGTAGATCTTGATGTTGATTATTCGTTGGCCAAGAGACATCACTGTCCATCAAGCGTTGTCAGGGAAAACGAGGAAAAGTCTCGACTAAAATTTTGTAAGGTAACGGCTGTGCCAGCGTTCTGAATCTTGGGTTGCGGTGATAAAAAGGACACTTTAGTAGAATGCAGGCTTCAGTTTCATGCAATCTGTTAAATGTTGCATACGAAGACACAGAATCTATCATGAAGACATACTCAAGGAGTTGAAAATATTTAATACCCAAGATTGCATACTTAGATTGATTAATGTTAGGTCGCATTGGATTAACATCTTATAAATCAAAGAAAGATGGACTGCTCATCTGAATACGATGTCGGATGGCAGGTTGCCTACGAAAATTTGACAATACAATCCTAGTGGACAAAGAAGTATATGACCTGGAAGGTGTTGATGAAGTGGATGTACGGCCACCGAGACCGGAACAAGTTATTCGTCTATTCCCTGACGGAATAAGAAGAGAGAACATTTTAAGACTAAGAGAAAAAGATAAAGATGAAGTTTTATCCGATTGAGGGCGTATTAGAGACCGGACATTGATAATTCAGTTTGGCTGTTTAAAAACGCTTCACCTCATCCTGGCTTGTTAGCTCTCTCTCTCTCTCCCCCCTCCTCCTTTCCCCTTTCTCGCTCCCCCCACACACATACACGCGCGCGCGCGCACATTTTACTTCCATATTCCTTAAGGAATGGAAGTATGGTGATGGCAAAAAAATCGTGTTCGAGATTATTGCAGATTCTGATTCTACTACACTCAAAACATGAAAAAAAGTCGTTTTCCGAAAAGTGTCTGTGTGTATGTCTGTCTGTCTGTCTGTCTGTCTGTGTGTCTGTCTGTAGATTTTTTTTCTATGGCAAACGATAACTGCCGCAAATTCAAACAGAATCAAATAATGTTTTGCATACAGCCCTGATTTGTAGAGTACTCAAGACCTATTGTTTTTGGTGAAGATCGGTTGAGGGGAAGGGGTAGTTTACCTGCAACGTTTTTTTATCAAGCGTATTTTCTATGGCAAACGATAACAGCCGCAAATTGAAACAGAATCAAATAATGTTTTGCATACGTCCCTGAATTGTAGAGGTCTCAATGACTTTCGATTTTGGTGAAGATCGGTTAAGGGGAAGGGGTAGTTTACCTGCAACCTTTTACGTTTTAACAAGAGTAAAGTACTTGAAAATTTATTTAAACTTTTTGAAACAATGGTAATTGTTAAAAATAAAATAATTTTGTTGCCAGGCAATAAAATTATAATTTTTTCATTTTAATGTAATATAATATTTTTCATTTAATACAGCAATAAAAAGGCAGGTAAGACACAGCCTGGCTGTTTGGCTGAAAACGATTTTAAATATAAATCTTAGAATATGGAAGTCATGTATGGTTCTCCATACCGATATTTTTCTTTGTTTCTCCTTTATATATTACTTTATTACCTATGAGCGCCATTATAAAACGTTTTTTCCTACACAAGCAGTAAATTAGTTGGTACAGGCTGTGTGCCCGATAAAAACACCCGTATTGATCCTTGGCCCAAAGCTGTTGTCTTTCCATTATCGAGAGTATAGTTTTTAATACATAAAGAGAACATTTTACCTCCCCGTTAAACAGTGTTTAATCTGAAGGTTGAAGTGTAACCAACTCTGGCGTTTAACATTCCAGGTTTGTTTTTTCCCAACACAAACAAATGCTTATAGACATTTTTTATCGGTGAAAATTGTTGCTAGAGAATGCAGTGCGGTGTGGTTACACTAGATAAATCTTTACAGCGTGGTACCACAGACTAGACCACGCGCTTCATTCTTAGAAGGAAAAGTAATATAAAAATTCAGAAAATTCCACAGTCAGACTCTCCCTACGTGAACCAAGGTAATAAGAAACAAACTATTGTCGGGGGGGGGGGGGCGTTATGTGAACACGGCCCAACGACTCGCAGTGTTTTACGTCTAATGAATGTCACTGATCGTGATAGCATTTTTGATACTGCTAACTTATTCCTTTTTCTCGATGCTTGGAAAAAGGAAGAGGCAGAGTATGAGACGAATGGAGTGCTATGAGTGATGTAAAAGCGACAGAACATCAATAAGCCTGTAATTGATGTACGGGCAAAAAATGTAATTGATAATAGTGTTTTGGCGCAGGTATCACATTTTAATTATTTGGGATGTGATGTCTCACATAGGAAGGACAACGATATGGAGAGAAAGTTAAATAAGTTTAGTTATACCTGTGGAACAATAAGAAAAAATCTGTGTTATTAAAGATCAGAACTCAGAGGGAGACACAGCTAAAGTTCTATAAGATCGTGGCTGTGTCGGATTTAATGTATGGATGTGAAACATGGATCTCCTGCAAGAAGATATTTAAAAAATACAGGCCTCGGAAATGAAATTTTTAAGAGCAGTTAAGGCATGCAGTTTAAAAGATCATCTACAAAACGACTACATAAGGAAAGACATGAAGTTAGTCAGTTCTGGATAGAATAAAGGAATACAGGCAGAATTGGAAGTACCGTGTCGAACGCATGGTAGACACAATTATTCCTAAACAAGCGTTTGAACATAGGCCAGTGGGAACGAGAGATCGTTGAAGAGCCTGGAAGAAATGGTCAGACTCTGTGAAGTCGGAACGGGCTATAGCCAAAGCCAAGCAGTGAAGAAGAAGAAGAAGGAGAAGGAGAAGGAGAAGGAGAAGAAGAAGAAGAAGAAGAAGAAGAAGAAGAAGAAGAAGAAGAAGAAGAAGAAGAAGAAGAAGAAGAAGAAGATCGATCGGTGAAGATCGGACGCCTCGTTCACCACCATTAGGTAAAAATAAAATGTTAATAATATTTAGTTTTAGGGCGTCAGCGTAAGAATTATGAAGCAATGAGACGTGTGTTTCTTTGTCGGTTGCAGCAGACCTCGCATACATATCTGTTATTAAGGTCGGCAGCAGCACGGTGCCAGAATGTATAAGCTTCAGATGTTACGTTGGGACACGTAAAGTTGGCATGTAAAGTGTAGAACAACATTGTTATACTTACGTACATACATGGTGGCATATGCCGATGACATAGATATTATGAAAATGTCAGAGAATGATGTAAAGAAGGCATTCACAGCATTATACCATTCATATGAGGAATGGTGGTAAGGGTAAATGAGGAGAAAACTAAATATATGAGGAGTAAAAAAATAGGAGAACCTCTAACCCATCAGCGCCACATTACAAAAAATTATGAATTTTAACTTTGAAAGGGACTCAAGTTTTTCGTATTCGGGCTCTCCGGTAAATGAAAACAATGATGATATAAATGAAGAGGTAAGCAAAAGAATTCAGAATGCTAATAGACGCTACTATGGGCTGATGAAACAATTTGAATCACAACTTCTACAGCGTGAAATCAAAGCTAGATTATACAGAGCATTAGTGAAACCGGTCCTGATGTACAGATGTGAATCATGGGTAGTGACACAGGGCGGCGGCCTGTCTCGACTTGCAACTTTTGAAAGGAAAATATAATAAATAATGGCTCCCATGTGTACCACCGAAGTAGCTTAGGAGAAGGCAGGGTAGGCTGCCTTATGCAAGCCGTACGGCATACAAGGAAGGCAGTGTGGGCCAGCACTACGCTTCAGCCGCCCATTCTTATCCCAGGATGTTATCCCAGGTACTCATTTTCAACAGGCTGAGTCGACCTGGGGGCTGAAAAACGCACCTTGATTTTGTGGTGGTCCTATGGGAATAGGACTATAGGTCCTTGACCTATGGGAATCGAACCCGGGACCTCTAGATTAGTTAGTAGCCAGGTGTCATACCCACTGGTCTACTGTGCCGTTCGAAAGGAAAATACTTGGGAATATTTGTTGTCCCATTAAGGAAGGTGGAGAGTGAAGAATAAGGTACAACAGAGAGCTCTATGAGTTATATAGATCGCCTGATATTGGGACATCAATTAGGACAGCTAGGCTGAGATGTGCAGGACGTGTACAGAGAATGAATGAGGAGGATGGGTGTTCTTGAGGGGATTATGAAATGCACACCAGAAGGAAAGAGAGGACATGGGAGACCTAGACTACGATGAATTGATGGAATCCTAGAAGACGTGAAAGTAGGTTACTTGGAGTGAAAAATTGCTGGACATTGGCTAAGCATAGGGAAGTATTCTTCTTCTTCGTCTGCACTACAAGGATTAGGCATTTGCCTGTTCCGTCCTCACAAACTTACGACCACCGGTTTCGTGGTCTTCCTATATCTCTTTTCCCTCTTGGGTTGTAGTTGAGTATTTTTTTGAGTATTCTCCCATTTCCCATTCTATTTACGTGATGTTTCCATCTTTCTTTATATTCAGTTATTTTTTCGTTTATTGCGTATACATTTAGTGCATTTTGCACGTCTTCATTTCTTACCAAATCTCTTCTTGTGCCGCCTTTGACCCGTCTCAAAAATCTCATTTCTGCTGCCTGTATTTTGCTGTCTCCTTTTTTGTATTTATCCAACTTTCACTCCCATACATAAGTACAGGTACAGCCATCGTTTTATAAAATTTTATCCTTGTGTCTTTTCGTGTTTTGTTATTTAATGTTCTATTTATTGTGCCTCATATTGCCTGGAACGTATTTATTTTATTAGCATACGGAAGTCTGGTGGCCCACGTTAGGCTGAGGAGCTACTGATGATGATAATATATATGTACCTTTGCAATACTTACATCAGTTTACAATTCACGGTTAGCACAGTTGCTGCCAATTACTTTGTTGCTGTTTCATTTCCTGCTAGCGTCACTTCCCTGTCTGTTTTATTTACACTTTATACTCTTTGGCCAGCTTTTCAAAAATTTAATCATCATGATCATGATCGTCGTCGTCGTCGTAATCATATTCCACAAAGTTTAAACCGAAAAGGTCCGTTCCGGTCTCAAGCAGATAGACTAGAGCTAGTCGTTGCAATGCTTCGACGGACGTTCCACACCTCTCCCTCCTTCCTGTTGTTTGGGAATGCGGCAGTCAACCATTCGGTTAAGACGTCCCAACCGCTTTAGCCGATACTGGATATTCCTATCGAGTATACTCATAATATTCAGTTCTTACGTGAAGGAGATTGTAATTAATACGTCACCCGGGTAAGTTACTAGGACATCGCAGGGTAAGATGATGCCACCACTGGCTTAACGTCCTGCCCGATTTTTTGTTTTGGTTGTGTCCCATAAACTGGCTGTCTTATCGCACTAAAGAGACCAGTTTTCCACCTGTTTGAGATATCCATAAGGGTCTTTAATGTGGTGGTTCTGCTTGCCTCCTACATCCTACTCGGTTGACCAAGATAGTGTCATCCGCCTCTAAAGGGCGATTTCTTACCCCAAGGGCAAGAGGGTGCCCGAACCTCTACTTGTTGACAAGTACAGGAGGGACAGCTTATACCGGCTGTCACTCGGTTTCCAGAGCCGTGTTGAACACCTGTAGTGTTTCCCGTCCCCCACCATTTGAAGTGCGGCTTGATATTTCCCTTCATCGAGGAATGAGTAGAGAAGGCTTTACTTACCTTTTCCAGCACTGGGGGGTGGGTGGGGTGGCATCAGCGCCACCATCATAATCATCATCACCACCACCACCACCACCACCACCACCACCACCACCATCACCACCACCACCACTACCACCACCACCACCACCACCACCACCACCACCACCACCACCACCACCACCACCACCACCACCACCACCACCGCCGTCACCATCGTCAACATCATCACGTCGTCGTCGTCGTCGTCGTCCTAATCATCTTCACCATCGTATGATATTCTGCCGATCGGCAGGGTTTGCGCATTACTGTTATTATGTATATAAAGATACCATTTAAATTTAAAAAAAAATGTGTTTATAGTAAGTGGTGAGTTATACATAAACTGAGATAAGAGCAGTGCAGACCAACTGATTTTGAGTTCATATTTTAGTTTTGTGTCAAACTATATGTAGTGCTAGATTAAATGAGGAAATTGAACAGTTGACAGTTTTGAAATACCTGGGATCTTTAGTTAGAGAGGACACACCTTGTGGTCAATAGGTGAAATTTAGAATTGTCTAAGGTAATTAAGTCCTTAATAGAAAGAGGAGATTATTGCGCACACCACTAGACATAAAGCTGAGAAAGATGATGGTGAAGTGTTTTGATTGAAGCGTGCTCCTATATGGAACAGAAACGTGGACATTAAAGATAGAGGGAGGAGAGCGGGTGGATACGCCTTCGAAAGTACATGAAGAATGCTGGAAAGGATTTCCTGGAAGGATAGAGTGACGAATGATGAGCTGCTTGAGAGAGTAGAAGAGGAAGGGACACTGTTTGGTATCATCGAGGGCAGGAAGAGGGCAGGGGTGGTTGGGCCACTGTATGCGGCAAACACGAGGTAATGCGGTGGTAGAAACACTGGAGTGGCTGGTAAACGGAAAGCGTAATTGAGGACGGAGGAGAGACATGTGATAGACGATATACTGATTCGATACAAGGAAATGAAGAGAGTGGCCCAGGATAGGAAGACATGAAGGGAATGTGGCGTGTAAGACCTACACTTGGGCAGGAAACAGAATGAACCCAATTCTTCTTTCGATTCTGAATAGATCGGCGCGAGATGATAAGATGGTCTTATTTTTTTTTCTCTCAAAATGATAACATTGGCTGTACAAATTAGTTTGGAAAGCGCCTGCTTCGGTAACTAGGACAAACACACTTCTCTGACCTCTGTTATTCAGGGCGATTTGGGACTGTTTTGCTGCATTCATTTTAAATGATTGCACCAATTGTCTTTGTATTCATTTAATTTATTTTACAAATAAAATATCTCCAGAGATTTCTCAGGATGGTCAAAGGGTGCACGTTACGAGAAAGAATAAGTAATACACAGATAAGGCGAGAACCACAAATTTTTAAATTACAGGATAGAATTATGGAATACAACGCTAATTGGTGTAAGCATTTGGGAAGAATGCAGCAAGATCACCTTCCCAAACTTGCCTTGAATTATAAACTTACAGGGTTTCGTAGTGTGAGGCGTCCGAGGATGAGATGGTTTCCGGAACAGGCAGTGCAGCCTAATACGTGAAGTGTAGATAAGATAAGATAAGATAATTTCTCCACAGGCTCGTACCTTGTGAGCACGGCTGCAGTAAGCTTAGAACACCTAGCTGAACTCATACTTTTCTTCAAATTTTTCTTTTGTAAGGTCGCTTAGCTGGGTCGCTCTTGGTGAAATCGTAGTGTTTTCGACCCCCGAAGCTATTAGAGTATTCAAGGGCTGGGGGTCGTTAGCTGGGTCGCTCTTGGCGAAATCGTAGTGTTTTCGACCCCGGAGCTATTAGAGTATTCAAGGGCTGGGGGTCGTTATTTTCCTCTCTTATTTTTGATCTTTTTCTTTCAACGGTTTCGAAGGTTGAAGGGGATTAGCCCAAGAGGGGATAGAACGGAACAACTTATGGGAGCTAATTCCGTATCATGCAAGCTCAGAGGCATCAAGGAGGCGTCACTACTGGGCGGTGTCCGTAACGCAGCCGGGGAGACTATGTTACTGGAACAGCCTCGGAACTAGGGTACGGTTTAATGATAACGGACTGGAAAGCAACAAGAAGGAAACGTGAATTGCTAAGATATTGGTTTTAGCGACATGGAATGTTAGATAAGATGTTTGTGCTTGCAGTTGTTGTTGAACTACGTGCAGTCAAGTTTGCCGTACATAAAATAAGTAAAGTAATGGCGGCGAAAGGAAGGAGAGAGTGAGGGAGCGAGAGAGAGAGCGAGAGAGAGAGCGAGAGAGAGTGAGAGAGAGATAAAGAAAGAGAGAGAGAGTGAGAGAGAGAGAGAGAGAGAGGAGTCCAAATAAATATTACACAATCGGTTTACAGCGTAGAGAAGGTCCCCCCCAACATTACGTTATTGTTTTATTTTGAAGCCATCGTCAGAGCACCGCACCGTACAGTTTTATACTGTTGCTGTTACTGCTATGAATGACGTCACTCGTATATTTTATGTATCAGCAAAGCAGCCAGAGTGGAGGGAAGCAGATTACATTACGGTGTACATGAGGCGGAGAAAAACATGATGTATGATTTATTGGACGTAACGGAACGTAGCTGCAGGTGTGTGTGTGTTGAACTCTGGCAGCATCCCAAGGGCTGCAGCGTCTGCTGTGCTGCTGTGTCCCGGTTTTGTAAATTTAATAGCGTCGCTGAAAAAAAGGGCGATGTAGCATCATCAGAAGCAGTTGTAACAGAAGTATGGTAGTAGTAACAGTGGCGCGTAGCGTAATTTTTTTTTTTTGTAATAGGAACGCCAAAATATTGAAATGCTACTGCAATACATACACGGAAAAACATTTGTTTCTTTCGGAGAAGAAAAACCTGTTGTACTATGAAATATTGTTGACGTCCTTGTACGACTTTTTTGCCTGCTTCCTTACTTGATAAAGTCACTGTTGGTGTTTTAGTTTTCAGGTGGCATCGGTACTTGTGTGTTAAGTTAGCAGACAGGGGAGCAGTATTTAGCTACTTAATTACGAGGACCATCCATGAGATTTTTAAGATCACACACACACACGCGCGCGCGCGCGTGCGCGTAACTTCCGTGTGTAATAAAATATTTACTCTATATTTGTTTTTATTTATTTTTTTCTATTTGTATCGGCCACCTGTGGACCACATGCCAATTTAAATTCTTTATTCCTTGTTCTTTTCTTTTTCTCCAATATTCTTTCATCTTTTCACTATGTCTCTTCTTCCTGTCTTCAGTCCACTTTGAACCTGCGTTTTTCTTTCTCCTATCCTGGACTCCTAACACTTTTACCCGAAAAACTTCTCTTTCGATTGCCTCTTCTGCGTTTATATTATTTTTTTCTAAATCCTTTTTGATTTCTTTAATCCGACTTGATGTTAACTTCTTTCCCCACAGATATTTGTAGATCTGTTTTGTTAACCTATTGTCGTCCATTCTATGTAAATACCCAAAAAATACTAGTCTTATTTTTCTCACTGTTTCTGTTATATTTTCTATGCTTTGATATATTTAATCATTTTCTTAATTTCCAACCTTCTGAAGTTTTCCGTGGGCTTAATATTTTCTTAATAATTTGTCTTTCCAATATACAAATTACTTTTTTAGACCAGTCCAAACTACAACTGGATTAGTAAGTAAATCAGTAATCTTTTGCAAGAAGAGCAAGGAAACGCAGCACTTTAGGCATACAATTGTATACAAAGATATACAGCTGACGCCGGCGTATTGGTCACCACGACACAACACACGAAGGGAAGCTTTGGCGCATGCGCTTCACACTACTCTCTGCTGTACAGTAGCATGTATTGTATACGCTGAGCCAGTCTGGCGTACGGTGCCGCTGGAGACTTCCAGAATGGAAGACCGGCCTGCTTCGTGTAGATGAAATATTTCTTTAAAACGTATTTTGTATGTTTTACGGATATTAAAGCAGGTAACGCCGAGTGTAGGAGAGCACATTCACGCTAATCTACTGAGTAGTAGTAGTAGTAGTAGTAGTAGTAGTAGTAGTAGTAGTAGTAGTAGTAGTAGTAGTAGTAGTAGTAGTAGTTTCTTCTTCTTCTTCTTCTTCTTCTTCTTCTTCTTCTTCTTCTTCTTCTTCTTCTTCTTCTTCTGCTCCTCCTCCTCCTCCTCCTCCTCCTCCTGCTCCTCCTCCTCTTCCTCAACTCGGAGGTTGGTGGGCTTGCGATTTTTTCCTTTGCTTAGACAGTGTCTTGATCACTACCCTCCGTTTGTTTCTTTTATACCATCCATGTACTCCTGTCTATGCCCTTCCCTCCCACTTCTCTTCTCGATCATTCTCTCAATTAATGGATGGAACCAGTTTGAATGACGTAACCAACCATACTGTTTATCCTTTCTAAATTGCTTAAAATCAGCGTTTTGTTTTTTGTTTTTTTACCAACTCTTCAAAATCTCATCAATAATTATTCTTTCCGTCCACGATATTCTTAAGCATCTCCTCCAGTACCAAATCTGAAAGGTTTCAAGGTAGCTGCTTTCCAATTTCCTTAGGGTACAGGCTTCTGAGATATATGTGTTTATGCTCCAAATGAAACTTTTTATGAAACTTGTTCTCTTCGTGGTTTCAGTGGCAGGAATAAGTGATTCGCTTACTCCCCTAATAGAAGAAGAAAAGAAACATTTTCAAACGATGGTAATAAGATATAATGAAGTTTCGTCCGACTGAAGCTGTAGGCCTATTATTAGAGGCCTGACATTCATAATCCAGTTTGGCTGTTTAGAAACGCTTCAGCTCGACGTGGCTTGGTCTCCCCCCCCCCCTCACACACACATACTGTTTTCTCTATTTCTCTCTCTTACATATACACGTATCTCATGAATTTTTTTAAAAATAATGTTTACTATTCGAGAAGTAAATTATTTAGTACACGCTGTGTGTGATAGAAAACAGCCACATTGATCCTTGGCCGAAAGCTGTTGTCTTTCCATTATCAAAAGTATTATTTTTAATACATACAAAAAACTTTTAAAATTCTCGTTAAACGTTGTTTAATCTGACGGCTGAAATGTTACGAATAAGCACGGTCTGGCGTTTAATGTTTTTAGGGGTTTTCTAACATAAACGAATGCATATATAAAAGTTTTTCTTGGTAAAATTTATTCCTAGAGAAAGGAGTGCGGTGTGACCACACTAGATAAATTCTTACAGCACGTGGTACCACAGAACAGACCACACGCTTGATTATTGAAAGTAAAATTAATATTAAATTTCAGAGACATACATAATCAGATAATCCCCAGCTAGTTCGAGAAATGAGAAACAGACAGGAAGCGAGCATAACCAAAGGTAATCTGGCTCTTCTTCTTCTTCTTCTTCTTCTTCTTCTTCTTCTTCTTCTTCTTCTTCTTCTTCTTCTTCTTCTTCTTCTTCTTCTTCTTCTTCTTCTTCTCCTGGTGAGTCATTACAGCTGTACTGGGTCCGTTACCTCTCTTAGTTTCTGTTTCTACCAAGACCAAGATTTCGATAGGATAGCCTGGTCATCAGGAAACAACAGCGTGTCAGCTACAGCGTTACCAATCATAAAATGTTCATGAAGGTTCATCTGCCAGTTGTGTATGACATCGTCTGTATACAAATTAAAAAGAGATGGTGATAATGGGCACCCTTGTCATACTCCACAATTGATCAGATTAGGACCACACTAGGAGTTGTGTTCCGTCTCATTTAAGATTTTACTTTCCACATAAAGTCTTTGTATGGAATGAGATGTTGCGGGATCACCCCTTTCTTTGCCATTATTGCCCACAGCCTGCTCCTGTTCACTCCAGCAAATGCATAATTTTTATTACTGCTATTAATCAAATCATGTTTGATGCACAAAAAGGCGACTGACCAGTTTTATCGGGGGCAAGATAAAGCGATGACTCATTGAACTTATTCTACCGCGGAAAGTGTTTAAACCATTGATAATAACAAAATTCAATTAGAATAAATTATTGATTGATTACAAAGCGTGTGTACCTAATCTGGTAAAGATATCGAATGTGCGCGCGTGCGTGCCTGAGCGTTTCTATCAAGCTTAAGTGCACTACAATCACCGCAGCGGAAGAAGAGCAAACAAGTGATTCTTCGTATTTCCAACAGCCAGTCTTGATTACTTAAGCTCGCTGCAGAATGTTGTTTCTGCTTCCGCCATATTTGATCGAGCAAAACACTCAGCTTGGAAAATATTACAATCTATAGAATCGTGTGACGGTCTGCAGCGTATAGCTAGTGAAATAAATATTGTTACGACGGTCTCACTGATCGTCGTTTGGTGCAGTGGAATCAAAATACAGACACCGATGAAGTCACTAATTATCAGCTTTAATTAGTCACAAATACCAATTTTAAATCAACAAGGTACGCTCATTCAGTAATTCGAGTTAAATTTGACCACTCGCAATAATAATGTCAACTATTAGAGTTCCGCAGTTCCGCACTAATTATAACAGGAGAATAACTTTTCACTATCACTGCAACAACCACTTGATCCGCACTTTACAATCTCTCCAGGTGTAACTAAGTCGGCCGGTGATGCTTATATACGAGGTGTGTTAAAACAAAAGACCGAACTATTTGTGTAGCACATCTACCTGCGTATAGAGCGAGCTGCACAATTAAGTGCTGCTAGCGACAGGTTTTGACGCCGGAATGCCGTTTTCTCCATCCCGTCACGATCGCCAGTCTTCGAACTACACGCGTTGACGAGGGCACGCTTACACACCGCCCGGCGGATTTATAACGAAGTGAGAATGAAGATCTTTCTCAAACTGCATTCCAAAGTTTGTGCCGCGACTAGTAAAATAACATCGCGGCGAGTTTTATTTATTTGTTATACTACGTCTATATTTCGCCAGGACATAGTTTCGGCAGCGAGCCGGTCAGTTGCATTGTCGCGCGATCTGTTGGTTAATTGCCGTAACCACGGTTCAACTGGAACGGCTCTCACGTGAGGGATGCAGCTCAGTTGCTGTCCATATCTCGACCCGTTAATATCTGAACGCCGGCGACGAAATTATAATTCTGTCTGTTCTATTACTTTCTGCCATGGGCGCGTAATCTATTAAGGACCTCTGGGTTCCCGAACCAGCCAGGGACTTGGGACAGAATGACGGCGATAACTACACCTGTCGCCATCAGCCAGAGCATTGGGGCCTAGCTCCCCTGTTTCGCCGCCGGACGTTAGGGATGGGACCCGCAATAGATACAGGATGAAACTCCCGGATCCTGAACCAGCAACTCGCTACACATCGAGGCATGAGCGGACCATCTACCTCAGCACGTGGTAACAGCCTTACACCAGGTGAAACAGTTCAAATTATGTAAAGTCGACCTCGCGACACATTTTGCCACATTATTTCAGTGAAATATAAAAGTATAGAACAGTTACATTCCGTTTTTTGTGAGTCAAATTGCAGTTAAACAGTATATGATCAAAACTGAACATGTCTGTTCATTATGTGCACGTTTATAATTCAGTGGTACTAATTTGTAAATTATTAATAATTCAGTAATTGTATGCCGGACTAGCAGGCATGTACAGAGCGATGGTTTCATTCCGTTTTCTATTTGTTCAAATTCTTTTATTTCGTGGGATTGACTGTTTGTGCAGGTTCATGAATTATCACGCCAGGTCAGCTCACGCTGTCGGCCATATCTAACTGTAAGTCATTTACAATTTAATATTCATGTGTTACCTTGCTGTCTTTCTTTTTTCATATTTTATTTAGTTTCGTTTAAGCGTTTTCTATTTTTCAGTCCAATCGGGATGTGCATGCTTGCAGTCTGGGCTAAACTCGAGCTGTTCTGATTGTTTGCGAATTTCATAAAGATTATAGCAGATTTGTATATAATAGTGATTAATATTGAAAAAGCATATAAGAAATTACAAGCACTAATTGTTAGCATACCCGTTGGGTCATTATGAGATTATTATTGTTTGTCAGTAGGCATTATGCAAATTTGATTTAGTGATGATTAATCATTGTCTGGAGTGGTTGCTATAGTTTAAAAGGAGTGCTAATTATTGAAGGTTTAGATTCACCTAAAAGGGGTTTTCCAAAACCATGCATTGGCTTGGTATGGGTGCTGGTTATGTGCGGCATTATTTAAACTTGTTTAGTATTTTGAGTCCCCGTAAAGCAACAGACAGAATGATTAATCATTGCTGGGCTCTCGTTCTGTCACTTAAGAGTGAATAATTTGATTGGATGTTATATTATTGTAATTTGAATTATGATTCTCAATTACTGAGTGCCTCATGAAGGTTTAAGCGGAACTATAGAATATTACTGTCCTGAAAATAAATGTATGTATAATTATTGGATACTCTGCTATAAGATCTGAGGCAAAATAAATGTTGTTATGTTAATCCTGACTTTTATTTGCAAGTCCTGTCACAATGGGCTCGGTGCATTTTATGCTTCATCTAGGCCATCTGCCTAGTCCTAAAAATTACGGGTCGCCTTCCCCTTTAAAAAAAAAAAAACTTAGATTTTTTCCAAAATAAAAATTTTCTCAAAACATTGAGAAGGGGTAATGAGGCGGCTCAAGTTGTTATTACCATTTGAATTTGTACGCAGTTGTTGACCGATTTAAAAACAGGACTCTTTCTGATCGTCGTCAACAAACGCAGTAAGAATTTTTCAGTGATGCGATACATTAGAATTTTTATATCAAAATTTAATTTTACGATCTCATATGGATGCGCGCATTCTCTCAGAAAGCCTCGGCAGTTAAACGATGATTTACAATTACCACATCACGAACTCTCTTCCCATGATCTTCGATATCGCTTTGATATGGACCGATCATTGTTTTTGCCTTCTTAAAAATGCTTAAAATAATCGTTCTACTCATGCAGGCCTCCGCGTATGCTTAGTTGAGCAACCAAAATGTCTCTTTAAAGTTTTTAACTTAGTTTAGCCGCAACATTTCATACGCACACGTTGTTGTTCGCGGTCTTTCTTAATCGTTTTGTCACTAATCCGCCGAGCAGCGTGCTTACGTCCCCACTCAATCTCATATACCTCAAAGACTAACGCTGATAGCGGATTAGATTAAATGGAAGTTTGTTGTCAAAAACTATTGCTAGGTGCGTCCAAAGTCGCGGCGCGTAGTTTGTGCGGGTTGATGTGTTATTCAAAAAATTCGGTCTTTTTTTGAACACACCTCGTAAAGACTGCATGTGTTCCAGAATAATTTACCATTCTTCTGGCAGCGTGGAATTGTGACGATTTAATAGGGTTAAATAGCACAAAATAAAAAAAGAGGTAAAAATAATATAATCCTAAATGAAACTACATAATTTCCATAATTTCTCTCCCTATGAAATAAATAGAAAACTAAATAATGTTAAACAAATAAATATGTAAAACACCTCCCGTTTCATCAGCGAGTATTAAATTATAGATAGACGTAATAAACCAGCAATTTAAAATAAGTAAAAATAATAATTAATAAATTAAGAACTATTTCTCGCGCCGGTAAATAATAACACGCGCGGACACGCACTTCGCTAAGCCAGCGGTGCGCCCCCAAAATTAGTTGTAAATCAGACTCCGCAGCGAGAACAACACAGTTGAAAATGTAGTCAGTAACTACAAAATTATAGAGAATGAAAGAATATGTCATTCACTCTCTTAGTTTCTTTAAGCTAATGCTTAGTAAAGCTGATACCAAATATTATCAGTAATTTCAATATGTTTAACATCTTTGATACGTTTTAAGTGTGTGTTTATGACATCTCTGCAGTTGATTTAATATCACGTCAACGTGATAGAGATCACAGTATATGTAACAGTTTAACTATAAGGTAAAAGTGCGGGAAAACCGAAGTAAGTGAGTTCAAGTGAAAGTTTCTCACCACCGCCAGCAGCAGAATCTGATCAACCTTGCAAAAAGAGAGAGAACCACACCTTCCATTATTACACCTTTCTTCAGACCTCCAGGATATACCAGAAGCCGCATAGCCACCGTTTACTACAGACAACCCCGATTCGCCGAGGATACTACATACAGGTGATACAGAAGTCAAACTTCTGTAGTTCAGAAATTACTTAATAAAAATATGAAAGACAATTGACACCAAAATAAAATTAATATAATTATACAAAAGACTGGCCGAATTAAATTACCATTGTAACTTTGTAATAAACAATATGATGTATTTAGCTTTAATGACTATAACATGCTAATATTAATAACTCCATTCTTCAAATGGCAGCAAAAGTAAATTGTTTAACTGTAATATAAAGAAAGGATATATCTTGGATCCGAGGGTATGAATTACCAAAGTTTTAAAAATAATTAACCAAGTTGATTAATGAATACATTATGCAGTTATTATTTTTTTAATATAGTTAACTAATCAGTTGAACGAAATAGAGTAAACGAAAAGTAGGTTAAGTATATATATGTATGTTTTAACTATACAAATCACAAGCCTAATTAACTTTTAATAACAAGACAGTAACTCATTTTCTTTTATGCTAATTACCAGTAAGCCGCTCATCACCCATGACGTCACAACAATTTTAAACTTTCCAAAACTGACAACCGAAAAATAAATTTCAAAAAACCACAACTTACCTTGATGACCGGCTCACCATTTCACTGAACTAGGAGAGGCCTCCTAGTGGAAGAATATCCGCATGCTGGATAACCTTTGGGTAATTGGAGGAATGAGGTGACCTCAGTTTTAAAACTTCAAAAATTAACACAAGTTTATTGAGGCTATCATATAGTGTTTTGTTACAATGAAATCTCATAAAATCAGGTTGTGAGGTTATTCCATTAAAATCTATAAGTAGGTGAAATATTCACTATATTACATGACACTCCAATTTAAAATTTCAAAAAATATTCAAAATTTAATATGTAAAATTATTTCATGAGAAATATATAAATCTGTAAAACATCTACAAAATATTACATGTTTTCTGAAAATGATTCATAGTGTCCAGACAGAAGGTATTCTATCAGAATTATAGAAAATATGTGAATATTCAAAATCCATGACAGGGTAACCAGAATCTAAAATTTTCAAAACATTCAAATTTAATATTTAAGACAAATTCCATGAAAAGTATATAAAATATATATCACCTTTAAAAACCCTTACATAGCCTACTGAAATTCTATAAAATATATAAAACATTTAAAATCTCTGACATGCCATACTGAAAACTATGCAAAATATATAAAACATTTAAAATCTCTGACAGGCCATACTGAAAACTATGCAAAATATATAAAACATTTAAAGAACTCTTACAGGCCATACTGAACACTATACAAAATTTATAAAACCTTTAACAAGCATTACAGCCACAACAATCCAAACAATTACATTACCCAACAACATGCGCCCTCTGAAATCTAACTCAGACACTAGAAAGAAGACTCATCTAATCAATAAAGTAACATGCAAAATGAGATAGATAATATATACTTGTGTGGAACTCACAAGTGCATGTGCTCCCCCCTGCCATAAACCTGTATAAACTGGTGTAGCCCCAAGGCTTACAGATTTCAGAGTGCACAATTATATAAAAAACATCAGATAATCAGTTACATATATCTCTACAAACATTATAAATACATAAAGAGAGAAAATTTCCTCTTGTAGAACAGTTCAGACATTTTATTTAATAGGTTGGATGCTTCTGAATTACTGTTTTATCACAAGGTAAGGCATTGTTACAACTGGAGTAGACTGCAACTCTTTTCCCAACCAGATCTACAAGTTCCAATAAAAAGGCAGCCACAATACAAGTTCCAAACAGACTATAGTAAAAGATGTACTGGCCATTACATGCTCTGGCAATTCAACACAAGACAAATATCACCCTGAGTCATTCAAAGAGCAATTAAGGAATTTTGCTTCACTAGGCCAAATGAACGCCCCGGCCGATTCCCAACACATTTTCTTAAATTTTTTTTTTTTTTTTTTTTTTTAGTAGGTAAGAAAAGTTTTGTCCATAGAATACACGGTCACCGCAAACAGCGGCGAAGCTACTCATCATTAGAGAGAAACATGCGAAGTTACTCAAGTTCTGCAAAAACCGGCATGTTTCAATAGTACATGATATTACAAGAGTACCAAGAAGTGACAAAACTCCAGTATTAAGAAACTATTGTCCCCTCTTTTTTTTTGTAGTGTTAGAGAAATCAGAATCAGCCAGACCCGACCCACAAAGTCCCAGGGCAAAATTTAATAATTTTATTTTTCCATACCTGTTCATGGTGCATCAATACCTCACATCACAATACCTGTTCAATACTCACACAATCTATCACATAATTCACATCTTGGTCTTCCCAGATTCACGGATGCCGGCCCCCCGAGGACCCCTAGCACGCTTTTCCCTTAGCCTGACATAATGGTTTCACTCAACGCCGGCATAAAAAAAAAGAAAACCACGAAACTTTTCAGCACTCAACAATTGAGACCAACACGTGGTGAACAGCTCCCGAATAGAACAGCTGACATCAACCCAAAACTCGAGTCGAGACAAAACTCCACAGCTGATAACTACAGCTGGCCGAGTTCCAAAGGCGCTCTACAACCCACAACGGAATACAGCAGGCTCACTCTAGCAGCGGGAAAGGAAGATACCCTAGTCCGAAGTTACAGCGACGACTACTAGATGGCGGGAGCGTAACAAACAGTCGCCGTAACGTCTCATAGATAGCGAAGAGAACCTGTCCAAAGCGAACTTCCCAGATGCAAGAAAATAACGCCCGGAATCCTTAGAACCGCTATTTGCCGTACACCTACGTACGGCACACCAGGTATGTAAATAAAGAGATGTCATGGACGTAAACATGCGTGAATTAATTTGGCAGCACGAAGCTAATATTCTTTAATTCACAGGTTCCAGTTAAGTGTTTTGTTACGGTGTATTTTTTAATTAAATATATAACATTTTGTGAATATAATGGCAGCCTGTTTAATTGACCGACGTCAATTAACCCGGCTCCCGAGGTTATAATGGCGATAGTATACAGAAGTTATAAAATATAGTATACACCCGTTATAGCATCATAATTTGCTTAGTTAGTTACGAGTACTAGAACTGTCTGGAGTGATACTTTACTTCACGGCCTTGACCCAGACGCCGTACGCTCGGTTAGCCGACAAACGTGTAGAACGTTTACGTAACCGCAACTGCCGACTGCACGAGAGCGTCACGCAATTGCAGAAATACTGTTTTTGAGGACTAAATTTAAATGCATTTTGAATCTTCTTTTCCTAGCAGGGGTACAGTTATATATTTTAACGTGGTTTAATAACTTGTGTAAATCAACAACGGGAGTCGTACTTAAAAGCGATTGTATCTGGCTTGTTTCAAACAACGAAGGGTTATTGCAAAGGTTTTGTCTTCCATCAAGATCGTACGTGTCTTCCGCTCTCAAGAAAGGGGACAGATACGTATATCATGGCGTGTCGTTAGAGACCGGGAAACATTTCCTATATACTCTGTTTGCTAATATAATACGAGGTTGTTACAACAGGGGATTATTACGACAAAAAAATACACGATTTGCAAATTATTTCTTCTTCCATCAGAGAACAGGATCGAATCGCCTGTTGTGGCCCCAAAGGGAACACGTCTGCTTCACCACCAACAGTTGGTGGGTCTTCCTATACTTCTTTGTCAAACTTTCATAGGCACCCATTTGCCGATGAGCAAACCACCTTTCATTGTTTTTGCAATGCAATCGTGGACGTTGAAACCTTTCAACTCTTTACGAATGTATTCATTGTAGACTCTAACTGTTCGTGTGCAACCTTTAACGTTTAATTAATAATGTTGTGTTAGCGATTGTAATCACAAACAGAAATAACGCTGTTGCACACCACTATCGTAAATAAAAATTCCCTGTTAGCGCTTTCAAGCTTCACATCTCGTCATCAGATAGGAAATAGACAATAATGAAACTATTTAGAGTTCACGGAGCAGTATATTACTCGTGTTGTTAAGGGTACGGGACATACTTCAGCAGTGTTACACGTTACCTGAGCGCTACGGCGCTGGTAATTTGTAACTGTTTCTAATTACGGGGAAGCGGAATACATTATAAGATGCCATAACTAATTACCAGAACTATTTAAAAACTGTAGTGTACTTACACCGATATATGTGTAAAACGTTTGTGTGTGTGTGTGTGTGTGTGTGTGTGTGTGCGCGCGTGTGCGTGTGTGTGTAAACAACACACTAAGACAACTTTTACGCTATTCACTTGCTTACAATCGTCTCCCTTCTGTGCCTCTCTCACTTCGTTTCTACCGTTTCTGTGTCTATCGTACCTAGCCTGTGTGAAATAAATAGAATTAAATTGTATGTAAAAATTATTAGTTTAAAATAATTGTAAGATATAATTCGATGTTTAGCGTTCAGGTAATTAAATTATATTTTTGGTTGAAAATAACAGAAATATAAAACTGATTGATTTATCAGTAGATATAAGCATCTTTTCTCTAAACAAATTATATTATATTATAGTTTACAAGGTATGGTACCTTGGTATACATTTGGTAGATGTATACATGTATACAAGTTTACATTTGGTATACAAGGATTGGCGTTGTAGTAGCACAATATAAGAGGTGTAGTGAAGAGACGCTTGATCTATTTGTGATACTTGATCCTAGGCGATACCCTACATACATAGCTACACCCAATGAAATGCAGTTTAAAAAAATACTTTGTTCTTCTTCACGATATTAGCAGCGCTTGCATTACCCGCTGGTATATTGAGACCCGAGTTTAGTTTTTCAGAAATCAAAAATATTCCTATGGACAAGGTATACGTACAGGTATTTAATTAAAATTAACTGCGCTGATATCCCCAAAACAAACAACATGACCATCTAACCTTATATAAAGTTACGGGCAATTTTCTGGTCAAAATTCACCCACGTAATATCTTAAAAACCATTTAAGTATGTCGGAAAAGTGAGTGCTCCGTAGTCTAGACAAATCCTTTATTGTATATTTCCAATCTTATGACGAGCTGTCAAGGTTGAAAGCGCTAATCGGGAATTTTTATTTAGAGTGGTGCGCAATAGTGTCATTTCTGTTTGCAACCTTTAACAGATCGCAAGTGTCTCATCTCCGATGCCTGTAGCCTACTTAGCTGTTTCTCCAACGAGACGCAAGTTTCAGGACCATACAACAACAATGGGCACAGCCATTACCTTAGAAATTTTTTGTCGAGTCTCTTTCTTTGTTTTCCTCGAAAAGGCTTGACGAAATGTGCATCGTATTGACCGACCCGCTTGGCCAACTTACGATCAACATCATGATCTACATTATAAGTCTTTTTTTTTTTAAAGTTTAACACAAATATTCAACTACTGTTAACATTTAACATTTCAAAATTCTACATGAAGATATAATAATCTTTCAGAACTTGTTTTCTAGACATATCGATTACAATGATTTTGTAGTACTGTCGTCGTCATTATAGGAGATTGTGTTACAGTAGCACTGTCAGTGTGGGCGAGCATGCTTGCGTGATATAACGAGGGTGAGGGCAATGTTGGCGGTAGCATAGTCAGTGGCAGGGAATCTCTTGCCTCAACCGCAACCCCGATTGTCTGCTCCTTCTCCACTTCCAGGCATGTTCCCTCGGCCTACCAACATCTCCTATTATTATTATTATTATTGTTGTCGATATTATTATTAAGTCACATTCGAGAAATTAAGAAATGGGTGGAGAGAAAGCACGGTTAAGTACGGTACTTCCTTACACAGTTTCTGAGTGAGTGAGCACGAATGTTTCCGAGTATATCTCCGTAGGGTGGGTAAGGCGCCGACGGCCCAGTGTCTGTACTGTTCTGCTGTAAATGATGACGCTCACCGCAGCATTTTCGTCTGCGGTAGGTTTAGAGGCAGACTTGTGTCATCTATAGTTGACGGCGAGAAGCTCCTACGACCGAGTGTCACATTGCATCGAGGCAATACTACGAACGAAGAAGGCCGATTTAGATCGCAGCGCAACCTAGACACATGAAATAAAAGTACATCAGAAGGACGCTGTAGGAGCGAAAGGCAATGCCTAGCCTGAACACATGTGCCCAACGGTCCCGGGCTGTGGCGTTTAAGGAGTATGAGGAAGTGTTTTTTAGTCTGTAGTCCAGGAAGGGAGTCCGATACTATGGGCTGTTTGACCCATGTGCATAGTATTTTCACCTCCTCCTCAAAAAGAAATAAGCTATTAGCACAACAAAAATGTATAATTACTATGTTAGTAATAAAATATAAAAATTGATATTTGAATTTTAAACAAAGAAGTATGAATAACGAAGCACGTAGTTGCTATTGTGGCAGACTCGTGCAATGTTCTCTCTCGTATGTGTACGAGTTGTTAGCTCCAGAGCTCAGACATTTGTCGATCCGTCACAAACCATACTACACACACGAGAGAGCGAGAGAGAGAGAGAGAGAGAGAGAGAGAGAGAGAGAGAGAGAGAGAGAGAGAGAGAGAGAGAGAGAGAGAGAGAGAGAGACTAAGTCATGATTGAACGAGCAAACAGAGTTCTCAGTTTTAACTCAAAAATTTGACATTTTTTCGGAGTGCACACACACACACACACACACACACACACACACACACACACACACACACACACACACACACACACACACACACACACACACACACACACACACACACACACACACACACACACATTGAAATGGAGCATCCCAGAAAGGGTATTTGTAGCTTGGACTACATGCTTATATACCAATTTATGACGTTATAGACATGTTGAAAATTGATTTTGTTTAAATTTTGTAAATAGCTATAAGTTTTGATTTAAGAAATGGGTAATTAACTGTTGTATGTCAAAATGCCCATAAATTTATTTTCTGTCATGTCAAGTGCGAATTTAGTGCGCGAGTGCGCGTGTTATTCGTATTTACATGAATAATTCTGGTATAAATTAACGTATTGAATTGAGACTTGGACAGCTCATACTTCTAAATTAGCGCTACATTTTTCATATGTCAAAGACTCAAAACATATCATTTTAATATGTATTTTGTAACAGAATTCACTTTTATAAAGAATCCTTATCTTCTGAAAGTCATAAAACTTTTAGATAAAATCTATACATGCTTTTGGCGTTTTCAGCAAAATTGATCAGGACTTCTGTCTGTCAACCTAACCCATCAATCACGTGCTAGGGGTTTTGACCAATCAGAGGCTCCAATTTTCAGTCAGATTGGTTCTCCGCGAAGGAAGTTTCAGTCAGTTCTTCCTAACAGCTCGGCCTTAACAGACGTTGTCTCTCTGAGAGTTTGTCGTATCAGTATACGTTCTACATAAGGGTTATGCGTACGGAATCTTAGCAACGAGTTGCCCGTTTGGTAAAATCTGTTGGGTATTAGAACTAAAATAAATTAAATTATGAATTAAGTAGTGCTCTATCGTGTTAGTGAAGATTTCCTCAGTGTCAGGTGTATTTACATAATACATTTGTATGAACGCGAGGACACATCAAGACACGGGAAGGTGTACGTACAATATACCGAAACTACATTAACTTAAATTACATCCATTATCGAGCCCTGAGAAACGAGATAAACGCTATCGGTGAAACGGCGTGCGTGCGTGTGTCGCGAGAGTTCTACGTGTCATCATTGCAGCGGATCCCGCAGACGACGAGTGTGGCGGTGGAGCAGTTCAACGGTTCGTCAAGGGAATGCGTCGAACAAGTAAAATAGAGTACAAGAAAGAAAAACATTCAAACCATTTCACAGACTCTATTAAAATTTAAGAATAAATAATTTATGTGCAAATCACAGACCAAATTAAATTTGTTTTGAAATAAATACCTAACTCCAGATAAAAGACTCTGATATTATTTTGTTGTTATTTACTATGCCTTATATTTGTTTTGTTGCAATATATATATATATATATATATAATTTGTAAATATATATTCTAACGAGAATCATATAGAATAGCCTAGAACTCTTCCTCCCCGTCCAGTGTGGCAGGTGTGCCTCAGTCAAGGCCACTCACAAGTAGGTTCCAGTGTATTCAGAAACACTTGATACATGCATTAAGTGGCGTGAAGTGACGATGGAACATTTCTACAGGGTGTTTCATATAAAACGCAACCCACTAATCAGCCTTCTGTAATATTTGAATTTACCGTCAAACTCCCCTACGTTTTACTGGAATAGACTCGTCCAACAATCGAACATTGCGCCGGCGCAGTAAACTGCCACTGATACCTATGAAAAAGAGATCATAATGCTCAGTGAATTGTTAGAGAGAAAATCGTTTTTTCGCAAGACGGACGTGTTTTTATTCTTGAGTCGTGCTTTAGCACGCGATCAGTGGTTGCAGTGCAAGAATCTTTTTGCCGTAAGTACCGTGATAAACCAGCACCTAACAAGACATCGGTTTTGAGGTTACTGGCTAAATTTCGAGAGACAGGTTCTGTTAATAACAAGGAACACAAAAGATCTATGGCAGTGCTGAATGCAGACATAGTCGCTGAAATCAAAGAACGATTAATTGCCTCGCCAAAAAAATCAATTAGATGCTTGTCAGCTGAAATTAATTTACCAACAACAACCGTTTATCGGAAGACAAAAAAATTAAAGTTACGACCATATCGAATTCAAACAGTTCATCATCTTCTTGATCCAGACAAAGAAAAACGGCTAACATATTGTCATTGGTTTCGTCGATTTGTGCGTGAGGGTATTCATGTTATGGACTCGATTTTTTTCACAGACGAGGCGTGGTTTCATCTGGACGGCTACGTAAACAGCCAGAACAGTAGGATTTGGAGTGCTGAAAATCCCTTCGCGTATCATGAAAAACAATTGCACCCGCAGAAGATGGGCGTTCGGTGTGCGATATCACGAAAAAAAAAAAAATTATTGGTCCTATTTTCTTCGAGTACACCATTACTGCAGAACGATATCAGAATATTTTATTGCAATTCATTGCACTTTTGGAAGAGGAAGATCGATACTGCTGGTTCCAACATGACGGTGCAACATCACACTACGCACATTCAACTTCTGTTTTCGTTAACGAATTCTTTGGTGATCGCGTTGTTGGTCGTGGTTTATGGCCACCAAGATCTCCAGCTTTGACTGCGCCAAATTTTTTTCTTTGGGGTTACCGGTTACCTCAAAGAAAGAGCCTACAGCAACAAACCACGAACACTTGAACAACTGAAGGTCAATATCGAACAAGCTGTTTTAAATATCAACCCAAATACTCTAAAAAAAGTTGCAAGAAACACAGTGAAAAGGGTGGAAGCGTGTATTCATGAAGATGGCGGCCACTTCCAGCATTTATTCTAGAATTTTAAGTATTGTAAAGTTTGGAAATAAAATATTTAATTAAATACTTTACATATGCCTTTTTTATTTAAATGTAATTACTGACATAGATGGGTTGCGTTTAAGGCGTGCGCTACCTATAAAAAGCCATAGCAGCCGGCTTATCAGTTCAGCGGTGTTTAGCGATTTCTTTAGCGCGGAGCGAGTGTTTGTAGAAGTATTGTATCGAAGTGTTGTTATTAGGGCGGAATTCTTTATAGTTGACATTATTATTGCGCGTGGACAATTTTTACTTGTATTGTTGTAAAAGACTATATTGTTGATTATAAATTATTAAATTGTGATAATTAAATCTGGATATTAGTGACTTCATTCGTGTCTGGTATTTTGTTTTCCACTGTACCATACATACGACGATCAGCAAGACCGTCGTAACAATATATTTGTATTTTGTAAAATATATAATTTGTAATTTCTGATGATGATAGTTTAAACTATCGAAACATTGTAATATTAAAAAAATTCAAAAATATATTCTTGTAATAAAAGTTTTACAGTATTTATTATTAATAAATAAAAAAAAAATATATATATATATAAGAGGTTCGAATAACGAAAATCCGGAAAAACGTTCAGTTTACGATGGGAATGCACTCGTTGTCGTGTGCCTATGTGTGTGTGTGTGTGTGTGCGCGCGCGCGCGCGCGCGGGGGGGCGAGCGTAAAACAATTTCATTAAATTTAATCAGATTATTCAGCAGCGCAATCTGTGTATGACAGCTAATCCGGCACACGTGTGCGTTCTCACGTATTGAGCCCGGCCGCCGCGCGCACAATGCGGATATTTATATATGACACAATTGGAAAACGCACGCGCAACAAGAGACTGAGTAGTGAACACACACACACACACACACACACACACACACACACACACACACACACACACACACACACACACACACACACACACACACACACACACACACACACACACACACACACACACACACACACACACACACACACACACACACACACACACACACACACACACACACACACACACACACACACACACACACACACACACACACACACACACACACACACACACACACACACACACACACGTTTATTTAATCTTATAAATTATAGTTTATATAAATTATTTGATTTTTGCTGAATTTTCATTAATATAATTCATTTATTTGGTATGTGTGTGTGTGTGTATGTTGTAGCAGATTTTTGGGTACATCCGTGTATGTGATGCTTATATTGCCGACGTTTTGTTCCGTAATCCGGGAACATTTTCAAGAATTCTTCTTTCAAAGATTCTTAAAATGATGTATGTTACTCTTAAGTAGTGTTCGTCTCCGCAGTATATGTCACAACTGGCCTTATTAAGGTCGTACATAAACAACTAAGTTTGGTTCTTTTGCTGGCTAAACTGGATCTGAAAATTTTCTGGTGGGCATACAAATCTCTGTTATCACTCATCATTATATAATAATAATAATATATATATATATATATATATATATATATATATATTGTAAGCAGACCGCTGTATGCCGGTCGTTACAAAAGATAAAAAGTTGATGGAAAATTTTATAAAAATAAAATTTTCAAATAATAAAAATTTTTGTTTATGTTAATAAATGTGTTTAAATAAGAAATAAATCTGTTTTAAATGTTCTTGTAAAAAATATATGACACAATTGGAAAACGCACGCGCAACAAGAGACTGAGTAGTGAACACACACACACACACACACACACACACACACACACACACACACACACACACACACACACACACACACACACACACACACACACACACACACACACACACACACACACACACACACACACACACACACACACACACACACACACACACACACACACACACACACACACACACACACACACACACACACACACACACACACACACACACACACACACACACACACACACACACACACACACACACACACACACACACACACATTATCGCAAGAAGCCAAGTGACGGAGGGCTTTGGAATCTGGACGAAAATAAACGTTAATTTTGAAGGAAAAACGTATTGTGAATATCATCATGATCATCATCTTCAACAATTACTGTCAATGCGAAACAAGCCGTTGGTGTACAACACTATCTTCAAGCCTGTGTGGACATACGGCTTACAGCTTTGGGGAACTCCATCTAGATTCAATATCGCCATAATGGGAAGGTTTCAGACCAAGGTGTTGCGTGCCATAACCAAAGCACCGTGGTTCATCAGCAACAAAGACATCTATAGGGACCTACACCTGACCTCAGTCAGTGAAACCATTGCGATGTTCAGCGAAAGATATGTGAAACGGCTTGAAGAGCACACAAATCCTTTAGACATAAATCTACTAGACAACAGCATTCAGACAAGACTTTTAAAGTTAACATTTCCTCTGGACTTACCTAGACTCTTAACACTATAAATATATTGTACATAATATGTTAATTTTTAATACACATACAGAGAACTAGTCAATGGACTAGTTCTCTTCATGCCATATATTCTGTGAACAGTTATGCTTATTGTTATGTTTTAACAGATTGCATAAATAAACGTAAAAAGAATCTTCAACAAGGATTAAATCAAAAAAGGACTAGAGCTGATAAGCCCAACGCACCTTCGAACGCTTCACTCCTCTCCGTTCTCTTGGCGGCTTATAAACGAATGGTCCTTATGGGTTACAACCAATGGTGCGACAGTCATCCATTCGGTTAAGATATCCCAACTATTTTAGTCGATATTGGGCAATCCTATCAAGTATAATTATAATATTCAGTTCCTGCTGAACATCGACATTTCTTTGGCGATTTTGAAGAGTGTGTCCTGCCAAGTGCTTGAGAAACCTCATTTCGGGACTTCGTTACAGTGTAATTCTTAAGCCCAAAGAGAAGTGTGGGGAGGGTCATCACTTTGTAGAACTTCAACCGTGTGTAGAAGTTACTTGTTGATTTTAGAGTACTTTTGGTAGTCCTACGCATATGGTTGAACTTGAGCAGCTTCTCCACATATAATTTTTTGTGTAATGTAAGACACAAGACACATTGTAGCCGGGATATTCAGAATTACTGACCTGCTCGAGAACAGTACCATCCACAACAATGTGAGCAGCCTCATAAACAACCATCATCTTGATCTTTAATGTAGAGATCTTGTAACCTCTCGGTGCTTTTAGTATTTATTTTATTTCTTTTTAAATTTCTATCTCCTTGCTTGTTGGTTTTGAAAGAGAGGTTACAAGTTATTTAGAACTAGGCAAGAGCCTAGAGAAGCTAAAATTGGGCTGGGTCCAGTATGATGGGACTTGCAAATGAAACACTGAACTTAAGATAACAACAACAATTTATTATTCTCTGGTAGTACAACACCTGAGCCCCAAAAGGCTAGATAACTAAGTCTTTTAATTATTGAATGTAATTTCCTTAATGTGTGCCTTGCCAAAAGTTGAGCAAGGAATAATAACTATTTACAGTCCCAAGTATTGAATGACTATGAAGATCTGAATGATCAGTGAATATTAATTCATGGAATGTTACATAATGTCAATAATACAATTGTAAACTGGCACACAATCTCGACCCGCAAATAATCACATATTATAACAAGACATAAATATATAAACATATACACCTGCAGGATTAATATAACAATGTAACAATTATGAAAAACAACACATACATATAATTAACATCAACCACGTTTGCATATAAATAACACATCACATGTTCACCCTGGTTATCAGCGCATTTAAGCATCTTGTCCAACACCCATAACCCCCTTATTCTGACCAAGTATCTGGCCCCCTTCTGTTTAATTAATAGATGACTAAAACCCCCTCCCCAAAACTTCAATTAAAATATCCCAGGAGTGGAGCAGACATGCCCCCAAGTTTTAACAAGATAAGTGTTAACTGAATGTTCTCTGTAAGCCACGCGGCCAGCGCACAAATCCCATGCCGATATTTAATTATCAATTTAAATCCCATCAATTACTATAATGAAGAGTAGCATCACAAGGTTAACATGGATGTCCGGTTACCTAACTGCATTTTATATTCCTTTTACTTTCAAAACAGAATATGGAAAAATAGTGGAACTTGACCACCATGAGTATTCATAACTGACATTGATCAATCTTGTGTGGTCTTATGGTTAACTAATTGTTATAGGGAGCAATTACAATTATGGTTACAAAATTTTTGCTATGGTAAAATACAATCTGTGACAATGGTAAATTTAAAGTGTGCAAATTAGCTAAACAGTGGAACAGAATTTGTAAAACGGAATCTAAGTCATAAAGGTATTAAATCAGCTCACAGTGTTCCAAAACTTAACTACCGGCAGGGTCAGGCATCGGACGAGATCTAGCAAGATCTGACATAGACAGACTTGCAGTGGACGTCTCCAACGGGAGTCGACCACGGTTTAAAACCACCCCCAGATTATGAATGAATAATAAAATACGTGTCCACATGGAGCAACATCGTTAACATAACTATCCCAACATGCTTAAAACAGAAATAGAATGAGATACAACTCTATCTACCGAACTCCCCTCGACCCGGGCGGTGCGTGACCCCGGCCGAGTTTTCACTCTCAAAACGAGATATACATGATAGTAATAGAGGAGGCGTAAGCCTTACAAATTGCAATTAAAACATGCCACCCATTGTCCGGAAATAACTGTCAAAACTGGAGCGTTTCATGAAAGTCTCACAGAGTTATTCGGCCACAAGATTTAGTTTAACATGGTTAAATTTCACCTGGTTTGAAGGGTGTATGTTGAGGGCTCTGTAGTGTGTGTCCAGTCCATCCTTCCGGCTGACATAGCTGACGAAGGGTTTTGGAATTACATCGCCTGAGGCAGTTGTTCGGCCATCCTTCCAGAGCGGGGCAGATTCCCGGCTACCTCGGAAACCCTGTACAATTATATCTGGGATTACTCATAAGTTCATGAAACACACACTACCACATTTACCCACTGACATAGCATGGACTGTCCGGTTTATAAACTCGAAAAATTGCCTAAGTCAAGAATCTCATTGAATGTGGTAAATCACTTCAAAAAATAACTCCATTGAATATGTTAATATAGAATATGTCTAAATATAGTCACTCCATAATAATGATAATTTTAATTAACCTTTATGCAAAAGTTTTCATGACGCACTTACAGGAATTGGCAACTTTTAACAAGTCCGTGACATACACAGATATCAGAAAATTACTGACTTACGCCCCATCTTAGTTTAGTTAATTTAGTAGAAGCATTACTAGATTAATATAAAACATAATTATATCCTTAACGTTACAATCAATTCACCAGGGTTGAGATAAAGCATACATAAAACAAATTTTAACCTGAAACTCGCCATGTGCTAAAGGATTCACTGCAATATATATCTTAACGCATCCACTTTAATATTAAATAAAACCAATTTGTTTTTATAAATAATTAAAATACATATTTTGATGGACTTACCGGAGGTCACGTAGGTTTCTACTTATTCATAGAAGAAGCTGGGAGACGAAAACTGTTCAATCTACTCTGCCAGCCGGGGACTAGAATGTGAGCCGCTGATAGCTGAAGTGGAACTGAATAAACCGGCTGTTGAAAAACCCGTACGTAACAGAGATAGGGCGCGCGCGAGTCGGGCGGCCAAGGGGCAATTCAGCATGACAAAGTCCAACTGACCGTACCAAAGGACAACTTCTTTCGCGTCGACAAATACGTAATTTCTTTAATTAATCACAATATAGACATCGGAACATCGCCGCGTTTTCCAAAACGCGGCACAATCTGTAATCCAAAATCCTTGCAAATTCGACTATACATGCATTTTGATATTAGATACATTTTCAATTATGATGACAGTTACACAACTCCCGAATTTTCTACTATTTCTTTGGTAATGTAACAACTGAAGAGCAGACAATCATAAATTTGAGACATTCGGATTTGGATTGCAGTTCCTTTTAGTCTGACACCCTGCGGAAATTTCACAGTTTATAGAAAATTTTTTATCTATGTTTTGGGCCCTGGGACACCACAACTTTGAGCATTTTAAAACTTAACACTACGTTTAGATGTTAGTTAAAATTATCTTTAATTTTATACCCCACATAAGTTTTTGCCGACATCATCAAAAAATTACCATAATACCCCTGACGTCTAAACATTTTTTGAAATAAAAAAAAAACACTACATTCAGATTGTGGTTGAAATGTTCTTTAATGTGATGCCTCACATGGGCTTTTGCGATCTTTTCACAATTTTACCCCCCCCCCCCCAATGACTGTCTCCTGCCTTTCTTATTTTTGAGGGATCAATCTAAAAAACAATAGTATTCTGTAGAGTAAAATTGAGGCCACACATGCCAAATTTTACGAAAATCTGTTGATGCGTTGAAGTGTTATCGTGAGACATACGCCAAACAGACAGACACATTGATAAACAGACAATGCCAAACGGTCGAGTTAAAACTGAGAACTCGCTCCGCTCATTCAATAACGCTTTAACGCGCGTCCGCGCGTGTGTGTGATAGGTGACGGTTCGATAAACGGCTCAGCTCTGGAGCTAAGAGACTTTGTGGATAACACGTACATGTACGTGAGAGAAAGTTGCACAAGTTTGCCATAACAGTAACTACTGAATGTGCTATTTATCCAAACGGGCCAAACAGCTCATAGTGTCGGCTGCCTTCTTGGACTGATGACTACAAACACCTCCTCATTCTCCTTGAGCACCTCATACTCCCTGGGACCGTTTGCCACGTTACTTCAGGCTACGCCTTAACTTTCGCCCCTACAGCTTCCTTCTGATGTATTTTTCCTTCCGCAGACGTCTTACACAATCGTCTTGATCAGATTTGTTCTCAACACAAAAACAATATAATAACATTTTTACATAATTAAACAATAACATAATATTAAAATTACAATATAATATTTGACAATAGGCAAGGAAGGAGATCGTAATGATATTAGACAATTACCGCATTCGCTAGAGTTGTTTCCACGGGATTTTGTCCTCTTCTAAGAATAAAAATATCGGTATTGTGTATCATACATGACTTCCATGTTCTAAGATTTATATTTAAAATCATTTTCGAAATGAAACTGTGCCGTAACTAAGGAATTTCGTTACGGCAACATACTAATGTTGATTATGCCAAACAACGGGAATTAGAATTATTTATATTATTTTGCCGTGTCGATCTGTCCCTCTCCCGCTTGTGCCTTCAATGCAGCGAGACGTTTCTTGTCCTGCTTCTGAAGAAAGTTTGAATTGTTTCCTTGAATACCGGGCGTGTATGTTTTTATTATGGCTGGCTGAGTACCGAGGTGTGCCCTAGGGTGTCTACGGCCCGTTCAACCGTGATCCGATTGTCAGGCCAAGACGGAATGTAAGAAAATGAAGGAACTTATCAGTAGCTAATGTGCTACTGCCAATATCGACAGGTATGTCTCGGAACAATGTTTCTGGTGCGCTGTGTAAGTGAAATTTTGCAAAAAAAATTAACTTAATTCCTAGGTGTGCATTTGGCACCACTTGATTCTCTCGTCAAGTGAGGTCCTGGCTAGTTATCTTAACACAACAAAAAAAAAAGAGACTTTTGCTTTAATTCTTGAGGCTTCTTTACTTTACTTAATATCCGGAATACCCAGGTTATTTTAATGATAGCAAATTCATTTCTGAACTACTGTAGTTTTTTTTTCTTTCAAAATTCAGTTGAACTGGACTGGCATCTGATATTTCTTTTAATTGTGAGGAAGCTTCTTATGCTGTTAGTAAGTGATAGTAATACCTTTTATGCAAAAGCTATTTTAAAATAAAAAAAAAATAAAAATAAAAACATGAAAAACGAAATGTGTTAAGATACTACTGGTGAATGGGTATCTACTTAAACTTTGCTGTGTGAAGGCATTTCCCAACGTTACTAGAGTGAAGCATGCCTAGTTCCTTTATTTTCTCTGAGAAAGTCTCTCAGTATTTATCAGTGTTATCCATGTAACTGTCTTGTGTGAAAATTGTGAAGTGCATGTAAGTTAAAAGAAAATTAGGAAATCATATGTATTGAGTGCAACTCCTTGTCATGACAGGTAGTGAACCATCACATTGGTTCAAACTATGTTATATCCCTACACGTTTTGGGATTTAGGATTTATTTTAATTCTCTATGAATCTAAAATCAATGTTAAAATTTTGTATATATATATATATATATATAAATCTAATGGAACTTAATAATGTTTGCTCAGTTTAAAATATGTTGAATGACTACATTAATTAATTGTTGAGTGATGAGTATATAAATAGTGTTATGGATCTAGTCATTCGTATACACAAATATATATGTATAAAACATTCTACATTTTGAGAGACCTGGTTATCTGATATTTTCTTGAATAATGGTATACATTATGAAATCAGAAAACCATTGAGCTATACAAAGTTTAGTAAAAATTGAGCACACACATTGTGAATTTCATACTAAAGAACATAACTACCAAATTATATTTAATATTATATCTTTACTAATTACATTGTTATCATTCTTAGTTTTTACATTGTACCTGAAAAAAAAAGAAAAGAAAAAAAGAATGCTCGTACCATGTTAACCCAATGTTATTATCACTATTGTGCACACACATTGTAAATTTCGTACTAAAGAACATTAATACCAAATTATATTTAATATTATGTCTTTACTAATTATATTGTTATCATTCTTAGTTTTTGATTGAGATTTCAGATGGTGCATGTTGTTTGTGTAAATTAATTAAAATAGTACAACCAGAGGTGTCCTGTAATAAAAAAAACTTATTGTTATTAGATGTATTAAATTTTGAAAACCGCTAGATTTATTTTTTTATTTATTAATGTTAATAATAATTTATTGCCAAAATATCAAAATTATATTTTTGTAAAGGTTTTAAAATTTACCGTCGAGGTTTTGTTGCATGATCATTGTTATTTTAAATAAAATACTTCTATATTCTGGGTACTATGAAGTACACGCATTGTACGTAAAATTGTAAGGCTTTAAAAAAAAATTTAGAGAACCAATAAATTTGTTGTTTGTTGAGTTTGGAAATTGAGGTCACCTCATTAATTCAATTGCCTAATGGTTCCCCAGCACGAGGCCTTTCTTCCACTAGGAGGCCTCCTCCTGGTTTTGAACAAGTGAGCCGGTCATCCAGGTAAGCTGTAGAATTTAGTTACACATTTTTAAGGAAGTTAAAATTCTGAATTCTGTATGGTTAATGTGTTGTGATGTCATTGATGAGCGGCTCAAAACATTTCCTTAGAAACTACTTCTTTCTACTTCTTTCTCCAGCTTTAACCACAGTACTGTGGTCACTAACGTATACCACCTCACGTTAGCGCACTGTTTTCACTGATGTTGGCAGTCGATGGCACTGCCGAAACGTCTGGTTTTGCAGAAAACATTGGACCACGGCCAAACAGCCCGGGAAGAAATTTTAACAACAAACTACTTCTTTGTTGCCGATAACGTAGTACACATACACTGTAGTGGCTTTATTATATATTGCTATGTCATGAACCATGGGCTCGTATACGTTATTCGGACTGCGGGATGTGTAAAAGGTCGGCTGTCAGTAACTGCGCAATTATTCTCGACGCGTCACCCGGAAAGCGGTAGATTCTTCTCGACCTAGACGGCAGTGGCGTAACTAGGAGCTGCTCGTAGGGGGGTGTGGGGTGGATTAGGACTAACTTCTGGAGCGGATGAGACTACCTGAAAGTTAGACTCAACTTTATTTAATTAGTTAACAAATATTGTAGTTCCTTTTATTTCTATAATTATTTTAAAGCCTTATTTTAAAACACATTACTGGTTTAGGAATAGACTTACGTTAAGTAATTATTGAACCTTGTTGAAAGATTTAATAGCTCGGGGGGGGGGGGGTATTGATTAATATTGATCCCCCTCCTCCGTAATTATTCCACTGCTCGGTGGGGTATAAATATAAACTGCCAGCGGCCGGTTCAATTTTTTCTCCCTCCAAACCATCGCAGCCTCCATTAACAGAACAACCAGGAACACTCACAGACCCTCCTTCTTCATTAACCGCATAATGGCTACCGCCGATGAGCCTCCACCTAGAAATGTGCGCAGACACAGAAACAACGAAACAACATACTCCACTTTGAATCAACTTGATCCCATAACTCCATAATTCTTCCTCAATTCACACCTAATACTATGCCCTTTTCGTAGAATGCCCTGCCTATCCCTGCATCTTTAGCGTCCTGCGCTACTCTACCCTGTTTCCTAATTTCGCACTCCCGTATTAATCTCATCCGATTTCCATTTGGCTGCCCACACTACATTTACACACCCCCACACATTTTCCTTTTCTTCTGGATGCCTCCACTTTCTCCGCCTCCGGCCCGCGTGGGTCTCCACGTGTCTTATACCATACGGCGGAAGGGGGCTAGTCCCCAAAGCAGCCTGAGACTTGTCCTTCTGGAAAAGCGCCAAACAACTCGAAAAGAGTTAAGTTTTGGATCTGCCACATTAGAGCCCATCATCCGAGTTATTCTTATTGTGACTTACGGTTTTGCGTAAAGTGATTGTTGTGTATTACTTAGTACGTCACTGTTAATAAGGTGACATTTATTGTTTGCTACATTGCTGGTCTTCCGACGAAGCTGCTGGGAATTCGCGGTCGCCAAAATGGTTGACGATTTATCGGAGAGTTCCGTTTACAGAATTCCTTCCGCATTGACCGGGAAGAGACGCCGTCCTCCCCTTCCGGGCATCAACGGACCTGGGGGTCATTCTCTTCCCAAGCCTCGATCGGACGGTGTAACTAACACCGCCCTACAGAGACTTCCGGACCGGGGGGTTTGCTTCCTGGTTGATATGTTCAATGCCTGCTTCCGTTTCGCCTACTTTTCTCTGAAGTGACGTACAGCTACGGTCACGATGATCCCGAAGCCGGGTAAAGACCCCAAGTTCGCCGAGAACCTACGGCCTATCAACCTGCTATTGTCCACGTCGAAAGTCTTCGGACGACTAGTTCAGCGGCGGCTAGCGGATCACCTTAAACGGTTTGACATTCTGGTCCCCGAGCAATTCGGGTTTCGAGCCGGGCAGTCCTCGACGCATTAATACGGATCAATTGATGCGGTTCGTGGAGACGGTGGCCGAGGTCGGTTGCTCGCGGGAGCAGACCGTCGCTGTTTTCCTTGATGTCGAGAAGACGTTCGATCGTGTTTAGCATCCAGGCCTACTGTACAAAGTCACGGAGATTCGGCTTCCGGATTTGACTGGTAGCTTTCTTTGGAATAGAATCTTTCGCGTGAGAGTAGATAACACCCGTTCTTCGGAAAGGGCTATTACGGTTGGTGTACCTCAGGGAGGCGTCTTCGGGCCGCTGCTTTTCTCTGTGTACGTCAATTACGTGCCCAAGTTGCCGGGAACCAGACTGGCCATGTTCACCGACAACACGGCGGTGTATGCCGTCGATCGTCGTGCTGAAACGGAAGTTATCTGGCTCAAGGAACAGCTTGACGAATACGTTGAGTGGGCAGAGAGATGGAGGGTCGACATCAACGCGGCCAAGAGCACAGCCGTAATTTTCTCCAGGCGCTTAAGGCTCCCTGACAGACTCTACGTAGGCGACACTCCGTTGCCTTGGTCTCGAGAGGTTAAGTACCTCGGGCTTCACCTCGATCGACGTCATACCTGGCGGACACATTCCCAGCAAGTCGCCGGCAAGACCGCTCATCGCTTATATTCACTCCGTTCCCTGCTTTGCAGCAATTCTATGACACATCGCCTAGGGAAGCTTGTCGTCTCCACCTATGTGGTGCCGATGGTTAACTACGCTATTCCCGTATGGGGCTACTTGGCAAAGTCTCATAAGCAAAAGCTTCAATCTCTCCTGGGCCGAGGATTGCGCTGGGCATGCAAAGCCCACTACCTGACATCTAACAAAATCATTAGAGACTCCTTGCGTGTTCGTTCCCTGAACGCCACTATACGGACACTGTCCCGGAAATTCTATCGCCGCACCGCCCGCTTTCAGGGCAATCATCTCATTAGCGCCCTCGGTCGCTACCAATCTGTGGCAGGTGAATCTTGGGCCCGGCCTCGGCGAACACTCACCCTCAATTAATTATTTAATTGAAGACCCACGTCCGGTAGCAGGCCACACCCTAAAATCCAGCACCATCTATGGTCCCTGCGGCAGGAGCTCTATTTGAAGCTCGGGACAGCACACGAGGGGGCGACGGGCATACCCTTCGTCCCACAAAGCCCAGAGTCAGCATTGCTGTGTGTTGAACTATTTTTAGCTTGAAGAATTGTTGAATAAATATATTTGTTTATTCGTAACAATAATTAATGTTGTAGTTGGCGATTTCATTTGATGTCAGTTATTCAGTTTCCACTGTGCAACACGACAATCCGTGTAACCGTCATAACTAATTGTTAATGTTTAATTTATTTTATTTTAATGTTTACAAACATTACTTCTTATTTAAGTTTAAAAATATAATTTTAAACTTTTTTATAACATCATTATTGTAACAATGTTACAATAATTGTTGCGAATAATAATTGATATTACATATTCATTACTGGGACGGCGACGACAATGGGGAGATAATGTCAACATTAGTTATTCCGCCCGCCTACACGGTACAATAATTCTCCATTACCTATGTATGCGCGACCTGAGCTTTTCATAGCCTGCGGGTATTACACAATCCCGCTAAGTAGGCGGGGATCGTTTGTTGCTGTTCCCTCCGGGGATTCGATTGTCGTGCCGAATTTATCGCCTCTCTGCCCCCACATCTCTTACATTTCCCCAGACGTTATGCATACTTAGTAGAATCGTCGTTTAAACACTCAACTAAAATTGGTTTTGTTTGGTTGTAAAAGATAATCTATTACAAGGTTAAGTCAATAAGTATTCGCAAACAATTTTTATAATTTATTACAACAACAGTACAAATTTGACAGTTAGGTCACATTTCCACATAGTGCCCTGGATTTTCAATACAATTGGTCCATCGTTGCGCAAGCTTCCTGATGCTCTCAGAAAAAAAATTTCGGCTGAGCAGCGAGCGACGTATGCGCCGCTTCCTTCGCTTCTTGGTCTCTGATAAATCGACGGCCCCTTAAGGCATTTTTAAGTTGACTGAAGAGATGGTAATCCGACGGGGCGATATTTGGAACTGTATGCAGGATGCTCCATCACCTCGAAACGCAATTTCTCAAGGGTTTGAAGAGTGTGGGCGCGCATTGTCATGTAACAAACGCACTCCTTCCGACAATAGGCCTCAACGTTTGGATAGAATTGCAGGATTGCAGGCTTCAGATCATTAGACAGCATCTCACTGTAATTTCCATCATTTACTGTTGAGCCCTTCTCCAAGTACTGCTACAGTATTGATCCTTGTGATTCCAGAATACTATGAGCATTACCTTTCCTGCAGAGAGTTGACTCTTGAATTTATTTTTGACTGGTGATTCGGGGTGTTTCTACTCCATGCTTTGGTGTTTGCTTTCGGGTTCAAAGTGGTTAATCCACGTTTCATCTTCAGTGACCATTTGCTTCAAAAAAGGTTCTCATTTATTAGTACAGCGGTCCAGTAAGCGTTGACAGATGGCCACACGATTGCGCTTGTGCTCTTCAACGAGCGGTTTTGGGGCCTACCTTGCACAGACTTTACGAAAGCCAAGCCTGTTATGGATAATTTCATATGGAGAACCATGACTAATTTGCAAATGGTACGCCATTTCATTGATAGCCACTCTTCTGTATCATGGTATCAGTATTGGAACATGTTGGGCGTTCTGATCTTTCCTCGTCCTTGACACTTGTCCGAGTGTTTTTGAATTTTTCAATTCATTCACATACACTTCGCTGTCGTATAACATTATTCACATATTGTTCTAAAGGTTTTCTATGGATTTCGGCCCTGATACATAAACCTTCAGACCACAAAAACCGGATCACTGCACGCTGTTCTTTGTTGGTGGAAACGAAGAGAGGGGCAAACCATGTTTATCGTGCAACAATCCACAGCTGACTGACGCGACGAACGGTCTAACAGTCCACAAGCCGAGTCACCGGCACCATCTGTTGGCGTTCAAGAGCACTTATTGGTACTGTGAACCTACTGAGGATTTATAACCAATTTGCGGATACTTATTGGCTTATCCTCGTATTTGTTTGTTTTCTTAGGGATTTTAGCTTGCATGAGTTTTTACTAGAATGAGTTTCTTGACTCACATCGGAACCATTGCTGGGGCATATTTTAATCGATCTGCTAGTAACGTCTCTTGGAATGCATATTAAAAATTCACATCCGGCAAGGAATCCAGACAATTCTCTTATAGACTCAACCCGGCCAGTATCGTATATGCCCAGCTGGCACGTGGAAGCGACCTCGACATATACTGCGCTGGCATAGGTTAGCACAGTCATGCCGTTGTAGGCCTACTCACAGAGCAAGTTGACCTACTTGGAAAGGGTCAGGAGGCAGGAGCTGCAGAAGGTGGCTCGGAACCCACCACGTAGGTCGTCTCTGCTACCCACAACCACGCAACCAGTGAACACTTTCGACCGAGGGAACTGTAAGAACAAACGGAGAATCATTCCACCTAAAACAAAATTCCAACCTTTTGGATGGTCGGATGAAAAAAAAGGACGACCTACTTGTCAGCACAACGGATGGCTGTTGTTGGCTGTCTATCCAAGCGAGCGTTGGGCTTTTGGAAGAGCTATAGAAAAACGGGAACACCACACTATGCAAACTCGGATCGTTCACAGTATGAGGTGCAAGAAAAAGGCGAAGTATATATTTGCTGTACATTTTAATATTTTCCAAGCGGTTTGTTTTGCTCGATCAAATATAGAGGAAGCAGAAACAACATTCTGCAGCGAGCTTAAGTAATCAAGACCGGCTGTCAGAAATGTGAAGAATCACTTGTTTGCTCGTATTTTCCGGTCGTGCACTTAAGCTTAATAGAAAATTTCTCTGTCTCTCTCTGTCACACACACACACACACACACACACACACACACACACACACACACACACACACACACACACACACACACACACACACACACACACACACACACACACACACACACACACACACACACACACACACACACACACACACACACACACACACACACACACACACACACACACACACACACACACACACACACACACACACACACACACACACACACACACACACACACACACACACACACACACACACACACACACACACACACACACACACACACACACACACACACACACACGTCAATGCTTTTCACAGTTTTGCCACAGAGGTTTCGTTACTCTACGAATAGTACATTAGAAATACTTTCTGTTATTAATAGTGGTTTAAACTAGTTATGGATAGGTAATCACTAAGGATCGGATTTGTATGGTATGTTATATGAAGACATATTTTAAAAATTTTGTTTACCCGTAGTTTATATTTTATAAACTTCTATAAAATACAAGTATCTTCTTCTTCTTCTTCTTCTCCTTCTTCTGGCACTACTGTCCCTGTAGAACCCTACTGCTCAATGATTCTCCTCCATTCTTCTCTGTCCAGATCCTTACTCCTCCAACCTGTCAATCGCATCTCACTCAAATCCCCTTCCACATCTTTATACAATCTCCTTCTCGGACGTCCTCTCCTCCTTACTCCCTCCGGCTTCATTTCCAATGCCAGTTCTGAGTCTCGATTATTTCTCATTCTCACCAAGTGCCCCAACCATCTCAGGCTTTGCACCTTCGCTGGCGCAACTATGTCCGCTTCTCCATAAAGGTCTCTTAGCTCACGATTCTTTCTCATCCTCCACATCTCTCCGTTCCACACTGGTCCATAAATTCTTCTCAGAATTTTCCTCTCGAAAACACCAGGGTTTTCATATCTTACAATTTCAGAACCCTTGTCTCCTTTGTATATGTTACTATAGGTCTGATTACCGTGGTGTATATTTTCTTTTTGACATTTTTTGATACATTTCTGGACTGGAATATATTTTTTAATGCATAATAGCTTCTGTTTTCTGCTGGAATTGTTACTTTGATCTCTTCGCTTGTTTCATTATTCTCTGTAATTGTTCAAAAAATCCATTCCAAGCTTGTGGTAACCAATCACTTCGTCGGAGGGGATCGGTAAGCTAACGAGAAATGGGGGTTCTGTCAGGGCAGCCTAGGAGTATCCTGGGTCCAGGCCTGGTACGATGGTGAACATCGGCAGCAGGGTTTGCGTCTAGTGTGGAGGCGGAGGAGCCTACAGTAGGCCAACGGCTGCACAATGGACTGAGTTAGTCTACTGCGATCGGGCAGAGAGAGCTCGTCAGCTGAGATGAAAGCAACTCTCTAGGGGAAGAACAGCCCAAAATCAAAGTTCCTGGTTCTCCAGGTTGGGGGTTGGGCGAGAGGTTAACAACCTTTCTCTGGACAAAGTATTTGTTATGGAAGCTCGAAGATTAAGCCGGAGGGATCTACGGAGACTGACTCAGCAGCGGAAAAGGAAACGAAAAAAATAAAAGTATATTTGTATTAAAAAAACACACACGGTACTTGTCTGTACGTGTTTTTGGTCATTCGAACGGTCGCATGGATCGCCGTGTTTACACATTGGAATAAAATAATGGAACATCAGAGCAATCGTTATTCACTGCTTTCAGGATATAGCCCGCTCGCTTAGGACGTTACCGTGCGGCTCGCTTTGATTGGTTAATATGTTCTAAGAACACTTATACTCTGCGTGTACATCAATCTGACTGCTTCTGTCAGTATAGGCGACAGCTTCGTATCTAGTCCACGTGGACGCAACGTTGCTGCAATTACTGGCATACCGATTTATTAGTTTTCACTTGAAAGCACAGGTGCCGCTTGTTATTTTAGTAATTTTGTTTTCCGTTACATAATACTTCGTGTCCTTTTTAGCTGATATATAATTTATTATTAGCAAGTTTTAGTGCTCGATATAATTTAAATATATCTATTAATGAAACAAAAGTAATCGGTTTCAAAGGCAAACATCCCATAAGATCAAAAATTACAATCAATGATAAAGTGCTGGAGCAAATGTTTCAATACCTATGATATGATATTACATATTAATTTGACATGGACGTCGAGAGAAAGACAAACAGATTTCAGGCGATTTGTGGCACTATTGAAAAAACTTAAGGGAGAAAACCAGGAAAGGAAACCAAATGAAGTTTTATAAGGTTATGCCACTCTTTTATACGGTTCCGAAACATGGGTATTATCTAGAAAAGATACAAGTCATATACAAACTGCACAGATGAATTTCTTGAGAAACGATAGAATTAGAAACTATGTGATAATACATGAATTGGGTATATTCTTAGTAAATGCAAGACTCGAGGAATGTAAGCTGAGATGGACTGAACATATAGGTAGAATGGAAGCGGAAAGGCTACCTCAACCAGTTTTACAATGTGCGCCTAAAGCGAAAAGAGATGTGGGAAGAACACATACAAGATGGCTTGAAAATAGAGACCGGAACAAGTGTGGAATGAAGAAGAATAACGAGAAGTATTAGCAAGTTGACGCTAAAGCCGATTCCCTACAATGAAATGAACTCTGACATTTTTGAGAAGCGGTTTAAGAATACGTCGTTAAAGAATCTCTCGCCAAACGAAATATACGCCATTATTTTCGATAAACGCCGCTTGTCTGTATAACCATTCTAGGTTAAAATTCCGAACACCAAGTGTGTCCATTACAAAATGTAACGTGTAACATTCATGAAAGAGTACAGTTTAAAATACCTGACCAGCGTCCTTTTAAATCTGTGTTGCTACAAACTATTAAATAATATTCTAATATGAAGACATAGAGTTTACTATTGATAGAATCACACAACAACACAGGTACGAAGTGTTAAGATTGCCTCCCTATCACTGCAAATTAAACGCTATCGAGCTGGTACGGGCGCGCGTTAGCAGGGGCGTATTTACGGGGGGGGGGGAATGGAACTAGACCACCCCAGAGGGTCGAAAGTTGACGAGAATTTTGTTATTCTCTTATGTTTTAAGCGATTTTCTTAATTTATCAGCTGTTTACGCTAATACAGTAGTAACCCTTTTTTAAATATAGGCCTTGGTCTACAAACAGGTTTATTACACAGCATGTGCTTTGGTCTTAATTTGTTTTATCTTTTGTACGAAGCCGGCTCAACCGAACCTCCCTCCTCCAAGACCAAATTATAGATACGCCACTGGGCGGGTGAGAAAGCGAGATGTCATTCCGCCAATAAGCTCTAGTGGCTGTCAGATTTTACGGAAACGTGTGTACTTGAAATAGACGCAAATATTTGGAGACGTGTGTGTGAGACAATCACATTAATAGAAGGAAAGTATTCAAATGGGATGTAGGGACGATAATACTAGACCCCACTCGTATGGAATCTAGAAACCAGTGGCGTTGAAGGAGAAACCAATTCAGATGAAAACTATGGTATGTACCCATTGAAAAAAGTATTAACAATGGTAAAATAAAAAAAAATATGGTACCAAAAAGAATCTGTTTGTCTTTTGTTTGTTTATTTATAATTTAGCAGGGAAATTCTCATATGCCTCATATTCATAGTGGACAAATAAAATGGAGGCAGCATATCGACAGTATGGAAGATATGAGACAAGTAATAAGATATAGACATCAAGGAAGACGAGATATAAGTAGCCCAAGGAAGAGATGGCTTCAGAGAAGGCGGAACAGGCTGTAAGATTATACCTTGACATGGAGAAAAAGAAGACACATTCTCATATGTAGTCACGAAATGGGAAAGATCAAAGACATACTTTTCTTAACCCACTACCTGCCAGTGTCCCATTTTTGGGTCTTCTCCTTCCTTCCTTCCTCAGAAATTTGCAGATTGGTTTGTAGCAGTTCTTCTCCCCGACCTTCCCTGTGCTTTCCGTTCATCTCCTCATAGGAATCACAACTTACATCACCAATAATCTGCTTCATATGTTGCAGTCTCGGACTTACCTACTCTTCCTCTTTTCCCTTCATTGTAAGCTTGTATTATTGTTTGTACCAAATTGAGTGACGCATAATATAGCCAATAAGTCATCCGGTCGTTTCACAATGCTTTGCCAAAAACCTCTTGTTTCTCCAACTCTAGTTAGAATTTCATAATCTTCAGTATTTCCTATAACACTATATTTCCAGTGCTTCAAGTCTTCTCCTTTCATAAAGTCTACTACATAAAAAGTTTTGGGACGCGTATACTTTATATGCTAAAGAAAGTGTTTATAAACGTAGCAAAATTTTGTTGTTAGGGGTGTTTTATTTGGCCAGTAGCAAACATAGAGTTGTTTTTGTTTGTTTAGTTATTTCTATAGGTTGCTACCACAGGTGACTTGACATTACATGTTTTATGCCATTGTTTATGCTATTACATCAAGTGAAAAGAGTGAGTTATAATTACTTTTCTGTAATTGAAATAGTATCAGTAGTATTGTTTATAACTCAAAGAAAATGAAGCGATTTTGAATTACTAAGGGAGGCATTATATACATTTTGTAAGTTTTACAATTTTTTGAAATTTTGGGTCCCTTTTACTTCCATGTTCCATAAGGAAAGGGAAGTATGGTGATGGCAAAAAAACCGTGTTCGAGATTATTGCAGATTCTGATTGTACTACCCTCAAAACATGAAAAAAGTCATTTTTCGAAAAGTGTCTGTGTGTCTATCTATAGATTTTTTTTATGACAAACGATAACAGCCGCAAATTCAAACAGAATCAAATAATATTTTGCATACAGCCCTAATTTGTAGAGCACTCAAGACCTATTGTTTTTGGTGAAGATCAGTTAAGGGAAAGGGGTAGTTTACCTGCAACATTTTTTTTTAATCAAGGGTAATTTTTTCTATGGCAAACAATAACAGCCGCAAATTCAAACAGAATCAAATAATTTTATGCATACAGCCCTAATTTGTAGAGTACTCAAGACCTATTGTATTTGGTGAAGATCGGTTAAGGGAAAGGGGTAGTTTACCTGCAACATTTTATGTTTTAACAAGGGTATTTTCTATGGCAAACGATAACAGCCGCAAATTCAAACAGAATCAAATAAGTTTTTGCACGCAATCTGAATTATAGAGTTCTCAAGACCTATTGTTTTTGTTGAAGATCGGTTTAGGGAAAGGGGTAGTTTACCTGCAACGTTTTATGTTTTAACATGGGTAATTTTTTCTATGACGAATGATAACTACTGTAAATTCAATCAGAATCAAATAATGTTTTGCATACCTTCCTCAGCTATAGAGAACTCAATGTTTGTTGATTTTGGTGAAGATCGGTTAAGGGAAAGAGGTAGTTTACTTGCCACTTTTAATGTTTTAACAAGGGTAATTCTTTCTATGACGAACGATAACTGCCGCACATTCAAACAGAATCAAATAATGTTTTGCATGCATACCTAAATTATAGAGGACTCAAGACCTATTGATTTTGGTGAAGATCAGTTAAGAGAAAGGTGTAGTTTACCTGCAACATTTTATGTTGTAACAAGAGAAATTTTTTCATGACGAACGATAACTGCCGTAAATTCAAACAGAATCAAATACTTTTTTACATATGTGCCTGAGCTGTAGAAGACTCAAGGCCTATTGATTTTAGTGAAGATCGGTTACGGGGAAAGGGTAGTTTACCTGAAACATTTTTTGTTGTAACAAGAGTAAAGTACTTAATTTTGATAAATAAAATATCCTGATAAGAAGATCTTAATAATCCACTGTACTGTAGAAACGTAGATGAAATATCTATAAATGAAGAGGCTAGTTGAACGGGGTGGGGGTAATTTTCCATAAATGAAAATTATAGTTGAAAGGGGAGGAGATAATTTTTATGTGTACTACGTTATCGGCAACAAAGTAGTAGTTTGTTGTTAAAATTCCTTCCCGGGCTGTTTGGCCGTAGTCCAATGTTTTCTGTAAAACCAGACGTTTCGGCAGTGCCGTCGACTGCAATCATCAGTGAAAATCGAGTGCGATAACGTGTGGTGGTATACGTTAGTGACCACAGTACTGTGGTTAAGGCTTCAGCAATAAGTGGAAAGAAGTAGTTTCCATGGAAACATTTCATTTCGTAAATGATTTTAAATATAAATCTTGGAACATGGAAGTCATGTATGGTTCTCCATACCGATATTTTAGTCTGTGGTGTCGTAAAAGTTTTAAATTTCCAAAACCAGAATTTTTTCAGATTTTGTTTAAACATTTCTTGACTCTGGTAGGATTTTTTTTTCAATTTTTTTAATTAGTTTGCTCTCTCATATTTTAGCCCCCCCCCCAAACACTACTTTTGGTTGGATCTGTTTCAAAACAACATGTGTCTGTAGGTTAAAAGTATGTTTACATGACGCAAGACAAGTTTTACAAAAACCAAGCGTTACGATGCGTTCAAAAGTTACAGTGAGGCATACCCCAAATAGATAGACAGACAAATACCAAAGGGTCGAAATAAAACTGAGAACTCGGTTGGGTCGTTCAATAATGGTATCCGACTGAGACCCAGGCGGAGACCTTACCCGGATAATCTAGTTTGGTTGTTTGAAAATGCTTCACTTTGTCCTACCTTGTTGCCCTTGACAGCCGCACACACACACACACACACACACACACACACACACACACACACACACACACACACACACACACACACACACACACACACACACACACACACACACACACACACACACACACACACACACACACACACACACACACACACACACACACACACACACACACACACACACACACACACACACACACACACACACACACACACACACACACACACACACACACACACACACACACACACACACACACACACACACACACACACACACACACACACACACACACACACACACACACACACACACACACACACACACACACACACACACACACACACACTTTTATCTTACCTCTATACATAACAACGTTTGGAACGCCATTTTTTTTTTTTTACAAATATTTTTTGTCGGGGAAGTAAATACTTTGTGCGGTCTGTGTGAGCGATCAAAATCAGCCGTATCGATCCGTGACCGAAAGTTGTTGTCTTTCCATTATGGACAGTGTTGTTTTTTTTTTGTTTTCAACAAATTCAAAAAGCGTTTTACACTCCCGTTAAAAATTGTTGTTAACGGAACCGACAGACGCGTTCTAGCATTTCAGACGTTTTCCTATCATAAACGAGCGAGTACACTTTTTATCTTTTAAAAATATTAGCAAAAAGAGACGGCCCTGTGGTAAGAGCATTTGATGAAAACTTTACACTTTTTGTAATGCGAACTAACAGACCACACGTAAGTAATTCTTGGAAGGAAAATATAATTTTAAAATTCCGTGAAGTGTAATTAAGAAAACGGCCGGTTGAAGTATACAAGGAGTTGAGTCAAAAGTTCTTTGGAATGGGATTGAATGCAAGTATCACAGAACCTAAACACATGCTAATTTCTGCGAGAGAAAGAAGAAATGTGTATAATTTATGCACAGAGGATAATTCTTTTGATTCAGTTAATATGTTCAGATACCTGGGTAACATGATATTATCTATCATGACGGGTCCATATACATGACTAAAAATGACAGGATACAAATAGGAAATAGGGCATATTATGCCAACAGCAAACTATTGAGAAGCAAACTCATTAGTCGTAACGAAAAAATAAAAATAAATATGACACTTTCCAGACCAGTTGTTACTTATGGAGGCGAGAGATGTGGGCATTAACTAACACAAGAAACACTAAGAAGCTTTGAAAGAACAGTAGTAGGACACGTTTATGGGGCGGTTAAAGAAGACGGTAAATGAAGAATACTAAAAATAACCAGGAGATAGAAACAGAAAATATAACAGAAACAATGAGAAAAAAGACTATTATTTTTTGGACATTTATATAGAATGGACGACAATAGGTCGACAAAGCAAATCTTCAAATATCTGTGGGGAAAGAAGTTAACATCAAGTTGGATTAAAGAAATACAAAAGGATTAAAAAAAAAATAATATACACGCAGAAGAAGCAATTGAAAGAGAAGATTTTCGGGCAAAAATGTTAAAAATGGAAGGAGTCCAGGGTAGGAGAGAGAGTCCAGGTTTAAAGTGGACTGAAGACAGGAAGAAGAGACACAGTGAAAAGATGAAAGAATACTGGAAAAAAGAAAAGGACAAAGAGTAAAGAATTGAAATTGGCATGTAGTCCTTACATGGCCGATAAAAAAAATAAACCAGGAGATAGATGAGCTATTGACGCATAAGGACATCGTAAGATTCGTAATGGGTCAACGAATACAACGGCGAGGTCTCCTAGAGCGGATCAAAAACTCTAAGGATAACGGAGATATTTCAAGCCTCTGCTTATATCATCCCCGTCGAGCTGGAGGTCTATTGTTCTGAACGCTGACCAGGTGCCTGACGATGTTACGGTCAGTACCCTTGGGTTTGAGACGTGCAGCTCTAACCCTCCAGGGTTACGGAATATCTGTTATCTAGGATTTAGCAGCAGATAGTTGCATCCAACTCTACCGCACAAGGCGGACACAGAGTCGACGCCCCACAGCCGAAACCACAGACCAATCTCGAGTCCAAGTCAATACATCGGGAATGCTCCCGGATTACCCCGGACCCACCCCCGATGCTGGTCGGGGCGCAGACAAGGCGTAACCTGCCTACGGCGGATGGATGATCAGCGTATGCCAAAGAAAATCCTCAGGGCAGAAGTCTGTAAAAGTAGAAAGATTCTCCTAGGATAAGATGGTTGGATGATGTGCTAGAAGATCTAAGGAGAATGGATGTGAGCGATTATGCTGAGATGTCAATGGATAAGAGACATTGGAGAAGATCGGTGTTGGAGCCAGGGCTGTAGTGCTGAAGAAGAAGAAGAAGAAGAAGAAGAAGAAGAAGAAGAAGAAGAAGAAGAAGAAGAAGAAGAAGAAGAAGAAGAAGAAGAAAAAGAAAAAGAAAAAGAAAAAGAAAAAGAAAAAGAAAAAGAAAAAGAAAAAGAAAAAGAAAAAGAAAAAGAAAAAGAAGTGCAATGAGATATTGACGTGGTGTATCTCCTCTTCAGACTAGTTTGGTGCGGTCCTCCAGTCATTCTGTTCCGAACAAGCCTCTTCACCTCAATATAACTTCCACAACCCACATACGTAATAATGTGTTTCATACATGTCAAGCGTCGTCTTATTCATTCCCACTCACGACTTAATGGGAGAAGAGCAATTTGGTTTTCGGTAACGGAGGTGAATAAGAGACGACGGCATTAGCCTCTTAAGAACAATAGGAGAAAGGTATTTGGACAAAAATAGATCTGTGTTTGAGGTCTTTATTGGTTTGGAGAAGGTTATTGATAGAGTTAACTGGAGCAAGCTGATGGATGTATTACAGAAAAACGGAAGAGAATAGACTGGAAGTAGTGGGATCTCCATGGTTTGTCAGAAACGACGTAATTCGCAAAGTTCCCACATGTCTGCCTTTGTCCTGTTAGCTGGTTGCAAGTCTCTTTGTTGTACCCTCAACGTCACTTGATCCTACCTGAGGACCAGCATTAGCACTTTAGAATTTCCATCTCCCGATATGAGTCAAACGCTCTCGGCCGATTCGAGGTGACCCGTTACAAAGTCATCCGTGTGCAAAACGTCCAGTTAGCATACTGGAATTTAGCTCTCCAAAACTCGAATCCCTCACTCTCTCCAGAGCGCCACTCCTAAAACGTCTGGACACATTGCTTTCAGCGCCGTGGCGAGCGACCGACGCCTTAAGACGTCTGCTAACTGTATCCGGAAAGCAGGCGACGCTTGTGCCACGACATAAAGCAGAAATCCTCCGCAAACAATGGACAATCAATCAGCATCAAGTCCACCCAAGCCATTGCTTTCCAGCTTAGACCGTGCTGATACAAAAGTTTATGAAAGTGGCCTTCTCAGACGAAAACGCATAGACTATAACTCATCTCTGAGGTGAATTAGCGGACACCGTGCCAATCTAGACACTGATAATGGTCTTCGACGTTGGGGCCGAAACGTTTGTTAATAATTACAACTATGGACCCACGACCTAACAGCCCGGCTGAGAACAATTTCAACAATGACTATTTAACGTTACAAATTCTGTTGTCAGTTGCTTACGTAAACCATACAAAAAAAAAAAAAAAAAAAAAAAAAAAAATAGCGAGACTCTTATATTAGATCTGGATTACAGTCGTTTTGTGTGTATACCTTCTATTGTAAAAAATACAGACTGTGTACTTACATTAGTAAATGAGATTTTCTGTCAACAGAAGAATTGTAATTTTCTTCTTTCCAAGAATTACCGTCTCAGAAGGCAAGAACACACGAGGTACAGTATTTACAGTAGCCTCGCAAGGATTACCGGTAATCCCCGCTGTTACACTTTCAGTTGTGTTGCTCTGTTTATTTTCATTTAGTTTTCACGTTATTCGGAAAGAAAAAAGAATATCTAAAACTAAGTAAGAGGTAAGGATTTCTAGAATTACAGAGTACCGTTTTGAAGATTATGGCAGGTTTTATTAAGGCACAAGACCTTAGGGGAGGTCAACAGTTTTTCGGTCAAAAATCGAATTTTTTTATTGTCCCAAAACATTTTCCATTTCATTCTGATTAAGAAAATATATACTTTTATGAGGCTAACTACACTAATGTGACCATAAAAAATAAAATGAAAAGTATTAAGTGTTGTTTTCAATCCCATTGTTTAGCTTTACGCGCGTTTTTCCGTAACCATGGATTTCAACAGTTAGGTACACTTTTCTCAAAAACTATAAGTGGTATTGAGTTCAATTTTGTGTGTGGTTAAACACTACAATGTAACAATCAAAGTGTGCTAGAATTAATATCTTCTTTTGAAAAATTAATTTTCTAAAAAAAGTTTTAAATAACAAAAATTTGTTCAAAAATTGTTTTAAATTAATTATTTTTTTATATTGGTATTTTTTTCTTAAATTGGTTCAAAATAGTACATTACGTTACAAACATATGTGTTAAACTATGGTAGAAATTTCAAATACATAGCTTCAATAGATCATTAATTAATGGCACCTAACTAAACCCCTGTTTGCCGATTTAAAATCCATTGGACAAAAAAAAGTGCGGATCTCCCCTTAAATGATACGTATGCTGTCGATAATTGTAGAAAACTAATGTTTACTTTGTTATTTCTACTTATGAAGAATATATCTGAGTTTATCTCCAATTTAGAAGTGTTTATGTTGTTTATTATTACAAATTATCTCAACTACCAAGAATTATGTTGACTTTTTATTATTAATATTGCGACGAAATTACGTAGTGCTCTCGTGCAGCCGTCAGGTGCAGTTATGTGAAAGTTCTACACGTTTCTCGGCTAGCCGAGCAGGTCTCTGTCAAGGCCGTACACTCAAGTAGTTTCCAGACTGTTCGAGAGCACTTGTAACTACGCAAATTATGCCGGCACGCCGCCACAGGGGTGACCATCCCCCCCAAAGGCTATGGCGCATGCCCCCCCAAATTCAGTTATCCCGTCAGGCCACCTGAACGGCGCCCGGGGGGCATGTGCTCACACATTTAATATTGGTGGTATAAAGGTAACCAAAAAAAAGTAGAAGAGTTTTGAGTTACAAGAAAAACTATATTTTTACAATTTATTCAGAAAGTGAAAATATAATTAAAAAGAATATTGCGATTTTTACATGTCTGTAGAGATTTTTTCGTTGTTCTCACTATATGAATAATTAAAATAAGGAGGGTTATTACAAGTTTTTTATTTCAAATAGTCTTTTATTTATTTGCCCCCCTTTTATCATAAAAAATGCTGTAAAAACATGCCCCCCAAAAAAAGTTTGATGGCGCAACTTGCGCCATTTACCCCCCTTCTGGGCACCACTGCGCCGCCATAAGAATGGAAAATTATTCTGAAAAATCTGCGAGACCTGTATAAGCAACAGCGGCCGGCTTAGTTAGTTTGTTACACCTGGCGAGATTGTAGAGTCAGGATTAAGTGGTTGTTGCTGATTACTGGAAAGTGATTAGTTGTTAGAATTGTGGGGAACTCTAATAATTGACATTATTATTGCGTGTGGACAAGTTTAACTAGTATTACTGTATGAGAGTATCTTGTTGATTTCAGATTATTATTGTGACTAATTAAAGGTGGTAATTGGTGACTTCATTAGTGTCTGTATTTTGTTTCCACTGTACCATGCGACGATCCCGTGAGACCGTCGTCGTAACAGTATAATGTGTGTAAATGTAAAGATTTCTTCTGGCGTCTAGAAACGTGTTGGCGAGAACTAGACGTCTAATGTTGCCGAGAACTAGAAATAACTTTATAAAGAGTTTTATTTGGAGCATGCGCACGAATGGCTCAGAAACTGGAAGGGAATTAATTTGAAGCTTGTCAGATGTGGTGCTGGAGGAGGGCCTTAAGAATACCGTGGACGGAAAGAATACCTAACGATGAGGTCTTGAGGAGAGTGGTTGAAAAAAAAAAGGATGTCGATTGGATCCACTGTGGAAAGGAGAAGTAATATAGTTGATCACTTGCTGGTTCACCACGAGGGGCGCAGTGGGAGGGGGATTTCCAGGCAGGGGTGCATGGATGGAGTTAAAAGAGTGTAGAAGGTATGTGGTGATCAAGAGGCTGTCCATGGAAAGGAAGAAATTACAAGTCTACCAACCACTAAGTTGCGGAGCAGGAGAAGAAGAAGAAGAACAAGAAAGAGAAGAAGAAGAAGAAGAAGAAGGAGGAGGAGGAGGAGGAGGAGGAGGAGAAGAAGAAGAAGAAGAAGAAGAAGAAGAAGAAGAAGAAGAAGAAGAAGAAGAAGAAGAAAGAAGAAGAAGAAGAAAGAAGAAGAAGAAGACATGTTAATGTAATACAGTATTTGATATTATATTAATTAACGTTATACGAGAAATGTTTTTATGGGTAACAACACATTTACCACTTTGTTGTGATTTTTCATCGGCGCTAGACTTTTTTAACAAAGAATTCAATCACAGCATAATGTTTGATTTTGTTCATTATTCAAAACACGCAAATTTTGAACAGCCGATAAACAGTGGACAAACTGGCAAATAGATTTGAAAATTAACAGGCGTTTACAAGAAATATGAACGTTACAACACACGAAAATATTTAGTTCTAACGCTGGGCTATAGATGTCGCTTCGCGTATTTTTCAACAGACCCTCGTAACTGCCTATCTCTTGACCAGTAAACATATCGTCAGATTATCGATAACTAAAATTTTATAAAATCGTTCAGCCCTTCCGATAATTCAGTGTGTACTCTGATGATACCTCTCTACGCTCTATATGTTTTTTTTGTGCCTTGCCGCTACGAACGATAAACCAATATTATATTTTTTACAACCGTTGTGAAGCAGTACAAAACATAAAGCGTCAGGTCATGTTCGTGATTACGTATCAGTTACACGATATTAAATCACGATGGATGAACAAAAAAAATATATATATATAAGTTATTACTACTAGGAATCAGGAAAAACACTTTGAATTTTGAAAACAAACAAAATGTTATTTCGATAATGAAAAGGCAACAGCTTTCGGCGGAAAAGGATTTAATTGGACGTTTTAATCGCGCTGATCAAATGTTTATTAAAATTTTTATTTCTCGGAAAAAATGTTTTATATAATGGCGTCCGAAACGACGTGCGTTCCACATGTAAAACGTATGCTGGTGTAGAAAAGCAGTTTAAATGCTGTGCGTATGTGGGGACAAGGTCGGGCGAGAGGTTTTTTAGCCAGTCAACCAAACTGGATTACAAGAGTACGCGCTCTACGAGCGGGATGTGCGTACAGAATTATATATTTTTTAGGTAAAACTCGTGTGAGGCGGCTAAATAAATAAAAAAAAAATTATCGTACAGTGTCATACCTGATACGGTAATTCGTTATCGACGCTCTTGAAGTACGTATTTTCACGATCCTCTGACGGACGGGTTCAAATTACTAAAAACCGTCCGTTTTCTGTTCCCCACCTCTCTCACATGTAATGTTTGTAGTGGAGTATCTAAACTTTTGAAGTAGGGACTCCAAAATTTGAAATATACACAGCAAAACATTTTAAAACTTTTCGTGGAAAGTATGCGATAAGAAGGAAAATCATGTGTGATAATAATAATAAATCAAGTGAACAAGTAAATGTTTTTAATTATGTTGGCTGTGTGGTAGGTTTTTGGTGTCAATTATGACTTGGAAAAGAAATATCCATATTTCAAAATATATGGATGGATATACGGACGTAGCGATCGCCAGTAACTACGCATTGTGCTATCACTCCGTCTTGTGGCAGCGCACTCTGTAGGCCTACATTGGAAGGGGCAACATATTACACTCTGCAACTAGCGTCTATCTTTTGAAATTTTCTAAAGTGATGGCAGTGCCGTGCGGCCTTTATGGCAGTGTGACTTGGACACTGAACGCAAAATCCAAAGCGGGATACAGGCTACTGAAATGAGATTTTTACGATCAGTACTAGGAGTATCGCGGAGGGACCGGCTAAGAAATGATGATGTAAGGACATATTTGGGATATAAAACCTAAACGAAAGGATAAAAGAATATAGACAGGACTGGACAGACCATGTTGAAAGGATGCATAAGAACAGGATACCAAAACAAATTTTGATTTATAATCCGAAAGGCCGGCGGAATATTGGAAGACCAAAGAAGAGATAGTCTGACCAAGGAGTGCGCAACGGATCGCAAGGTCCATAGTCTGAAGAAGAAGAAGAAGAAGAAGAAGAAGAAGAAGAAGAAGAAGAAGAAGAAGAAGAAGAAGAAGAAGAACAAGAAGAAGAAGAAGAAGAAGAAGAAGAACAACAACAACAACAACAACAACAACAACAACAACAACAACAACAACAACAACAACTACTACTACTACTACTACTATTACTACTACTACTACTACTACTACTACTACTACACCACCACCACCAACAACAACAACAACAACAACAACAACTAGCGTCTAGAGCTTTACTGTTGTATGCAGGATGAGGCTAAAAGTCTCTAGACTCTGTATGCCGCAGTCGCAAGTGTAGTAGTATCGTAGCAGTAGCGTAGTTAGTATCACTGTCTTCCTACATCTTGTACGAACGGCCATCATATGAAATTGTATAGGCTACAACCGGTTAAGACCGTTGGGTTTGTTTGAAAAAGGACTGTCGGGAATCCAAACAAGTGAGACAGGATACATTCTTATCTGTTAAGTGTGCGCTTAGCCTAATCTTTTCCCATTTAGCTTAAGGTAAGCTAACTAGTAAGCTCCCTGGGCTGCAGAATTGCTCATTATTTTAAACGAAGTGTATTTGTTATTAGACACATTTCGATATTAGATAATTCTTCATAATACGAGCACACAATCATACGGTGAACACTAAAAATTCAAAACATTCGCAGTTGTGTTACAATTCCTTTTAATCTGACACCTTGCTGGATTTTCACAATTTTTTTCAAATTTTCGATCGGTATTTTTCGGGCCCTGGGGACCCAAAATTTTGAAATTTCCAAAACTTAACACTACATTCAGATGTTAGTTACGATTCTTTTTAATTTGATAAGCTACATGAGTTTTTGTGTTTTAATCAAAATGTTCACCCCTTAACATAAAAAAAATTAAATTTTGAACACTATATTCAGACCGTAGCTAAAATGCTCTTTAGTCTGATAAGCTGTACAATCTGATAAGCTTTTGTGAATTTTTCACAATTTTTACCACTACATTTTTATTTCACGGCCCCTATCTTTGGGAGGATCAATCTAAAAAAACAATGGCATTATGTAGGGTAAAAATTTGTATATGCGATCAAAGTTTCATGAAACTCGAGGGATGCGTTCAAAAGTTATCACGAGACATACAGGAACGTTCTTACGGAGTTGGAGAACACGGCATCGGCGGATATCTAAGTGGCTACAGCACGATGAACGTCCGTCCCAGAATGTCTCGCAGAACGGGGTTAGCCTGCCATCAGCATGTGAAACCACAGCCCCCCACGAAACCTTCCCTCAAGACATGAACAACGCGGGGGGGGCAAACCCTCGGCCAGGGCTGGTTCACGATCCCGTGGTACCATTTTTGGGTACGCCACTGATCAACACGACGCCTCCCGGACCCCAGAATGGTCCCGACCCGACCTCCGACATCAATCCACAGGATCTCCTTCGGAGGTCTACGACTTTTCCTCCACCTTCCAGCAGCAATAGAGGATCACTACCCACTGGGCGAGTGAAGGCAGGATGCCGTACCTCCCCTTTGCGCTCGAATCAACTTGGGACCCCACCCGATTTGCTGAAGGACATCTCGGAGTGGCGCGAGAGGTTCGACACAGCTACCAACCAGGGACCGCCACCATGGTTTCGCGAGCGATGCGCACGATTTCTAACCATCGGTGCCGATGCCATTCCCCTGAAGCTCGAGAGCAGTGCGTATCTGGGTGGGATCTTGGACTCACGGGAGGCCACCCGTGATCGGCGGTGATAACCAACCGTGAGTCCCCGAGATCCCAAATAAACAGATAGACAGACAGACAGACAGATAGACAGGCAGGTAGATAGACACTTTAGCCATATACCTTCTGTTAAGATAGGCCTAAATCTTTGTTTAGACTAAAGCAATAATAACTACAGCATAGGATACACATTACATAGCGTTAATTCTGATTAATAAATAAGAAGAAGAAGAAGAAGAAGAAGAAGAAGAAGAAGAAGAAGAAGAAGAAGAAGAAGAAGAAGAAAGAGAAAGAGGAGGAGAAGAAGATAACAATGTTTTAAGAATACATTTTCCGTAGACTAGCACAGCAGGGATACAAACTAGTTATGGTCTTACATTAATAACTCTCGTTTTCCGGCGAGATTACTGCCAACTACACACACAGACAGTAACTGTAAATGCTCGCTAATCTATTCTCTACGTTCAGACTCTATTTATGCATTTCATTAATTCAGCCTTCCTTTGTTTCTTTCCGCTCTAATGCGATCACAGCGTTACTACTCGGGGAGAAACAAAGGACGAAGCTTTTAATCTTATTTATGTCTTGTTTTATTTACGTATAAGCGAGTGCTGTGCTGCAGAGCTGGGTCGGACGTTGCTCGCAACCCAGTCTGCACAAAATACGGTTTTACCCACCGTATTCTTCCACTTAGTCCGTGAGCGTCTTAGTCTATCCTTTTCTTTCAAAGGCTGCCGACGTCCGTACTTTGCAGTCCCATTCCAGGCCCGTTGTCTTGGTTTCTGTACCTTGAACACTTTTCTGGGCAATGAGTTGGAGATATGAGGGACTGGAAGGCTTTATTTCGGGCATGTCCTTGGCTTAAAAAGACCGCCTTCTCATCGGCTACGTGATTCCTCTTCAGAGTGGTAGTCTCCTTGGCCTCGACCGTTCAAGGCAGGATGGGCCTTTATAATAATAATAATAATAATAATAATAATAATAATAATAATAATAATAATAATAATAATAATAATAATAACGTTTTAATTTTATTATTTTTTTTAATAGCGGAAAATGCTTTATGAACCGTCAGAGGAATCCGTCTTCTTCTGGTGTGTGGAACTCTCACCCACTAAAAACGCCAACTCTAATTCAGGCATTATGTCCATCCTGGAACCACTTAGCGCAGTGGTTCCCAAACTTTCAGTTCGCGGACCCCCCCCAAATAATTTAAAAATTCACGGACCCCGTCTGAGTTCTGAAATAAAATAAACAGTAAATATGATAAAAAACTCTTTTATTTTAATTAAAATATATTAAAATCAAAAGTCTCTTAACTAGCAAAATTATAATATTAATGATATCAAACATAGTATTATGTGAACAATGAAGCTGCTTTTGCACAATTAGCTCTGCAGTATTGGGTGTAATGTCTGATAATTTCAATATTAAGTCACTCTCAACATCAAGTTTATTTCTTAACACTGACTTCAAGTACGTCAGCTGGGAGAATGCGGTTTCACACAAATAAGTAGAGGAAAACACAGTTAAACACTTCAAAGCTCTTTTTGCGAGTTTCAGGATAATCAGTCATTACATATAACCAGAAGTCAGCAACCTGTAATTGCGAAAACTGTAATTTTAATGAATTGTCAGTTCAAAGTTCTGCCAATGAGTCTTCTTCTTGTGCTGTAAGAGAGAGGTCTAGTGAGGTCGGCTGACAAACAGATCTGCTACACCACGTGGTTTAAAGACATTATTAAGGCCATTAGTTTCAAATTACTGTTACACTTACAATTAGTTTGAACAAAAAAAAATACTGGAATCTTCTACTAATTGTTTTAAGATTTTCAAATTTAGATTTAGATTTTACAGTATAAAAAACCGGAGAAAATTACGGTATATACTAATTTTTCTTATAAGTGTCTGCGGACCCCTGAAACATTATCGCGGACGCCACTTTGGGAACCACTGACTTAGCGTATTACTTCAGAATGGAACCTATTGCGCTGTTAACGGGATCCTTCTGTTTGTACCTTACCTTCTACAAGTAAACTTGGGTGCAAGTTTTGCCTCTCTTTACTTTTCTAGTAGGAACCACTGTACAAATGCATAAACGCGGCCCATTGCCTCGAAGCGTAAATGCGGCCCATTGCCTCGAAGCGTAAATGCGGCCCATTGCCTCGAAGCGTAAATGCGGCCCATTACCTCGAAGTGTAAATGCGGCCCATTACCTCGAAGCGTAAATGCGGCCCATTACCTCGAAGCGTAAATAAACCACGTTTTTGTTGAGAGTTCTCCGAGCTCCATCTCTAATGTCTTCCTTTCTCTTGTGAATATGCAGCACTTGAAGAAGGTGTTCAAGGCAACATCATGCTTCAAGGTCTGGCTTCCGACACCGATCTTCTCCAGTGTCTCCTATCCGTTGCCATCTCAACGTAACCCCTTATATCCATTCTTCTGATATCTCTCAGATCACCATCCAATCATCTTATCCTAGGTCAACCCCTCTTTCTGCAACCTGTGCCCTCAGGATTTTCTTTAGCATACGCCGCTGATCGTCCATCCGCTCTAGGTGACCTAGTCATTGTATTCGTTGTACCTTTACAAAGCTTACAATGTCCTCATTCTTCAATAACTCATCCATCTCCTGTTATTTCTGATTCTCCGCACATCACCTTCCATAACCGTGCCATGAACACGTCGTACAATCTTTCTTCAAAACCTTCTCATGGTTTCTTCTTCCTTTTTTGCTAATGTCCACATCCATAAATAACAACTGGTCTAGTGAATGTCTTATGTATTTTTTTCGTGTTGTGACTCAGTAATTGAATAGTAGTCTACTCTTAGCATACAGTGGTATGCCCTATTTTCTATTTGTATCCTGTCATGCTGGAAAATGTTAGGAATAATAATAATAATAATCTTCAGATTATCCTTATGCTAAATGCTAAACATAACTGGGGTTTTCTTGTGAGTATGGTGCGAACATTTTATTCACTATAAATTATCTATATTATTTTATTTTTCTTATCTATTTGTCGATGTTTTTTTGACTATCGCAAGGCATGTCATGCAATATACAGTTTCTACAAATGGCATTTCGGACGATTGCACGCCATACTGACAATGTAATAAATTTTCAATTACCACGGAATCAATACCCGTTACCACTAATGTCCGAAGAATAATTATCGGCCAGCAGCTCGTGTTTCATGTCGCACACACGCGCGCGCGCGCGTATGTAAGCATACGGGAGATCAATATTGTCTAAATTGTGGGAAAATGAACGTTCGACAGCTAACGTGTTCAAGTGAAACTCTTTTGATACCTTTAGCTAAAAAGAAAATATGCAACAGGTGTATTCATGTTTTGTATCCGAGATTTTATAATCGTTTACCTCCCGACATAAAAAAATAAAAAAAAAAATCAATTTGAAATCTCAAACATTTGTAATCTTGGCTAATGAATAGAAGGTCAGCTTTATCATTCTGCACACCGTTAATAATAATTTTAACCACAGGAGATGATATCGTTAACATAAGAAATATAATTTTTATTTGTACCATAGCTGCCAAATATTAGGTTAATTATTTTATATTATTAATAATAATTGTTAACACTTCGTAGATGTGAATTAAGGTTAAAAAGGACCATTTCAGTTGGGATTAATTTTGAAGTGTTAAGGATATATTTTTTTTTAGTATTTGTTAAAATTTAGTATAGTTTGTATAAGGTGACTTATACAGACTTCACAATAAATATGTGCCAAAAATGCTGGCGATAGGAGATAATTGGACCTACGGAAGATTGTTGTTTGTTGAATTATGTATATATAGCGAGGACATTAATGACTCTTAACTTGTCACTGTTCTCAGTATGTGGTGAGCAGGTAATTCTTAGTGCTGGGAATGTAATAAACATTTGAAACTTTAATAATGGGAATAAAGATCTTTAAAAAATATTAGAACGTTATGATAAAAAGTCGGTAATTAAAAAGGAGAAAATAAATTAAAAAGTGTAAGGATGGTGGTGGATGGGTTTGAAAAAAGGAATTCGCTTTGTTTTCCAAAAGATTTTAATTATCAAATTATCACATGTAGGCCACTCTCCCCTCTAACTTGCTTCCGAATATATTATAATAGTAAATACGAACTTTCTAAATTTTGGAACTGTATATTGTGTGTTGGTTTCTGATTGAAACCATTCGGAAAGGAGAAACAATACTGTTGGTCACCTGCTAAACCTGTTCACCATCCTGGCCGAGGGCATGATTAAGGGGTGTAGTGGGAAGGGAAGCCGAGCACAGGAGTACATGCATGGAGGGAGAAAGTACGTAGTGATTGAAAGACTGTCCTCGGAATTGAAGAAACTGAAGAAGAAGAAAAATAAAAAGAAGACGAAGAAGAAGAAGAAGAAGAAGAAGAAGAAGAAGAAGAAGAAGAAGAAGAAGAAGAAGAAGAAGAACAACAACAACAACAACAACAACAACAACAACAGCAGCAGCAGCAGCAGCAGCAGCAACAACAACGACGACAACGACGACGACGACGGAGACAACAAAAACAACAACAACAACAAGGAGGAGGAGGAGGAGGAGGAGGAGGAGGAGGAGGAGGAGGAGGAGGAGGAGGAGGAGGAGGAGGAGGAGGAGGAGGAGGAGGAGGAGGAGGAGGAGGAGGAGGAGGAGGAGGAGGAGGAGGAGGAGGAGGAGGAGGAGAAGAAGAAGAAGAAGAAGAAGAAGAAGAAGAAGAAGAAGAAGAAGAAGAAGAAGAAGAAGAAGAAGAAGAAGAAGAAGAAGAAGAAGAAGAAAACGGTAGTTACAAAAAAGTGGTAGTAGTTTCGATGCCACAGTATCACATAATATTGTGCGCTAACTGTATTTAAGGGGACAAATTATTTACCTGCAACATACTGTTTCCTTCCATTTAAGCTCCGCTGAAATAACTAGGAAATCCCTGTGCTTACATTTTCAGCTGTTTTTATTTACTTTAATATAGCGTTCGTGTTATTGCAAAGTACAAAACGGGTGCGCATTACTGGTGGCTATGAAAAGACACCGCTGTAAGTACACCGAACAAACTAGCGGATATCCCTGTTTATATTTACAAGTTTTTATAAAAGAATACGCTGTGGTAATCTTCTCAGTCGTCTGGTCCCTAGGCAACTGTAAATTACTTACTTCACATTCAGTGTTCTTATTTACGCTGAAGTATTCACTATTTTTTATTACTATTTACGTTTATCTACTCCCTTAGGTCCCTTTTGTGCATGCAATTTATATCGTACGATAAGTTTTGCATCCGATTTCTGTCGTGCGTCAAAAATATTGTAAGTAGTTGTGAACAAACTCTTTCAGCGTAGCCATCATCAGTACTGAAAATGGATCCGTGCATGTTGTATTTTGAATAGAAGAAGGAAAAGAAGACGGTGTATTCTTCCTATTAACTACGCACGATGTGCTTCAATCCACTGTTCCTTCTTAAAATTTTTGTTTTTATAAACTTCAGAAGAGGGATTATACATAGCGCTCTCCTGTTTTGGATTTCGTCAGTGAGTCTTTCTGTATTAATGACTTCCATATTTACAAAACGAATTAAGAAAATCACACCACGACGCAAATATCACCGATTACTTAGCACACTGCCTCGCCTACGCTAGGCAGGAAGGTTGGTAGCGCTGATGTCTGAAAGTCATACCATACAAAACTCAGACTTTCGAGGGCTCCGCTCAAACGCAAGACGAATTCTCTTCACTTGTTCCTCTGAAACTCGTGATCGTCCTGGATTTTTCTTTTGCACAGACGTCCACTGTCTTCAACCTGTCAAAAACCACCGTCGCATGTTCTTCGGAGAGGGCGGATTAATGTCGAATCGCCTTCGAAACGCACGCTGCACTGTGACAACCGATTTTGTTTTCGGGAACTCGAGAACTCGTTTTTTGATTTTCACTCACCATTTAGAGTGTGGCAGCCATTCGAAACTTAGAAACCTGCTTTTTTAAATCGCCATCGACTCATTCCATGACAATGGTCGAGAACTGAAAAACTGCGTCATGAAATCGGTTAATTCTTTTTGAATAACCGCGTATAACATAATATATCTTAAAACTAAAAAATAAATGTAAACTAAATGTAGCGTAATGTACTCTACACGATTCATAGTAAAATATAAAATAAAATAAATAATTATTAATATGTGAATAAATACAAAAATAAGTAGGCCTATGGTACGATGTGTGTGTGTGTGTGCTCGCTGTGCGTGCGTACAGGACCTCGCAACTTAGTGGGCAGAACTGTCTTCACCACAGTAAAGTTTAATAAGATTATAGCGGAGCCAATTCTGCCGTATGGTGCAGAGTCAAAAGACGGACGTAAATAAAAACACCGCGGCAGAAATTATTTTTAAGAATGGTCAAAGGATGTTCACGCTTACGTAGGAATGCTTTGCAATGAGCACACACGGAGTGAACTTGAGGTGCTCCCATTGTTTGAAAAAGTTGGTGAACATAAGAACAGATGGAGGGAACCTGTTCTTTGCGTGGTAAAGGGCTCTATACCAAAGGCCGCGTATTTTTATGCTTCAAAGCGTAATGGTTACGTAAGGACGGCCCAGAAAACGATGGTCTGATTTTTAATGAAACTGTAAATATTTGTAAATTAAAAGTTTCCTGGAACCAGAACAAGTGCCTACATCTTATCCAGGACGGAAGAAGAAGGAGAAGGAGGAGGAGAAGAAGAAGAAGAAGAAGAAGAAGAAGAAGAAGAAGAAGAAGAAGAAGAAGAAGAAGAAGAAGAAGAAGAAGAAGAAGAAGGAGAAGAAGAAGAAGAAGTAGTAGTAGTAGTAGTAGTAGTAGTAGTAGTGGTAGTAGTAGGTAGTGCCTATTACGAGGAACCTTTTTCGTTTTTACGAGAAATCCTTTCTTTTTATGAATTTCTATAGACGAGAACAGACAAATGTCTGGAGAAGCCTAACCTAATACCTAGTAATAGTAGTAGTAGAAGAAGAAAAACAGAATTTTCTTTTCATAAAAACTGAAAATTAATTTACAAAAGTAGCCGACTGCTAAAAATGAATAAATTTATTAATCTTGCGATCGAGATCTCTATCGTAGTTGCTTCCAAGGTAATATGATTAACCTGTTCTAATATTTTATTAGCGATGACTTATCACATATCGGATAAGTTCAGACAGTTTAAAGGGGATTATTTTCGTTTTTTTACCGGTATAGTCATATTGTACTAAGTGAATAACGCATGCTTTCTTCTTAACATACCCTTAACGTAATATAGACAACACAAATTATGTTTCATCTTAACATGTTACATGTTAGATTATGTTTAAAAATTATAATCTAACATGAAAGTAATATGACTGATTACACATCAAAGTTTCAAATAAATATTAAAATTAATAAACAATCAACGTTTGTAGTTTATTAAGCTGAGTAATTAACTAGAGCAGTATGTCCTTTAGCGGAACACGAGTTTTGTGCACGCGGGAGCGAGTCCCTCTCCAACACGTAGGCTACGCACTATCAAGTAGGCGGTTATATGAGGATTACGATTGTTGAAATTGTTCGGCAATTAATTGTTTATTGTTGAAAACAAACAAAACAGCGATTTAATTACATTTGGCAAAGCAAATAAATAGTAATTACGTGACTAGAATTAATCAAGTAATTGACCGTAGGTTTTGCAATTATACTGTATAATTAGCGATTAATCAATTACATCCACCTTATTGGAGGAAATAAACGTGTACACTTGCTGATTTTTGCTATATAACAGTATTATTTGGAATCGCCGTGATAATTAAGTTAATGTATGTGTGTGTGTGTGTTTTATAAACATTTTTATTATTAAAATATAATTAATTTGTGCTGTGTAAAAACTCAAGCAGAGATTCATTGAATAGAAAACCAATATACGGACGCTTATACTTTACCGATACTGGGTCGTGTCATGAAACGCTACATTTGGCAATATGGCTGCTAATCTAGCGCCATGAGGTCCCACCCCCTCTGTGTTTGCTTACGTTTCTTGTTAGCGTAAATTCAACCTTTTTTCACTGCGTTATATATACTGCGTATATTTCATTTAACTTAATCCACCCCAGGCGTTTGAGGATGTTTGTGTATATGTTTTAAGTCTTTTCCCAGCAAAAATATTCTGATATTTGTCAGCCGTCAAGATAAAAACTTTTGTGGTACGGTATAAAAGCATAAAAGACAGCACATACAATAAGTAATTCACACGAATTTCCTTTTCTAATGATGTAAAGGTAATTAAATATATGTCTAAAACAGAAAAAATGAATATTTAAGTTCTGAGGAATACGTTTTTAAATAAAAAAACCATAACTAAACAAGAAAGCGAGTTCTCTGGATTAAATCGTCCGTATGGCATTTGTCTGTCTATCAGGGCGTATTTACGGGAGGGGGAAACAAGATCCCCCCCCAGAGGGTCAAAAAAGTTGTCGAATTTTGTTAATCTCTTAATTTTCATGCTGTTTTATTTTTCATCTTTGTATGCTAATATAGAAGTAGCTATTTTTTAAATACAAAAACAAGTTTATTACAGAAAATTAGTCAGTAAGCATCTTTTAACAATTTTTCAATAATGCGTATTTTTTGTGTGTTATTAACGTTTACTTTATTGGGACTGATTTCAAGATGTTATCATGCGTTTTTCAGCCGCTTTAAAGATAGTAATGTTAATTGGTTTTAACTTGTTTTTATTTTGTATGAAACCGACCCGACCCCGGGGCCCCCAAAGCCAAATTCTAGATACGCCACTGCTGTCTGTCTATCTGTGTGTCTGTCTACTTGTTTGGGGTATGTCTCACGATAACTTTTGAACGCATCAACCAATTTTATTAAAACGTAGCATGAATGTCCATACTTCTATCGTACAGAACCTTATTGTTTTGACATCGGTACCCCCCAAAATAGGGGTCGGAAGGCAAAAAATGTAAGCAGGTCAAACTTTTGATAATATCGCAAAAATTTATGTGGGGTATCGAGTTAAAGAGAATTGTAACTGAATTAGTGTTAAGTTTGCAAATTACAAAATTTTGGGACCCCAGGACCGAAAAAGTGGGTAAAAGTTTGACAAAATCGGAAAAATTCATGTGGGGTATTAAATTAAAAGTACTTTTAACTAAGACATGAATGCATTTTTAAGTTTTGGAAATTTAAAAATTTTGGGACTCAAAGCCCAAAAAAGAGATCAGAAATTTGAAAAAACATTTTTTAATCCAGCTGTTTAGGTCAGACGAAATGAATTGCAACCCAGATCCGAATTGTTTTGAATTTTTAGTGTTTATTATACGATTGTATGGTCTACAATTGCTATGTTATTAAAAAAAATGCTAGGGTAATCAAGATTTTTGTAATTTTTTCCGTAACTGAAAATTATCTAACATTGAAATTTAAGTAGTAATACATGTACTTCGTTCAAAATAGTGAGCAATTTTTTTTGCGGTACTCGGAGTCTAACCCGGATCCGCTTTCCCGAATGACGAGATACCCGGAGTCTTACCCGGATCCACTTTCCCGACTTTTTGCGGTACCCGGAGTCTAATTCGGATCCACTTTCCCGACTTTTTGCGGTACCCGGAGTCTAACCGGGATCCACTTTCCCGACTTTTTGCGGTACCCGGAGTCTTACCCGGATCCACTTTCCCGACTTTTTGCGGTAACCGGAGTCTTACCCGGATCCACTTTCCCGACTTTTTGCGGTAACCGGAGTCTTACCCGGATCCACTTTCCCAACTTTTTGCTGTACCCGGAGTCTAACCCGGATCCACTTTCCCGACTTTTTGCGGTACGCGGAGTCTAACCCGGATCCACTTTCCCGACTCTTTGCGGTACCCGGAGTCTAACCCGGATCCACTTTCCCGACTTTTTACGGTACCCGGAGTCTAACCCGGATCCACTTTCCCGACTTTTTGCGGTACCCGGAGTCTAACCCGGATCCACTTTCCCGACTTTTTGCGGTACCCGGAGTCTTACCCGGATCCACTTTCCCGACTTTTTGCGGTACCCGGAGTCTTACCCGGATCCACTTTCCCGACTTTTTGCGGTACCCGGAGTCTTACCCGGATCCACTTTCCCGACTTTTTGCGGTACCCGGAGTCTTACCCGGATCCACTTTCCCGACATTTTTCCGAATGACGAGATACCCGAAGTCATTTTGCCCGAATACTTTTTTCATGAATTCATTCACCCAAACGTCCTTATTCCTGAATAAAAATTAAATTGATTAATATAAACCGTTCATTTTGTTTATAAAAAAAATAGAGCAAAAAGGAATCAAAATACATAATTACAAAATTTTAATTGTCATAAATTAATATTGTACACTTAATTCAGTGTAAAACGAGAAAATAAATTTCATGACCATCCCAGAAATTCATTTTATAAAAAAATTTATATATCTTGTAAATTACAGTTACCATGGTCACGAATACTTTATTAAAAAAAAAAAAATACTATTTGAGAAAAAGGTATTTTGATTTCTGTTTAACTAAATAAATGTTTTCGGGAAACAGGTTGTTCGGGAAAATGGATTAAGGAAAAAAGTATTCAGACAAGACGATTTCAGTTATTTCAGCATTTGATTTCGGGAAAATGTCCATTCAGGAGAATGGATTCGGGAAAATGACCGGGAACTATTTTGCAGCTCAGGGAGCATACTAGTCTATTGTTAAGATTAATCTGAAAATATACCAATGTTTGGTTAGGTTTCTAGACCATGTGTTCAATAGCCTAGATTATAAATTTAATACGGACATTTTAGTATAATAAAATGAGTAAAATTATTTACTATTGTGAATTTAATTCGTAGAGTAAAGACAGTGGAACAAAATCAAACATGGCATTTGAATAAATAAACAAGAAAGAAAATTTCACGTTATAAAATACAGAATTAGTATTAAATGTGAGGTTGTTAACAAACGGAATCAATTAAATATACATAGTAAACAAACACTTCTATGGTAACTTTATATTATAATAAAATAAAAGTAACTGAACACAGGACTGAACTGTAGAAGACAGGACTGAAGTAAGGAAGAAGAGACATAGTGAAAAGATGAAAGAATATTGGAGAAAAAGAAAAGAACAAGTGATAAAGGGCTGCGACCCTGTGACCCAGTATGAGCAATAATTATACTCAACAACAGAGCAGTTTTATAGATCAGTTAATTTACATAAAGAATCTGAAAACTGATGAAAATTGGATTTTATAGAGCAAATACAATTGATTTGCTGGGTTTTTATGTACAACATTTGGAAGAGGAAAATACCTAATGAGAAGAATGTGGTAAGCAAAAATTGCGAAGAACAAGGAAATTTTTAGGGGAAGGGGAAACTTACACAGATGTGGAAAATCATGGGGATAAACGAGGAAGTTTGAAGGTGAAAAAGAAAAGGGAACGGGATTTTCAAAAAATTTGAAATGCAGTGTAAATGTAACGTAAAAACTAAATGTAACGCATTGTAAATGTATGTTAAAACTAAAACAATACTCTAAATATAGGGTACTGTACGGACAGTTCTTCGGCATCGACAAGGTATACTCTGTACCAAAGGCCGCATATTTTTATTCTTCACAAGGTAGTCGTAATGGAAGACTAAAAGGCCAGAAAACGGTGCTCTGATTTTTAATTCAACTTAAAATATTTGTAAATTAACAATTTAAAGTCACAAAATTCATAAGAGCTCCGAAACCGGAACAAGTGTCTACTCCAGGATGGAAGAAGAAGAAGAAGAAGAAGAAGAAGAAGAAGAAGAAGAAGAAGAAGAAGAAGAAGAAGAAGAAGAAGAAGAAGAAGAAGAAGAAGAAGATGATGATGATGATAATGATGATGATGAAGGAGGAGGAGGAGAAGCAGAGGAAGACACAGAATTTTCTTATTACATAGACTGCAAAATATCTTAATACAAAGCAGTCGTCTGCTAAAAATAAATAATTTTATTGGTCTTGTCGTCGACATCTCTATCATTAGTCATAAGTAATATCAATCCCAATATAATTACAATGGTTAACCTGCTCTAATATTCTGTTAGCAATGGCTATTTTATATCGGACAGGTTCGAACCCTTTAAAAGCCATTAGTATCGTTTATTGTATCGATATAGTCATATTTAGTCAGTGGACAACGGATTCTGTCTTTTTAACATAATTTTATAATTTAGACAATAAAAATACAGTATCACCTTAAGTTTGTTACAATATAAAAATAATTTACTTACTTACACATTAAAATTTTAAATAAATATTAAACTCTTAAAAACGTTGTGAAATAATCAATATTTTTAATTTATTAAACTGAATAATTAACAACAGCTAAAATACGTTCTTCAGCGTAACGCACGTTGAAGCACGCGGGCGTGAGTCCCTCTCCAACACATACGCACGGATACACTACCAAGTAGGCGGTGATATGCGAATTACGATTATTGAAAGTGTTCAGCAATTAATTGTTTATTGTTGAAAACAAACAAAACAGCGATTTAATTACATTTGGCAAAGCAAATAAATATTAATTACGTGACTAGAATTAATTAAGTTATTCACCATTGATCTTGGAATTATATAATTAGCGATTAATCAGTTACATCCAGCTGATTCGCTAATTTCTGTGGTTCAGTGGCATTATTTGAAATAAAAAATTACGATGGTAATTAAGTTTAATGTGTTTAATGTGTGTGTTATATAAACATTTTTATTTTTAGAACAGAATAAGTTTGTGCTGTGTGAAAACTGAAACAGAGATTCATTGAATAGATAAACCAATATACGAAGGGGCTTATGTTTTACCGATACTGGGTCGTGTCATAAAACGCTACATTTGGCAATATGGCTGCTAATCTAGCGCCATGAGGTCCCACCCACTCTGCGTTTGCTCAACTTTCTTGTTAGCGTAAAGTCGTCCTCTTTTCCCCGTGTTATATACAACTATATATATATATATATATATATATATATATATATTTCATTTAACCTAATCCACCCTAGGCGGTTGGGGATGTTTGTCTTTTGGCAAAGCACAGAAGTATTTCTAGTCTTCTTTCGGCAAGAAATATCCTGATATTTTTTAGATTAATATTTTTATATTCGTTGTTTTTAATACAAACTTTGTAAAAGAAAGGAAGAATAGCATGTGATAAGAAAGCTTCCTAGAATAAGAGAAATCTGTTGACAAATAGTAATGTAGATTTGTAACTTGCAAAAGCGTTTGTTTGACGTATTTTCTTTTACACAAGTGAAACCTACAGGGAAGATCCGCAGTGGAAACGTGGACGTAGAGAATTGTGATAAGAAAAGTTGAAAAGAAGGAAGAACAAATACTGGTGTTTTAAACAAGTAGAAAAAGAAAAAAGACTTACATATGGATGCACACACGCGCGAGCGCGAGCGCGCGCGCACACACACAAGGATGTGTGAGTACACGCAAGTAAATACTCTCGTATAAAACGTTTTATGAAAGAAAATAAACTTTCTAATATTTTGTATAAGGATTTAAAAAAAACGTAAAAAACCTTACAGTAGTCATAATTATTGAAAATTCAATAAAACAGATCACTGGAGACTTATTATGGGAAGGTAAATATCGGTGTATCAGATGTTTTTCAGAAACACCAATTCTGAAATATCGTACAGGCTTAATGGTACTGACATAATTTTTAATAACACCTAACGCAAAACATGAGAATATAATCTTAGTAGGAAGTATAGACAACATTTAGTGTTCTAATTTTTTCAAATACTGTATTACATAGCTTAACCAAAGAAACAATTAAAAAGTAGATATTTACAACACAAATGGCCTATATAAGCCCCCCCCCACACACACAGAGCAGAGATCGTATTTAGCCACATATTCGCTAAATAGTTCAAAAAATTTCCAGATTTTAAGGATGTAAAATTATTTTCAAATGCGTCTAAAGGAGAAAATATGAATATATAACTTCTAGAAAAGCTTATTCTTTTCTTTTTAAAGTACACAAAAACAGTAATTTATTAATAAGAGTAATCCAAAAATATGATAATTTCGTGGTTAGATTTTTAGAGTACGTGTTCAATAACCCAAACTAGAAGAAATGGGTACAACGTTGAACGCGTTTACCAGTTCTTGCTCGGCAAATTTCAATGTCCACAATTGGGTATTTCGCATGTAACTGTGCACTGCATCATCTCCGAGCGTCTAAAGTGGCGAAAAGTTTGGTCACGTCACGAAGGAACGGCTTGAAGAATTTGAGTGGAAGGAGTTGGAACACTCTCCTTGCACCGTGTGATTTCCTTGCGTCCGGTCCTATGCAAAGAGGCCCTTGCAAAGCGGCGATATCAGACTGACGAAGAAGTCAAAAATGGAGCGCGGGACGGAAATTTTTCTGCAATGGCATCGAAAAACTCGTATCACGCTGCAATAAACGATTATATAAACGTGGCAATTTTGTAGGCAAGTAGATCTTTAACTGTAACTTGAGATAAATAAAAAAAAAATTATAATTTGTTTTTTGTATGCTAGTGAAACTAGCTTTTTACTTCACTTCCGTATTGTAGAAGTATTGTAATTTAGTGCAGTTTACTGCTTTAGACTGAGCTCAATATCTCTGAGAGGAGAGAGAGAGAGAGAGAGAGAGAGAGAGAGAGAGAGAGAGAGAGAGAGAGAGAGAGAGAGAGAGAGAGAGAGAGAGAGCATAGACACGCGCGCGCATGCTGTGGTTTTCAACAAACAAACGACTACTGAGAAATACCGATACACATCACATTATCGAAGCTCACTCAACGCTTACCTCCTCACACCTAATAAAAATATGTTTCTCCTAGATTCTCGAAAACTTTTAAATTGCGCAAGGTACTTGTAACGCATCGTCACAATTTCTGCTCTTTCAATTAACACTTTTCTTGTACTTCTGCATTTCTTCCACATGAATCCCTCACTTTTAAACACTCGCGTTAAAAGTTTAGCTCCCCATGGCACGCAGCTCGTTTTGGTGCTTGGTTCAGTAAGTATGTCAGTGAGTGAGATTCGTTGTTTTTCTTCATCACATTTTTCAATTATATTACTAATTACTTCGCGATCTTCACTGTGAACAACGAAACTTCTTTTTCTTTCTTTCGATGACCATAGTTCACTTACTAACTAAAAGAACACTAATCCTAAACAATTTCAAAAATTTGTATTTTTAATGTTGCTATATCAAAACTACTTGAAAAGTAGTAAGTTGTAAACACAAAACGAATAATACTGTACGCAGTCTTTGAACGCACTTAATACCGCAACGGTGAAAACCAGACTGCAGTCAAATTACAAAGTGTGTAATGTCTGATTACCTATGTGAGTGGATGCCTGTGAACAGGGTATGGCAGCTGTCATGAAATCATTGACATGATTAGTGGCACCGTTATCATACAGGCAAACACAAGGTGTCCCCTGGGACCCTGCGCTTACAGGATATTGGGACTTTACTGTATTTAGTGGGGAGAATTATAATTTTCATCTCTCAAAGATTGAAAATAATTAACTTACCGTTGTGACAAAATGAATAAATTTATTGATCCTGCTGTCGACATCTCTATCATAGGTTAACTTATTCTAATATTGTAACAGCTGACCACCTTACATCGGGCAAGTTCGGAGCCTTTAAAAGCCATTAATTTTGTTTTCTGTATCCATATAGTTGTATTGCAGCGGGTAATGCAGTCTGTCTTTTTTAAATCTTGTCATAATTTAGACAACAAAAATTCTGTTATACTCTATTATTGTTTAAAAAATTCAACTTGATGTGAAAATAATTTGATTGGTTACAAATTAAATTTTAAAATAAATATTCTGCGTCAGCACGTGAGCCCTGGCTTCCAAGACCAATCTTCGCCAAAGTCATCTCATTGTAACCCCTCACATCCATTCTTATGAGATCCTCTTGCACATCATCCAACTTTCTTATCCTAATTGGATAAGAAAGTCCCCCCCTTTTTCTGGTTTTATAGAATTGCGCCCATCAGGACTTTTTTTTGGGATACGCTGATCATCCATCTGCTCTAGGTGACCTAGCCGTTGTATTCGTTGAGCCTGTGTGAATCTTACAGTGTCCTCATGCTTCAATAGCTCATCTATTTCCTAGTTATTTCTTATTCTCCATTCGTCATCTTCTTTAACCGGGCCATAAACGTTTCGTACAAACTTTCTTTCAAACCTTCTTAGTGTTTCTTGTTCTCTTTTTAAGACTATATATAGAACTACGTATTTAACGTGTGGTTTTGAGAATGGGTATTGAGTGAGAACCAGATGAGTAAGATACGTGGTGTGGAAATGGAATATATGGGAAGAGTTCTGGGCAGTCAGGTAACAAGAAGAACATAGGGAGAAAAACTGATTAAAATAAATATTAAACTCTTAAATTCATTATCCAATAAGCAACGTTTGTAATTTGTCAAACTGAATAATAAACGAAAGCTAAAATATTATGTCCTTCAGCGTCACACGCATTGCGGGCACGCGGGCGCGATTCCCTCTCCATCATGTACGCACGGAAACACTATCAAGTAGGCGACGGTATACGGATCACGAGCGTCAGAATTGTTCGTCAGTCGTTTATTGTTGAAAACAAACAAAACAGCGATTTAATTACATTTTGGCAAACAAATACGCGTAAACTTTAATTACGTGACTAGAGATAATCCAGTTATTCACCGTAAGCCTTGCAATTACATAATTAGCGGTTAATCCATTACATCCAGCTTATTAGAGGAATAAACACGTATGTTTGCTAATTTATGTGATTCAATGGTATTATTTGAAATTAACAATCACCCTGGTAATTAATTTTATATATATGTATCTATGTGTGTGTGTGTGCGCGCGCGCGCGTGCGTGCGCGTTTTATAATCAAATTTATTATTTCAGTATACGTTAGTGCAGTGTAAAACTGAAGCAGAGATTCAGTGAATAGAAAAACCAATATACGGACGCTTACGCTTTACCGATACTGGGTCGTGTCATAAACCAATATACGGACGCTTACGCTTTACCGATACTGGGCCGTGTCATAAACCAATATACGGACGCTTACGCTTTACCGATACTGGGTCGTGTCATAAACCAATATACGGACGCTTACGCTTTACCGATACTGGGCCGTGTCATAAACCAATATACGGACGCTTACGCTTTACCGATACTGGGTCGTGTCATAAACCAATATACGGACGCTTACGCTTTACCGATACTGGGCCGTGTCATAAACCAATATACGGACGCTTACGCTTTACCGATACTGGGTCGTGTCATAAACCAATATACGGACGCTTACACTTTACCGATACTGGGTCGTGTCATAAAACGCTACATTTGGCAATATGGCTGCTAATCTAGCGCCATGAGGTTCCCCCCCTCTGTGTTTACTCACGTTTCTTGTTAGTGTAAATTTGCCCTCTTTTCACCGTGTTATACACAACTACGTGTATTTCATTTAACCTAATACACCCCCCAGGCGACTGGGGGTGTGTTTGTGTATGTGTGTAAAGTCCTCTCTCGGCAGGAAATGTCTTGAAATATCCAAATAATTTGTCGAGAAAAAATTGATTACTATTAATAAATTAAGGTTGGGCCCATCCCCGTTTGACGTCTAGAAAACCTCCCTCCTCCTAAACGGGCATGGACCCAACCTCAGTGCTGTCCTAGTGCCAAGTTGCCCTCCGGTTCTCCGGAAACGTTCCCTTGAACTAGTTCTATTAAAAAATTACTTATGGCACGGTAGTGCTGTTTTAGAAGCAACAATGCCACAGTAAGATTACAGAAGACAATAATTGGTGTTACCTAGAAGTGAAAAGAACTTGTTAAACACAGCACGCTTATCAGTGGTTCTATTTTCAAATATTCATACACAATTAAACGTTTTGCAAAAGCTTTTGTTTAGATTATCTTATTGTATGAAAGTGAAACCTGCAGGTTTGGAAAGAAAAAGATGAAGAAATAGAAGAAGAAGAAGAAGAAGAAGAAGAAGAAGAAGAAGAAGAAGAAGAAGAAGAAGAAGAAGAAGAAGAAGAAGAAGAAGAAGAAGAAGAAGAAGTGGAAATGTGGAGAAGAACGATAAAAACAGATTGGTAGAAATAAAATATGTTAAAATTTTAAAAGAATTAATAGAGAAACGTGATATCCATTGCCTGGGGGGGGGGATGGAAGATTGTTGCTTTGCGTTGCGTCGTGTTAGCGGGGAGTCTTTGCACCCGTGGCGGATTGCAGCATCTGGGTCGAACCCAGTGGCTGTTAAAAGATAACCTCTGGTACAGTAGACAGGCTCCTAGTACTGGAAGGGAGACGGCCAACGCGATTATTCGCTAGACGGCGGGAGATGTAGACTTGAATATGTGGCACTGCTACTGGAACGAATTCAGGCGAAAGATGCCGCCTGTCTCAAGCCCAGCAAGCAGACGCCTTGAGGCGTCGGTCGCTCTCCACGAGGCAGAGAGCCTCCGATCCAGTGACAGGGGCAACAACAACTAGCAGCGTGGTAGGAAGGACGGAAAAGATAGTTTTCAGAAGGTCAGCTCCGGGAGTGAGAACAAGTTATGAACGAGGATGGCTTTATGGCGGGTCATTAAGAATCGCCCGAGGGAATTTGGCCCGGATCGGCTGAAGCGGAGGTTCTGTGGCACCGACGTGATCCTCAAGTAGGGGAAGGAGGAGGAGGTCGCGGTTGCAGTAAAGAGAGTTACAGCCAACCCATCGGTAGTGCCTGTAAATTGAAGTGACTGAATTACCTCGTTGTAACTGTTGCCCCGAATTCTGGAAATTTGTGGTAGTTCGAGGAGGCTTAGTTCACTTAGGTGAGTTTATGGAAAACTGAAATTAAAAGTTTTCCAGCGCAATGATAAATTATGAAATTATTAAACCAATTTTCAAGGTTAATTTTAATTAGTAATAGAGTTTTTATTAAGTACATAGTTTTTGAAAAATGAAAAGAAAAAGAGAAATTACAAAAAAAATAAAAGTATTTTTTGAAATATATTTGGAGTTGTGTAGTTGTACCATTAACCCCCTCCCCCCGACGCATTTACAAACAATATGTAACAAATAATTTTTTCCAATGTAACGATATGATTACGCAATAATTAGTTGAAAAGTAAATTGTGATGTGAGCAGTATAATAATTAAATTTAAAAATAATAAAAAGATGATTGATGCAGGTTTATTAAAGTGGACTGAAGACAGGAAGAAGAGTCATAGTAAAAAACATGAAAGAATATTTGAAAAAAAAAAAACAAAAGAACAGGAATAAGGAATTGAAATTGTCATGTGGCCCTCAGATGGCCGATGCGCACAACAGTCTTGTACAGTGTTTCATAGTGTGAACATCGGCTGCAACAAGGCTGGCGAAAACAATGGAAGCATGTGTATGACACAGAGGGTGATAATACAGAAGTGAGACAGTGATCTGTTATCGTGTCGTATCAGTAGACATTCTCATCTGTTGGAAAAAGTTGATTGGTGTTGTCTCGAGTCGAAATACAGATGGTGAAATTCACCAAATGCTTCACGCAACTCGTTGATCGGATGAACACAGTATTACCTCCCCCTATCCTCCACTTCATTATCATCTAGCATGAGAAACATTTGACGTGTTCCAAACGACATCTCTTGAGTAGTAGCTCGACCGTAGCCTGAAGTATAAATGCTGCACCACCTGACGCAGGCACCTAAGGCCTCATTTATACTTCCAGGAGACAGGGGACGGGTGGCAGGTGGCAGGTGGTAAAGAGGTAGGCGTCAGTTGGTGCAGCATTTATACTTCAGGCTACGGTCGAGCCACTACTCAAGAGATGTCGTTTGGAACACGTCAAATGTTTCTCATGCTAGAAGATGATAATGAGGTGTAGGATAGGAGGAGGTAATATTGTGTTCATCCGATCAACGAGTTGCGTGAAGCATTTGGTGAATTTCACCATCTGTTTTTTGACTTGAGACAACGCCAATCAAGTTTTTCCAACAGATGAGAACATGTACTGATACTTTCGACTTCATTTTACCTAACTGAGGTGGAAGAGAACTTGTAAATTACAAATTACTCCTCCTGAAAAGCTTTACGTAACCCTAAAGTAAATAAATAAATAAAAGTAATAAATTAAATAAGAATGGTATATTTCTTAGTGCTTGTAGTCAGCAATAAAACAACCAATAACTTCTCGCATAATATGTACTTTGTTTTCTTAAACAAATGTCGTACTTTCTTAAACAAGTGATTTTTCATGAATTACAAAAATTTAACAGACAGGGATACATCGAATAATTTGTAGATAATATTTGTATACGGTAAGCTCAACTAACTTCGTGATATTACGGATATTAGCTTACAGCTACAAAATCTGTTTATTAAAAATATTTTAGTAAGTACAGGGTGTTAATAGAATTGTGTATTTAGAGTACATAAAATGTAATAATAAATCTTTCTTAATTTCTGAAAAAAAAAAAAAAAAATTCACCTTTATTCATCAACTGTGCTATTTCCTTCCAACATTTCTCCACCACATCCGTGTTTTGTGATTCGGGTCTGCATCATTCCAAATTGCAGGCCTTTTGTCTGCACGTCATTATTTCGTCACTAGAGAACACATGCAAATGCCAAAAAGCGCGGCAGACGTCCCCTGTGTCTGTGACAAACTACAGCGAGAGGTAGCGTCACCGAGGAGTCACACGTCACTTCGCAGAAGTATAAACAAACCCATTCTCAACAATGTACCACGTCACCGTCGCCTGCCACTTGGCACCCGTCGTCTGCCACCTGGAAGTACAGTATAAATGAGGCCTAAGATTAATGCGACGTTGTTATACGCAGAACATAACACACACTCGCGTGTACATGAAATGGGACAAGAGTTAAAGTTTTGTGTCGTTTCTAGTTTAAACTGAAGAACATAAAAAAATATAAAAATACTTTTTCACAACATTAAAGTTTTTTCTTATAACTTTAATCTAAATTGAAAAGAATTGAACACAGTTTTCAACTGAGCTGTTTTGTTTTGCATTCGTTCGTTACAGACTCAACAGAGAGAGATACTAATGCAGTGCATAAATAGCGCCCCCTGGCTGCATTATCGTGAACTGCAAAACATTTCCAATTACTGCAAGCACCGGAAGAAAAACTGACGTAGTTTCCGCTTTTCTCCACGAAATAATATAGGAAAAATACATTAAGAATATTAAGTTTTTACGAGTATAATCCTAGTGTCTTATCGTTATATAAGCTTCGAGAATAACGAATATTTTTTTTATAAAGATTAAAAATAGTTTTAATGTATTGTAATAAGGTTACGACAAACAGAGCAAGGACACTCTAAGAAAAAAGTCAGCTTCTGTCTTTATAATTACTTCCCACTGGTTAGTTTATAATTTTATCGATTCTGCGCCAAAACAGAAGAACACTCTGCGACTTAAAAGACACAAATTTACCTACAGTGATTCAAAAGTTATCATAGAAACGGTTTTTAATTGTATAGTTAAAATCCTAGTTTTTTTGGAAAGGGTTTATTAAAAAAAAAACAGACTTAATTAAATCTATGATTTTTGTGTGTGTGCGGGACTACGTCTATCGCAGGGCTATAAAGACATCCAATAAATTTTCTTGATAACTCATAATGCATTTTTTCCAGGCTTAGTATATTATTTGTACAAGAAATTTTCAACTTTTTACAACAATTTCTTGTGGATTCCAGCCCAATTGTCGGGGTACCTCATTATTTAAAGAAATTTGTGCTGGGAGTACATAAAAGTTCTCGCCAGTGTGGTGCCTTATACAAAAATTAGTGGGAAACCGAATTACAAAAAATTACTAAAATTTGTTATTTACCAAAAATGGTCAAAGTGTGATAAAATAAATTATAACTTATTAATAGAATTGAGTATTTTTGTAATAGCCCTGCGATAGGATTTGTCTTGAGCAGAAAATTGTAGACCTAATTTTACCCATTTTTTATTTTGTTTTTAAATTCCCTTCCCCCCCAAAACTAAGAAATTTCTATTTTATGCAGTTTCGTATACAATTATTACGCTGGTGATGGGTTAAGGTTAACCTGAAATATTTTTCCGTAACTGTAGTATTTAGTGTAAAACATTATTTAAATTAATAATACTTATTTCAATTTTATATTATGAGTATAAAAAGTGTAGAAATAATTAACTAAAACTAATTAAATACTTATAAGAGAAAAGTGAAAAGAAATAGACATGAAACATTATATTTCACTAGACATAAAAAAAATGGTTTATAAAAATATTTGTGTTTGTAAAGAACACCTATACTAGGAGATAATCCCCCCCCCCCAGGGCTATCAAACATTTCAGAAAAATTCCATAATCACTTAACGTTGGCCCATTCGTGAGCCAGTTGCATGTGTTAAAATGAGGCTTAAAAACTGTAAAAAACAAAGGACGATGAATTTCCAATTTGTGCTACGACAGAAAGGGCAACAGTGGTCGTCGCGAAGAAGCTATTGATTGAAGTTTTTCTATAGCTAAAGGAGAAGAATTGGTTTTAGTTAAAGAAAATGTAGAACAGAAATAAACGCGATACCGGAAGTGTAGGGAATAGAGGAGCTACGTGAATGGTGTTCAGGTGGTGGGACCAGTGTATACGTACAAACATACATATAGTAGTCCGAACCTTTTCTTATGAAGACTCGTTGCAAGCACTTATGTTAGAACGGTAATAAATGTTTTGGTTTTCCAAAACTGCCATGTTTAGTTGACAGTTTTACTACCTCTTTAAATCAAACTGGAATGAACATGTTCTGAAGAAGTAAGGAGCGACTCGGTAAGTAAGGAGAAGAAGGAAAGAAGTAAGGGACCTCCTCGTAGCGTTGAATGACACTCTTGGTCCAAATGTCCACGCTGTCTGCAGCGATGGCCTGTCTATCCATAACGGACTTGCGCTTCCTCGACTTGCAGCGCTCTATCGGCCAAACTGTAGGTATCATAGTAACGTACCTTGAGGCTTGACTCATACGCTGCCTCAGCAGATACCACGCCGCCTCTTGTGCTCTCATCTCTACGCTGTTCAGTACACGCAACCCGACTTTCGTGACCAATTGTTGTCCGTCACAATCTGGGATTTCCTCGCGGAGCTTGATGAGCTCGCGGTGCAGCTGACTCATGCCCCTGTTTGATTTATTGACATACTCTACAACATAGGAGGCACAAGAATACTCATCCAGAATCAATTGAAGATCACTGTTAGAATTTAAAACGGAGGCTACCCATGGGTTGAATGTATTGATGTAGATCTGATGTAAGTCTCGCTTAAAGTACACAGTCGGCCTCTTAATCGTAGAGCGCACCATGTCCAGATATCGCGGATAGTCGAGCTTGTTGTCGATAAGAAAGGCCCGCATGTCGCTGTAAACTCTAGTCTCCAGTCGTTCTCGCACCTTGGCGGCCTTGCGTCATCCTTACTCAGGGGTAACAACACTCGAGACTCTGCCATTGGCCAGTAAGGGATGTTGAATCTACAAGTCTTCTCACCTCGCTTGGTACAAGTAAACGTGTGCTTATGCGTCTGATTACCGATGTAACTCTCATCTCGCAGTGTCGCCTTGTCGACTGAGCACTGTGTATCGAGCATCCGAATCGTCTCCGGCATATTCTCGCTGACTCGCTCTCGCGGATCTCCGTTAAGCCAGAGGAGGATGTGCGCATGTGGGCTGCCTCTGTGTTGAAATTCTATGCGCAAGAAGTAGTCGACAACACGATAGTGCCCAAACGGATTTCTCGTGGCCGCCTTGGACTGCAACAGAGACATGACAGTATCCACTAGCTTCTTAAAGTAGATACAGCAGATGACTGGATCCTCGTTGACCAAATGCGCACGCTGATAAGCGTGCAATCGTTCCATTATATCGCCCTCGCCGAGCGGACCAACCGACGCGTACTCCTGCGACCACTTGTTCAATATGGAGAGCAAATGTGGCCAGCGCGTCTCGTTTGCACTCATCGTGAGAAAGGCAGTGGGCTTACCGAGCTATCGAATCATGGCGAACAAGTCCTTCTTCCTATTGGACCAATACTGCACTGAGTTTGGAATACTCTTCAGAAATGCCAAGTTTGTATCGATCATTCCATCTACAAACTCTTTATCCTCAATCATCTCACGAGTCTGATCACCCTCTCCTCAATCACCCTCAATCACCTTCTCTGTCTGTCTGACGCACCTGAAAGCATTGACGATGCCGTTCCTCACTCGTATGCGCAATATCTTCATCGCCATGTAGAGAATGTGACTGGGAGTGACGCCACGGCGATCGCTTCGTCGTTTCTCAGAGGTACACATCATAAACGGAGTGACTATGATACTCGGCTTGAATTGTCTCGCGACACCATAGTATATGGCCGGAAACGAGAGCTCCTCGGCGTGTAGATCGTAAATTATATTCAGCGGGTGTGAATGTTGACCGGGAGCAATATTGAGACAGTGGTCCTCATTCCACAGCATAGTGTGTTGTCTCGCCTGTACAATCTCTGAGGGTGGCACTCCATACACATTCATAAATTCCATGTTGTCAGCATCACTTGCCTCTTCACGTCCACTGTCATCACCCTCGGACACATTCGCAGTGACGTTGTTGAGAACAACTTCGATTTTGTAGTAGCGCTATAGCGGCTGCGCCGTCAAGTACCCTAGCCAGCGCTTGAGCACTGCCTTGTTTACATAGCCACTGAGGTAGCTAGACTTGTGCACGATATTCTTGTAATTCACATTTATGGCGTAATCGTCGTCGAGAGAGCGCGGTAACTTTGATACCATGGTATCGACACTCACTGGGATATTGATCACTTGGCCGACGATACCGTAACTCGATCCTCGCAGCCTGCGTATCTGCATGTAAGGGAGTCGCGGTGAAATCAAGCGCTCAGTCAAGGGATCTAGTTTGGGCAGAGGTGGGTCTGGGATCGGCGGATATACGAGACAGTTACTCCGACTCCACGCTGGAATCCGCCCCTTAGAACACTGCGCCTTACAGTTGTTACAGAGCTTGAAACCACTCACGTCCTCCGTAGGGAACTCTTCTCACGGTACGCCAGTGATACTCCTATTGGTATGTTTCAAATAATTTTTGAATCACAGGCGGTCGCAAATGTCATATTTATGGCCAAAGTCGTTGTCTAATAATGTTTTTTTAAAGTAGTTGTCGGCCCCGGTACAAGTCTAATTTTGGGCCCTCGTCGCCATATTGGGTATGCCAAGTGGGTACGATGGGTCTGGGTCAACCTACATTGCACTCTCCATCTCATCAGCAACGAAATCCACATCCATACTTGACCCAGGCTCGTCGGATACCGCCTGAGTTGTCCGAGCGCGCTTACGTTGCCTATATTCGCGGCAGTACTGCGCGTTTGGTTTTGGGTTCGGGCCCGGCGATTTCGGTGTCATTCTCTTTGGAATTTTGTACTCTACGCAATCTTGCCCGATTTTTGTAATTCTGGTTGTACTTTGCCCTCATATATCGCGACATTTTAAGAAAATCGGGAAATTTCAAAACTTTTTCAAATTCACAGCCTCGCATCTTTTTGAGTTTTTTTGAGATACACACTTGAAGCCCAGGATGAGTTGTAACATATACACTCCTCTTCAAAACAACACTTGGTTCACTCGGATCGAATAATTAGTCTCTGAGATATGATCCCGTTTACGGACACGTGTCGAATTCGGAAAGTCCAAAATCGTGGGTTCACTTTGCGCGTGTGCAGTTCGCGACATCCGGCCGCGAATGTCGGAGCGGTACTGACACAAACTATCATGCTTCCTATTTAAAACGAGACTAAGATGACGGCGCTCTGTCTATTTGTAGCCGAGTTATTGAAGTTTGAAATTATTTCGACAGAAACTGTCGCTCATTTGGACGCGATTGCCTCCCTACACCCGGCATCGATTTTAAAGACGTTTTCACGTCACGCGAATCTACTGTCTACAAAATAAGTTTTTATTCTTTATGAATTACGAATTCCTCTTCTTTCTCTTTAGTACGCCATGCAGGATGGACACTCCATCTTTTTCTTTTCTGCTTTTTTTCAATTTCCAATGGACAGCTATTGTCCCTAACTCGTCGATTGATAACGAAAAGGACATGTTTTCACAAAATCGCTAACTATGCGTACAACAGACGCAGACAGAATAAACTCGTAACAAGCTCGGACGGTCCGTTGCCTGTATAAATGGACACGCGCTCGGCCCGTCCGCGTCACGTCGTCGGCTCGTTCCCTGTATAAATCGACCCTAAGTAGACAGCATCTCGGTGTTTCATATGTCATGACGGGGGGGGGGGTCGACGTATTGTAAACAAAACGTCCAACTCACCCAGTACAGACTGCAGCTACGACACACACATATAACAAATAAATGTTGTGTTAAGGTATTCTGTAAGCGACACACACATGACCATTTACTGGAGTCTGCCGCAATACTGGAACTGGGCCAACGACGCGACGTGCCGCGGGTACAAACACGTCTGCTACTTTGTCATAAACAACTTTCTGGGGTGTAACCTTCTAAACCCATGAACCCATCAAGACTTCCTCTTAGCTGAAACCGTAAACCGTATGTATATATTCCCGTGGAAGGCTACGAAAAGCTCCCTTTGTCTGACGTCACCGAGGCGAATGGGACCCCCGCCTCTCTCGGAGAGTAAAACCTACTCGGATGTTAAACAACATCAACATCGTCACTCCAAGGATTAGGCCCTAACTTTTGTGTCGCGGAACCCATCTTCCCCTCGGCCTACCAGCATGTCGCTTATATCTCAAGTTTACTCCTGCTAGTCTATCACACTTGGCAACGGTCCATGTCTGGTTACCATCTCCTCCTGTTCTGTCCCTAATCTTCCTGTACAAAGGTTCCATTATTAGTTCTCTTGTAAACTCTTTATTTGTTCCCTAGTCCTTGTATACTTCCTAAAAATCTTATTTTAACACCACGATTTTTTTGCCAATTAACCGAGGGGCCACGTTTCACTTTCTTACAGTAATGTGCGAATAGGTATTGTTTTGTAACCCTCCTCCAACGCGAGTATCCTCTCTTGTTTTATTTATTAGGTTTGTATAGATCAGTCATAGGAAACCTTTGAATTTACGGGGGCGTATATGTAACTGACGACCATTTTGTTGGGGGCACCCCTCCCCATTCCAGCAATGGAAAATATAATGGTGCGGAGCTGGACGTTGGACATCAATGGTCAATAGCTGGACGTTACAAATATTATACTAACTGTTGCTTTATAATACCCTTGCGCTTATATTTAGCAAGGTGGAACACCGAATCAAAAAAAAAAAACTTTGTAGTATTTTTCATATAAATTAAAAAAAATTGTTCACATTAGGAGTAGGTCATCAACAATCTGTTATCACGCACATGTACGTTAATGCTAACAAAACTTTAAACGAAAAAAATGGTTAAACAGGAACAAATTTTAACACAAATAAATTAAAGAACTTACCATAATAAAACTATTTACTTTTATAAAGTGCACAGAAAAGTAAAACTTTAGAAAAATATATTTAAAACATTAATGAAGGTTTCAATTCCTTTTCTTGAAAAAACTAACTTACAGTAATTATTCTATTAGAAAAAGTAAAATTTGAAACGGCTTGGACAATTTTATAATACAGTATTTCGAAACAGGTACAATCCGGGTGCGTTCGTTTGTTCAAAAGAAAAGAAAATTACAAATTGGTTTGCGGGCGCGTCAAACCTTATCGACGGGCGCAGGGTTGCCGACTGCTGATCTAGTATATTCCACAGACGCATCTAATGATCGTCAACCCATTTTCCCAATTAACGTTGTTTCCATATATCACATCCTAGATAGACAAATATTTTCTGTTTATACAAGCCATATGTTTGCCTGGCGGCGAACCGAAGAAGTACTGCTTCACTCCACAGAGCGATGGAGCGGACCCCGTTCATGGATTCGCTTAGACACACTAAACAGTTTAAAATCTTTTAGTCTCTTACCGTCAGAATCCAGACGTCGTGCCGCCGAACGCTGGGCGCACGCTTTGAGCCGATCATCATCAGCTCCGATGAAACCCGACTTTAATTCTCAGTCAGGTTGAACTTGGTTTTTTCTTATTTTCTTAATTCTGGCGTAACGGAACTTGTGGCGGAATTGGTATGCGCTTTGTATTGGAGTCGCCTTTTGACTCTCCACTGTTATGAAGTTCTAAATAAGGTTAGGGTATAGTAGATTAGGTTAGGGGTTACGTTGGCATACAAGATTTTGACACTAGATCTACTGGAGTAGAGGGAGACGCTTGAAAAGGGAAGCAAAAATTCTCTCCAAAGAATTCAACAGAAGAAACGTAGGAGATACATTCACAACAGTGCACATTTATGACAGTAACGAACATTATGATCCTAAACGTGGCCGGCTCTAGTAGAACGCCGGAATATTAAACGTGGCAACACTGGAACCAGCTGATATTTGAGGCCGAATAAACGATTTCTTAATTTATGTATTTAAATAATCAATTCGCGTCATTTTTAATTGCTGGTTAACAGCAGTTTTATAATTCTTCATTTTTTGCAAATTAAAAGTTTATTATGTAAAATACTGTTATATTATTTAAGACATATAATGATTTACTCATTCATATGATACGAATTCAATAATTCGAATAAAATTAATTAATTAGGCCTAACATTAATTTAAAATTTCTTCAACTTAAACATATATAGTACTAAGTGTGCACAGATCTACAATTTAGATTTAGCTATAAATAGGCCTACTCATGATTTTAGTAATGCTATCAAATTAAATCAAAATATAACTTCTGAATACTAACGTTAATACTAATATAAATTCTGAACGTCTGAATACTAACGTTCTGTTAGTATTCATATTTGGATTTTTTAAAGATCATTACTCTTTACCGTTTCACCGCAACACAATTTAAACATTTCAATATAATACGAAAATAATTGTATGGCTTACATATTTTAGAATACAAGTGTTTATTGTGTAAAGTCATTATTAAACGATGAAGGTCTGAAATTTATTAAACTGAATAATTAACAGAATGTTAAATATGCACTTAAACGTAACAGCGTAATGGGCGCGATTCCCTCTCCACCGCGTACGCACGGGTACACTATCAAGTAGGCTCTGATATACGAATCGCGAGTGTCGAAATTGTTTACTATTTGTTTATTGTTAAAACAATAACAAATAGAGAGCTTTAGTTACATTTGGCAAACAAATAAATATTAATTAGCTGACTGGATTTAATCAAGTTTTTCAAGATACGTCTTGCAATTATGTAATTAGCAATTAATCAATTACACCCCCAGTTCATTGGCGGGGGGATAAAACAGTATGTTTGCTGGTTTTTGCAAGTCAAAGGGTAGGTCTATTATTTGGAATTAATTATCGTCGTGTTAATTAAACTGTGTGTGCGGATGTGTGAATAAATTTTTTAATTTATTCTATGTAAATAATGCGATATTGAAACAGGTTAGAACCATACTGCGCGGGGGCTGATGACAAATGTAAGTTGACGTTATCACCTTTAAAAACAAACTTTATGGTGTTAATGGTTAAGACCCAGTACGAGCATTTAGATTTAAATGTTTGGAATGCGAGATTACTTATACTGTACCTACATTAGTGATTTAAATGAGCTGCAAATATTTTAGAATTTTTACAGTACAAGAAGAAAATATCTTTACAACACTACTTCTGTCGCGCAGTTAAAATTTTATAAGGTAATGGCTGTCGCTGACTGAGACTCCTTATGGTCAGAAGGAGTAATAAATTAATTCGTACCCCAGTGTTCCTCCCCTACTGTGGAAACTAGGGACATTAACTAAAGGATGAGAGAAAAGGATATATGCTGCAGAATGAGGCTTTTGAAGAAGAAGAAGAAGAAGAAGAAGAAGAAGAAGGAGGAGGAGGAGGAGGAGGAGGAGGAGGAGAAGGAGAAGGAGAAGGAGAAGGAGAAGGAGAAGGAGAAGGAGAAGGAGAAGGAGAAGCAGAAGGAGAAGAAGAAGAAGAAGAAGAAGAAGAAGAAGAAGAAGAAGAAGAATTAGATTACGTGTTTGAGCTCTAATGCGCCGCTCCGTCGGAGAGAGATTGAAAATTGGGAAACATCGTACAACGTCGTAAACCGATCGATCTACTGTAATCACACACACACACACACACACACACACACACACACACACACACACACACACACACACACACACACACACACACACACACACACACACACACACACACACACACACACACACACACACACACACACACACACACACACACACACACACACACACACACACACACACACACACACACACACACACACACACACACACACACACACACACACACACACACACACACACACACACACACACACACACACACACACACACACACACACACACACACACACACACACACACACACACACACACACACACACACACACACACACACACACACACACACACACACACACACACACACACACACACACACACACACACACACACACACACACAATCGAAATAAATACTAGCCGTATTTTTTTACAGTAATAACGTATCTTGGTACAAATTAAGTTAGTTGTGCGTGAAACGTGATGTTTTACATATAATTTATATAAAAATAAAGACGGGAAAACGTAAAGAGCGACAGTTAGAAACAAGCACCGCCAATTTTAAGAAGTGCTGCTGGAGTGCGCAGTCAAGTATGAACTGATAACAGAAGACGACAGTGGGTGCTTTGCTGCTGAAACAATAATGATTACGGTGACGTGTTTATGTCAACGTGTTGTGATAACGTGAAAGTGAAACGACTACACACAGAGTGCTGAATGTCAAACTATCAGCGCACGATTTCGGTGTTTCGGCAGTACCAACTTTGTATTAGTTTACTGTTTGTTTCTACGCTGATAAGTTGACAGAGAGGGCCTTTGAAAATGTAAGAGGAATCGTAGTTGGAGAAGAAATAATAAAGACTTTTAAACACGTGAATGATGAAGGAGTATTGGCGGAATCAGAAAAGTAGGTGCAATTCATGATGTAAAATATTGTAAGAGTGGGGAAAGAGTTCGGAACAAAGGCAAATGTCTGCTGGAACCTAGGTACTGTACGCGCACCAGTTTTGCTGCCGAGACGCCTGAGGAACGGGGGGTCTACTGAATGGTAGTCGTGCCTGTGTTCGCGGGGTATGGTATTACTGGTTCTGTAAACATTGTTCAGTTGTTCAGAATTTTATTTAGTTGTGATTTTGTGTGCGTATTAGATTGAGCGTTATAATACGACACTCTTTCCCGTAATATCTTAATGGAATAATATATTACGTTCCTGAAATAATAACGCATGGATATGATTTAATAACATAATGGTTTAATCTCTGTAACATAAAATTCAAATTATTGGAAAATTCCATTCGATACATACGGTTGTCACAATCGATATTTATCTCAGGATTTAATAACTAAATAATTTTAATATATTTCGTGGGAATTCTTGTGGCTGCTACGAAAAGTTCCTTTACATGTTAATTAATAATAGAGAGTACCTTTACAAACAATATATTACTTATAATCTAAAAAATTACAAAAATTATATATTAAGTTACATACAAGTTTTGACGATATTCAATACGCTTCGTAAAAGCATGTAGGTTAGAGTAACGTCAACATCATGACTATTTGTCCGTCTCAGAAAATAATGTAGTTTATTAATGTGTACAATAAATGTTTTCCTTGTAATCACTGTTCGCTTAGATATTGAATTTGGTTGCACTTTAAAATGTTTACTAGTGATTAGTGTTAGTGTAAATTGTTATATTGTCTAGTGGTTGTTCCTTGTTGGATAAAAATATTGTCAAATTATACTTTACACATCTAGACGATATTCTGAAGGTTTTCTGGTTTATTCTGAAATTTTTCTTGATTGTGTGTATTACTTGTTCATGAAAATTGTAGTGGAAGGATTATTATCTTCGATGATGGTCTTTCAGATCTTCTTTCACAAACGGGTTATCTATTTTTATATTTTTTCAATTACATCTAGACACGCACTATTCAACTGTTTTCCATCACAATTAACAATTAAGTGTTATTTCTTCTTTTTTAGTCATAGAACTCATACAAATTTCTTAAATTTTGATTGGTCATTTATGTACAGGTTAAATGTTATAGGATCAACACCCATTACCTACTTTATATTTTATAAATTACCCTTAATAGATAATTTTATTATTATACTCTAATGATACATGCAATGTTTATACAATTATTAATTAGATAATTATAAACAATTTGATACTAAACATGACTCAGTTTGTAACTGTAAAACCTTATTAATTTGAATTTCTATGATATGTGGTGGAACAATTTGTTATGGTTGATTGTAATTTCTACTTTGACTCCCTGAGATAAATATATTTACATAAATTAACTGGTGACATAAAATCTTATAACATACAACAAAAATCTTAATAATAATAATTGTTTTTGACAGTTTTAGTTTATTTATACTGCTAAACTATTGTCTGTATGATAAACTAAAATTCTGTCTAATAATAACAATAAAAAACTTTTCGTACAAAAATAATTAACACTGTTTAACAGTAGTCTGTGTCACTATTTATATTATGTCACTCATATAACTGTAAGGTTTGTGTCCCTTTTTCTATCCTTAAAATATGTCGATACAATTTTGTTAATACAATTTTAATTTATGATTAGGTACTCTTTATTGGGTTTGGTTGTTATTCAGGGTAAGTTGATTAGGCCTACTAGGTTTATTTATTTAACTTTTTTCTGTTTACTGCCCTATTCTACTGGGTTATTTCTGGGTTTCTTGATAATATTAAATAAGTCAAACCAACTAGGTTTCCTTTAATTTGCTTTCAATTATTATTTCTTGTTTCCTCTCTGGATCGGATTCCACTATTATTTATTATTCTTTTGTAACCTTTATTTCGTTACAAATTGCCTCCCTTCAGAAGTAATTATTTCTGAACACTTCATTAGGTGTGAGGACATAATTACTTATGTTATTTTACCTTTTCTTCCTCGTGATATTTTTTCATGGATTGTTGATTATAATCTTCTGAATTGCTACTATTGGGCTAGTATATGGTGATTGGCTATGCTCAATTATATCATTTAACAACATTTTATTAATTTCAGCTCTAACCGCCTCCTTCAATGAATATGGTATAGGATAGGATTTTCTGTGGAATTCTGCTGGTTCTTTGAATTGTATTCTACACTGATAGTTTTTTACTTTTCCTGGTTTTTCTGAAAATACATGTTTATACTTCTTATATATCATAATGAGATCTTCCTACTTGTTTTACTGTCAAATTATTTGTGCCTTGGTGTCTAAACTCTCTTATCTCCTGTAATTTACTGTTCCACAGGTCTTCATTTGTCATATTATAGATTATTTTTCTGCATTGGGTGTCATACTTTAAAAAATTTAATTCCCTAACTTGGTGATGGGTACGGTTCAGAGGGGCACCATCGCTTCCTATTAACTCTGCCATCCACATAACACCTTCTGAGTTCAAGGACACCTTCTCCTTGCTCAAATCAATAATGGCTGAATATTTCCTCAGCATATCGCATCCGATTAATAATTCGAATGGTAGGCCGATTGCGACCAAACATATAATATTAATTGTAACACCTTTGCTTTCTATTTCCAATGACACTTGTTTTCTCACTGTTTTATTTTGACGCCCAGTGGCACCTATTAAAATAACATTATTAACAGGTAAGGTAGGTATTATATTTTTACTTTGTTTCTGTATTCTCTCCAGTTCAGCGTCGTTAATAAGTGATACATTTGCACCAGTATCTATCATTATTCGTGTAGGAATTCTTTCAATTTGAGCGGTTATATATAAAATTTCATTATGCTGGTTGATTCTACTTGTCACCGTTTCCTCCAACAGTTCTTCTCGAAGATTTTTCAAATAATAATTGTAAATAATAGTAAGATTTTGACTGTCCGTCCTTAAACTTTGGTTATTGTTATACTTCAAAATTCTTTGATTTTCCATAATTAGTTTTTCATAATTAGTTGGTAGTAATTTGTTATTACTATGTTTTTGAATTTGGTGGTTTTTGTACCCAGTTGTTAGTAGCAGTAAGGGGTCGCGAGGGTTTATTACTGCCTCACTCCGTTTAAATTAAGGCTATCATGATTATTTTCCGGGCATGACTGTTGATTTGCCTGGAATGGTGTGCTGGTTCCTGGTTGTTCAACCTCTCGGTTGTCTAATTGTTCACTTCCCCTTGATTCTCGGAAGTCCTCCTGGCTTCTACTTCTTACTCGGTTATAATGGTGACTCATCCCTCTGGGATTTCCTCTTTGATCATAACTGTTATTAAAACTGTTCCTCCAAGGTTGATGGTATCTCCAGTAATCCCCTTCTTCTGCACTGATATAATTTATTCGGGGTCGGTACGGACGATTATTATTATAATTACCCTGATTATTATTGTTATTAACTCCTGAGTTACTCCTAAAATTATTATAATTTTGGTTTGTTCGGTAGTTATTATAATTATTATTATTTCTATTACCCGGATGGTAATTTTGATTGGGCCTGTTGTTATTATTATTGTTAATTGGGTTTCGATTGAAGTTTGCTGGTTGGTTATTATTTGGGGTAAAATTTTGGTTGTAATTACGATCGTTGACATAGCTATTCCGGTTATTCATGTTATTATATTGATTATGATTCATACCATGGTTATTATTTTTTGAACCGCACTGATCCGTTCGTTGTCTGCTTCTTTTGTAGTAACCCTCGTGTTCATAATTTTCTAATAAGTCAGCCATTGCGTGGACCGTTTTAATCTGGCTTCCCAGGCGTGCTCTGGCAATTCCTGTGTCATAATGGTATGCCATTTTAGTTAATAGGGATTCTTCTGGTATTCTTGGCTCTAGGTGTCTCGCCAAACACACCTTTCCCCAGAAGTAAGTAGTTGGAGATGTACCTCTATTTCCATCATATCTTCCCTGACAAATGTTGTCCCTTATAATATTTTGTATCGCTTCGGACCAGTATTTTTCTTTAAACAGTTTTTTAAATTGAGCGTAGTCCACTATCTCATTCCTGGTTGCTGTCCACCAGTTGTCCGTAATCTCCCTAAAATGCTCATCCAACATCTCTCTAATCGAGCTCCAGATAGTTATTCGATGTTTATTAAAATGTTCCTCGATTCTGGCCAGGAATTCCATGGGGTTTCTACGATAATTTTTGAAATTAATCCCTTCTCTGGTTTCATTTGTGGAAACATGAGTAATATTATTTGGTCTGGTCCTAATTAACTCAATTTCTTCTTGATTTTGGCGTACTTGACCAGTTAAATTATTCACCGTAGTGTTAATATTGTCACACCTTTCTCCGGTTTGTTTCTGTAAATTAACTAAATTTTCTTGTTCCTTTTGTATTCCTTCTATTTGAATACGACTATTTTCTTGGACCTGGTCTATTCTGGTATTTATTACTGCTTTATTTTGTGTGATGGTTTCGTTAGCTTTTCTCAATCTCTCATTAGCGTCAGCTATTTCTTGCTTCCTTTCCTCATCGATTTTGTCCATCTTCTGGTTAATTGTATCATTGACCTGTTCAATCCTCCCATTAATTCTTCTTAAATTCTCTTCATTGATTTGCCTGAATTCTTCCTTCATTTGGTTATTATTGTCACTTATAGTTTGCCTTAAGGTTTCGTTGGTACTTTCTTTAATACTGTCGATTTTCTCATTTATCCGTTTATTCTCCTCCCGGATTTGTCTTAAATTCTCATTATTATTCTCGTTTTGTTTCCTAAAATTTTCATTAGTTTTTTCTCTGTTTTGGTCAAATCTCTCCTCCATCTGTTTTATTAAATTTTCACTCATTTTCTCATTTTGTATCCTTGAGTTCTCGTTAATCTCTTCCTTCATACCGTCTATTTTCTCGTTTGTTTGTCTGTTATCTTCCTTGATACTATCAATTTTCTCATTTGTTTGTCTGTTTTGTTCCTCCATTTGTTTTAATAAGTTTTGACTCAAAATTTCATTTTGTTTCTTTGAGTTTTCACTGAATTCTTCCTTGATGCTATCAAATTTTTCGTTCATTTCTTCCTTCTGCTTCTTAAAATTGTCATTCGTTTCTTCCTTATTTCTGTCCATTTTTTCATTCATACTATTCATTAACTCCATTAATTTTATAAGATTCGGGTCTCCCCTATCTTCCTTTCTTGCTACCGTCTCCACATCCTCCACCGATGTTACTTCTTTCTCTTCCATACTGACTTCTTTCTCTGCCTCCTTCGTCCGTCTCAGTGACGACGCCCTTTTATGCATGTTTATTATTCTTTGGAACTTATAGCAGTCGCCAGCTAAAAATTAGGAAATTAATATGCTTGTTTCAATTTCTTCACCTAATATTCCCTAATTTCAGCCTCACTAGTTGGTGCGCCAATTTATAATACGACACTCTTTCCCGTAATATCTTAATGGTATAATATATTACGTTCCTGAAATAATAACGCATGGGTATGATTTAATAACATAATGGTTTAATCTCTGTAACATAAAATTCAAATTATTGGAAAATTCCATTCGATACATACGGTTGTCACAATCGATATTTATCTCAGGATTTAATAACTAAATAATTTTAATATATTTCGTGGGAATTCTTGTGGCTGCTACGAAAAGTTCCTTTACATGTTAATTAATAATAGAGAGTACCTTTACAAACAATATATTACTTATAATCTAAAAAATTACAAAAATTATATATTAAGTTACATACAAGTTTTGACGATATTCAATACGCTTCGTAAAAGCATGTAGGTTAGAGTAACGTCAACATCATGACTATTTGTCCGTCTCAGAAAATAATGTAGTTTATTAATGTGTACAATAAATGTTTTCCTTGTAATCACTGTTCGCTTAGATATTGAATTTGGTTGCACTTTAAAATGTTTACTAGTGATTAGTGTTAGTGTAAATTGTTATATTGTCTAGTGGTTGTTCCTTGTTGGATAAAAATATTGTCAAATTATACTTTACACATCTAGACGATATTCTGAAGGTTTTCTGGTTTATTCTGAAATTTTTCTTGATTGTGTGTATTACTTGTTCATGAAAATTGTAGTGGAAGGATTATTATCTTCGATGATGGTCTTTCAGATCTTCTTTCACAAACGGGTTATCTATTTTTATATTTTTTCAATTACATCTAGACACGCACTATTCAACTGTTTTCCATCACAATTAACAATTAAGTGTTATTTCTTCTTTTTTAGTCATAGAACTCATACAAATTTCTTAAATTTTGATTGGTCATTTATGTACAGGTTAAATGTTATAGGATCAACACCCATTACCTACTTTATATTTTATAAATTACCCTTAATAGATAATTTTATTATTATACTCTAATGATACATGCAATGTTTATACAATTATTAATTAGATAATTATAAACAATTTGATACTAAACATGACTCAGTTTATAACTGTAAAACCTTATTAATTTGAATTTCTATGATATGTGGTGGAACAATTTGTTATGGTTGATTGTAATTTCTACTTTGACTCCCTGAGATAAATATATTTACATAAATTAACTGGTGACATAAAATCTTATAACATACAACAACACTCTTAATAATAATAATTGTTTTTGACAGTTTTAGTTTATTTATACTGCTAAACTATTGTCTGTATGATAAACTAAAATTCTGTCTAATAATAACAATAAAAAACTTTTCGTACAAAAATAATTAACACTGTTTAACAGTAGTCTGTGTCACTATTTATATTATGTCACTCATATAACTGTAAGGTTTGTGTCCCTTTTTCTATCCTTAAAATATGTCGATACAATTTTGTTAATACAATTTTAATTTATGATTAGGTACTCTTTATTGGGTTTGGTTGTTATTCAGGGTAAGTTGATTAGGCCTACTAGGTTTATTTATTTAACTTTTTTCTGTTTACTGCCCTATTCTACTGGGTTATTTCTGGGTTTCTTGATAATATTAAATAAGTCAAACCAACTAGGTTTCCTTTAATTTGCTTTCAATTATTATTTCTTGTTTCCTCTCTGGATCGGATTCCACTATTATTTACTATTCTTTTGTAACATTTGTTTTGTTACAGCGTTCATACATTAAATCTCAGTGTAATTTATTGAATATTTTGTTAAAGTAAGTTTTCTTATGCGCTTCAAGAAATACCGTGTTAGAGACAGTCAAGTTACACCGAAACTGTGTTAAACGTATTTTAAGTGTGTAGTATGACAGTGGTGCTTGCAATGGAATGCCATACGTCACCAGCCGCTACTGAGACAGTAGGTAGAATGCTAACCGCAGAGCACCTGGCTCTCAGAGTCTCTAGTACCGCTTTAAGTCGCTGGGAGCGATAGCCGTCAAATATGAACTCATAACTCACAGTGGGTGTTCATGAAAACGATGTCTTTGTGTCAACGTGTTTTGATAACATAAACTGTTACACAGAGTGCGTAATGTCAAACTATTAGGCCGCGATTTAGTGACGATGGCTTTGAGTTTTGACACATCAGTTGTGTATTACGGTATTTTATTATTTCTACTTTGTTCAGAGGGTCCGAGGGGTATGAAGTGAATCTTAAACGGTCGTTCCAGAGACTGCGCTAGGGTCTTCTCCTAACTTCACCTAGATTTACAAGAACTGGACCCACTTAGTCCTCTTCAAGACGATCGGAACCAATCCCCGAGACGGAAAGGTTGGTGGTGAGCAAACGAGAGGTTGTAGTCTTGTTAGGGTAGGAATGATCTGTGTAAGGGGATCTTGCTGGGACTCTAGGTGTTGGAAAAATTACAGTTATTGAAACTCCAAACGACGCGGCGCGCCGTTCCGCAGATCGCAGATCCCGGACTACAAGCGTTACATCTGCGCAGACTGGAGTTTGAACATTTTCTGCATCAACTGCTTAGAGTACTTGTTTTTAAATGTTATAAAACAATGGCAAATACAGTGTTATTGTACGAGTGTGAAACGTTGGTGCTTGCAAGGAAGATTAATAAGGTCCTGGCCTTGTAGTTATTGGATGCTGCGTCGGTGTTTGTATCAGTTAACGTCGCGACTTGCGTCGTGCTCTCTTTTCTCGTTCAACCTCGGGGGCGGCTGGATTGTGATGGCGTACTTGACTGTACTTGACTATGCTTAGATAAGCTTTATAAAGAGCTTCAGGTTTCTCCGCCTAGTCAAGGGGAAAGAGGTCCAGGTCATGGGCACGCTTCATCTACGCCCATCCACAGAGCCTGCGTAAGAAAACCCCCAACGCCATCACGCCATCCGGCCTCGTCTTTCACACGCCACGAACATGCAGGAACGTCTGTAGTGCCCGCCGAAAGATCAGGTGGGAAAATTCCATTATGTAACTGAAATCACACTCGAAGTGCTCAGCAGATTGTCGGGCAACACACACGCTAAAATCTATACCTCAATATTAAACTCATGTTTAACATTACTGAACATGTTTAGTGAAAACACGATGAAGTGTGGACATTACTGACTGGGTTATAAGTAGCTTATAAGAATTTGTGCTTTGGTTTGTATAGAATCATGGGTTACCTTTCAATTATTTAAATATTTCATTCTAAAAAGACAAAACAGTTTAAAACCTTTTTTTAACAATATTCTGAGCTTAAGAAAATGTAATACTCGCAGAGTGCTTGCATCTGCCTGCCATGTGACCCGTGACCCTGCATGTGTCTATTTGTAGGCCTACTCTGATTTTTCAAAATTAAAAATTTTTCTTTATTTGGTATTTGGTCTTTTGCTGGTTCAGTTGTATTATTCAAAATTAATTCTATTCCGTTAATTCCTCCACTTATTTAATTTACACCTTATTTTAATTTAATTAACTTAACACTTAACTTAATATGCGATACTTAATTTTTATTTCAACTACTAGTTTACTTTAATTGGTTTCATTAACTGATTAGTTTAAATTAATTACTTTTTTTAATTAACTACTTAAACCTCGGTTACTGTGATCACGGTTTTAGTTGATGTGATTAATCCTAGTGATGGGGAACAAGTAGATGTAAGTACTGCGACACACGTGAGTTATGTTTCTTTGAATTTAATTATTAATCATTATTTTTCTAATTATCGATTATTATTGTATTATCTAATTATCATGGATTGTTTGCTCCAGACATTTATACTTATTATGTGTTCATAAATAGTTCCTGCATTATTCATGCAATGCAAACTGTTAGAAAATAGAGGAAGTTAAAGTCAGAATTATAATACTAATAATTTAGGTAGGTTGGCATGCCATTGTTATATTTGTAGAAAATACTTTGAAATATTTCATGTAATTACTCCGCCGAGTGACTGCAAATACTGTGACACTTTTTGTGACTTAAACCATTATGTGAATTTTAAAGAAAGAGCTGAATGGAACTCTATTATCAAAAGAAAAAAAAAAGAAAGATAGTAAACTATTGTTAAAAAAAAAGACTTAAATAAATCTTGTTACTGTTACTGTTGATCAGCTGGTTTCTTGCAGGACCTGTCACTATGGCTCAGCACATTTTATTTCCAATCTAGGCTACTTGCATAGTCCTAAATATTAAGTTACGCCTCCACCAGAGAAAAAAAAAAATTATTTTTTTTTGGTGATTAGGAAAGGTGGGTAAAAAAATATTCTGGGTATAAGGGGGCGTTTCAGAAGAAGAAGAAGTTTAGTATAACTCTAAAGTCGTGGCTCTGTCGCTGCTTGTCAAAAAGTCGAGTTTGTGACGATTTAATATGCCTAAATACCACAATAAAATTAAATAAAAAATTATAATACTATAATAATTTAATAAGGTACTAAAGAACCCTTTCTCTATGCCCCAAACCTGTAGTAACATGCCGATTTGCCGATGTATCAGTTAATAAAATTAGATTTAAGAAACTCAGTAAATCCATAACGACCTCGCGTTACATAAAAAGAATAATAAAAGTATAGAGTGATGTAATTAAATTGTAAGAAAATTAAAGGAAAATAATTAATAATAATTAAGAACTACTTTTCGCGCTGAGAAACTACCCGCGCACGGACAGCCCCATTACCCCTATAGTTAGTTAGTCCTGTTGAATCAGAGACTCCCCTGGTGATACAGCGTACAGCACATTATGTCGACCGCTAGAAAATATTAAACATGTAGACTAAGTAAAACTTACGTAATTACCGGATGATGTGAATGTTGTGAATGACTTGAGTGTGCGGCGATGACATCTCTATAAATAAATAACATCACCTAAATGTGATGTTAAACTTCTAGAATGTAACTGTTAACCATAAGCAATATGTGCGGTACAACAATGTGAACACTAGTGAAAGTTACCACAAAGAAACAGACCACAAGAATCTACAGAAGACACAGACTACCTATCTTGAAGAATGACATCAAACTTCACCAACACACGATAGACAGAAGATCTCCCAGACACCCTGCACGACAGATAGAAGCCCTGATTCGCCGAGGATATGTTACACACAGGTGACACGGAAGTTCTACTTCTGTGGTTCAGAACTTAATTTTAACTAATATATGAAAGACACTTAAATAACAACATAAGAGTAAAGTAAAACACAAAAGACTGGCCTAATTAGCATAAAATTGTAATTTCATGATAAGTAATAAGATGTGTTAAGTTTAATGAGTTTAATGAGTATAACACGCTAAAGTTAAATAAGCCCATTCTTCAGATGGCACAAAGTAAAGATTATTATTTTTAATATCATATACAGGAACACACAACTCGGATCCGAGTACAGTACAAGCTATGTTCACCCATGTAATGTAATTGTACAATTACAATTGTACAAAATGCGCAAATATTTTTATCATTAGTATACACATTACTAATTTTCTTCTATGATGCTAAAACAGTATGTAATAAAGAGATGTCGTGGTCCAAAAAGGTGAGTGAATAAATCTACAAACCCCAGTCAAAAATTCCTCAATTCACGGGATCCTATTTAGTATTTGTTTATATTTCAGAAAGTTATGAGTTTGTGAACATTATGGCAGCCTGTTTAATTGACCTGAGCCAATTAACCAGATTCCCGATATTATAATGTCGTTACGACGTTATAAGTTTCCGAGACCCATCTGAATGTTGCAAATGCAGTAATTATATTTAATTTGTACGTAAAGCCTAAAAGAAACTGTTTTAGAACACGTCGAGAAAAAACAATTAATTTGGTACGGGCACGTGCAGAGAGTGGGGGAGGTGAGGTTGCCAAAGAGAGTGATGAAATGGATAAAACAGGGAAACAGAATAAGGGGAAGGCCAAAAGTAACATGGATACAGGAGATCAATGAGTGTACGAGGTCTAACCGAAGAAAACTGCAACGACAGGAGATATTGGCAATTAGGCATCGGACAACGTCGGAGGACGTATTAACCCGAATATATGTATATATAAAGCTTTGAACGCCATGGGCAAGAGAGACGTACATATACTGCACGTATAACGAACAATATACTGTAGACTATAATTGGATGTTGTTTACTTTTGTAACGTGCACCAGAAGTACAGGCTACAAACGGCGGCGTTGTTTTTTGTTTCATTTTTATTTGTAACGTTATTATTGTCGCACAAATGTTATTTTTATTAATAGTTTCGTTTTACGGTGCAACAGCAGTCTACTTCTCTGCTGTTTAAAACAAATGGAAACGACTGTGTCATTGTGTGTGTGTGTGTGTGTGTGTGTGTGTGTGTGTGTGTGTGTACATAGACGAAACACTGACAGACATACAGACACTTGTATTGCTCCGTGTTGCGGTAGTAATTGTGTATCCCTATTGTTTTTAATTTTCATTTTATATTACATAAACGTTTCGCCTGTAGGTACGTTCAACTGTTCTACATACAACTGTAGATATAGTGAATGTTTATATAACAGTGGACACATACGAATAGATGGGGATGCAACGGTGATGTAAAAAGTAAAATTGTACGAGCAGGAGGAGCGTTTTTTAAGAAAAGATCTTCTCTTTTGGTGTACAGAAACTTGTCCCTGGAAACACGCAAGACATTCATAAGAAACGTTTCATTTTGATCGTGTGCACATAACGGGTCAGAACGTGGACGCTGAGGAAACTGGAGAGAAGCTGCATTGAAGCTCTCAAGATGTGGCGCTGGAGGAGGGCCTTAAGAATTCCGTGGACAGAAAGAGTGCCTAATGCCCTAAAGGTTTTGAAGAGAGTGGACGAAAGGATTGTGATTAAAACCACTGCGAAGCAGTATGGTCGGTCAAACTGTCCAACCAACCTGATTGAAGAATGTGTAGTGGGAGGAGAAGGCTCAGACAGGAGTATATGGGTGGGATAGAAGGAGGAGGAGAGTATGTGGCGATTAAGAGACTATCTTCGGAAGGGAAAAAAGTGAAAACCCACCAACCTTTGGCTTGAGGAGAAGAAGAAGAAGAGAGAAACACACACACACACACACACACACACACACACACACACACACACACACACACACACACACACACACACACACACACACACACACACACACACACACACACACACACACACACACACACACACACACACACACACACACACACACACACACACACACACACACACACACACACACACACACACACACACACACACACACACACACACACACACACACACACACACACACACACACACACACACACACACACACACACACACACACACACACCAGTGGCGGATATTCATCTGCGACGAACATCTGCTCCCCGTGCCAGTCTGGATTAATCACAGAGAGGCATCGAAAAGTTAGACGACCCCGAGATCTGCTCGACGACCCCTCGTAAACTATCATCTGCCCCTCACCTCCGCCTTTGCGGTGCTGGACACTCTACTCTTTTCCATCCTAGTCACGTAAGTAACAATCCTTTCTCGTCCCCACCAAATAAACGTGAAAACGCCAAAAATCACGATCCTTTCTTTCCAAGTCAAAAAAAGAAACAATCCTTTCCAGCCGTGCGAATTTCTGCGTGGTTCTGCTACACAATAACAGCCTTCATCCCTTTTTACTAGCGCAAGGCTACCAAGAATCAAGAGGCATCATCTGGTTTGCCCGGACACTGCAAACACTGGGGCACGTCCAGCAGCTTCCCCACGATTGGACTGGAAAAACCACACAGCCCAGAGTCAGTCAGTCAAAAAGAAATCATTGAAGACGAATCACTGCCGACTTCCCACAAGGATGTCGTCGTCATACCGAGACAGCCTGGAGTCCAGCCTGGGCCCTACTCGCTGACGACACGGCTGTATTTACAGCCGATCGTCACGCAGAACGTGTCGTCCTACGACTACAGCGCCAGCTTGATTCGCTCGGGGACTGAACTGACAGCTAGAAGGTGTTTTTAAACGCGACCAAGCATGTAGCCGCCCTATTCTCTAAGCGGTGGAAGACCCCGCGGAGACAGTTCACATCGGCCGAACCTACATGCGCTGGTCCAATGAAGTGGAAGTACTTCGGTGTACACCTCGATCGTGTACCCACGGTCAGACAGTTGACAAGCGAGCGTCCGCTCGTCTGAGCCTACTGTTTCCACTCCTGGTCAGCTCGGCTATGACTGTGACGATTTAAATAAAAGAAATAATCAAGAAAATAAAAATTTAAAAAAAATTTAGGTTGCGAGCTCTTAAGCCATTTAAATCTCACTGTATTAATATAAAATACCTGTATGTACTCAGTATGAGAGGAAGCAGTAATTAATTAGTTATTTAGAAGATAATCTAATAAAAAGAAAAATTGTAAAGAGTTATTAATATCGTATTTAACCCTTTGCTTGTAAGCAGGCGCTGTCCTGTTGATTCCAGACTCGACATGCTTTCCGAATCTTGTGTGAGTTAGAATAAAATAAAAAAAAATTAATGTTAATAATAAAAAAATCTGAAGACATAAATAGTCGCTAAAACAACTGATTTAAATTATGTATATTTGTTTAGGGATAGTTTGTATAAATAAAAATGTTAACTTAAATATAGTTAGGAACTATATTCTCGCGCGGAAATTGTCCCACTAACTTTTGCCCCGTACCAGGCGAAGGGAGCGGAATTTCTCTCTCTTGCAATGGTGACTTCGTACAGTATAGACGTAGGAGCTGTGCGCTTAAAATATGTTAACTACATTTTGTCTCACCTTAAGATGGTGTACCAGATGTAGCTGTTTAAAGCATCTGGATGTGTTAATTAATATAGTCATGTAAATAGACAAGAAATTTAAAGTAAAAAATCGAAACGTAAAAAAAAAGGAGTGTAACACAAGATGACTACGTGCTTCAACAAATAACAACAATTCCAAAGTCGTACCCGGAGATGTGAACTATCAGAAGCCACAAACTCTACTGCACGTGACAGAATATGCAGATCAGGACATCCGAGAATCTACAAGATCATCGTAGATATCTACACGACATATTGTTCAACCTGCGAACTTTTGGAGCCCTTTACAGAGGAAGGTCAGACCGAGATGACGACGTAGCTGTTCCTGTTTCCCAAGACGGATACCCCAGGACGAGTCTTCTGCATACCAATTAAAAGGTGACTCGATAGCCTGTCTATCGAGGGTTACTAATATTTGTCACACAACACTTCTTGAAAGAGACTTTTCAGAAACTATTAACTTTGTAAAGACTTATAAATTAAATCTAAGAATTTCATGTAACTATTCTAACTTCATACGTTGTAACAGTTTATATGCTAATGTAGAGTAATATAATTCAAGCAATAATACCATTCTTCCAATGGTTGAATAAAAGAAAGTCTTGCAAGCTAATATCATGAAATGAGTATAATTAAAAGTCTTAATTACAGAAATACAGAAAGTTGACCCGGATCCGAGGTATAGCTATATAAAATCAAGTTTGATCTCAAAGTTTAAAGAAACCTTTCAAATAACTTAATAATTGAATTAGTAATGTCATGGGATCTGTCAGTAGATGTTTTTTAAATGTTAAATAAAGAGAAGTCTTCTTGTTACACACATATGAGGAGTGCTTAAATCAATTGTATACCTTGCCATTGTTTCCTTACACAGTTAGTAAGTAATTTGTTACATTAATTATTTGTGATCAATTCTGTTACAACGTAGGCAGCCCATCTAATTAACGGAGTTTAATTACGAGGGGTTCCCTGGATTTGTAACGCGGCGAAAAGACGTTACAAAAGTGCGCCACTCTGCTTACTTGTAAAAAAATAAAAGGGTAATTGTTTACAGAGTGTCACAAAAGTGCGCCACTATGCTAAATTTTATAAAGGTGTTTTAAGCAAACAAAATCGCGTCATTCAAAAAAATAAAGGAAACAAAGGAAAGAGTTTTAATTGTGTATATAGTGTCACAAACAAAATTGCATTCACGATGCGTGGATACATTGTATGATCAACAACTAAATATATAATATTGATATATGCACTCAGAAAGTTACTTTAATAAATGTAATGTTCAAAACCTATTTAATAGTGTATTAAGTTACGTAGATGGTAGTATGTATAAGTAAAATATCCTTAGCGTCATACAATGCATGTAGCTTTTGCATTCTATAGGCCAGTAGGAACCTGCATAATTCGATATAAGTA